>JAJIBD010030516.1:0-362651 GCA_021461705.1 Cryptotis parvus
TTCTGTGGAGACAGGAAGCGTTCATCGAGCCCTAGACAAACAGGGCATTCAAACCCAATACATCAAAGATCCTTCGTGAGCTGTATTAAGGGATTCACCACCAGAATCTCACCATTCTACAAAGAATTGATCATCAATGTCAAAAAGAGGGGTTGGGCAGGTGATACCATTTCACCAAAACTCTTCAAGCGCCACCCTTGAGAACATCATGTGAAAGCAATTAGAATAGAATGGGGTGAGAAGATAGATGGTTGGCAGCTAAACCACCTCCTCTTCACTGATGAGCGGCATCATTCTAATAACGCAAACTGTGTAAGTGGCACAAATGCTGGCTGACTTTGACCAAGAATGTGGGGAATAGGTCTGCAGCTTGAATCTCAGCAATAAATATGTTCATGAAAAAATGATCTAGTTCCAGAGGCCCATTCTCAATGGAACAAACATCTCTGAATACAGCAGTTATGTGTCTGGGTCAGTCAACATGATGAATGAACTAAAGCCTGAAGGTGCTTGGGAGGAAGAGAGCAACATGGAATGCCTTCACAAGCATCCAAAATAACTAAAAGACAAAGAACCTCCGGCAGGGCATCTCTTCAACTCTACCATTCTCCCTGTATTAACATACTCTTGCCTCAAGGGTCCTGGAATTTCCCTTGAAAGCAGAAGAATAGGAAATGCTATTCAGGTCTCCCCAAGAGGAATCGAGAAAAGAGCTAAGTAGATACACCTCACTCAAGTCAAGAAGGAATCCCGAGCTCTAACCTCCATCGCTGTTCCAGAATAGGATGCTGTCTCGTTTGCCAAGACGCCGAAAATCAGATTGGCTGGACCTGCAATGCGATTTGGAGACAACGCTGGACTATTGCCATTACGGCAAAGTTCCACTGGATGTCAAAAGATCACGTGGCTGCCACCTACAAGATGGTCAGACTTCTTCGTCAAAAACCTGAACAAATGGTTTGAGGTTCTTTGTATTCTTGAAGAAACCAAATGCCATTGAGCTAACTGGCGCGTGATGGGGTCAAATGGAAATGTTACTGGCGCCGTTGAGCAAATCAACGAGTAAAGGGATGTCAAGTGATCAAGTGATCACATACTTTATAACCTTTCAATTATCTTCTTGATGCTAATAAAATATTTTAATAACGCCCCATTATCCATCATGTTAACTAACTTAATAACTTCTATTTTCATTTTTTAAATTAAAGAGCTATGATTTACAAAGTTATTAATAGTTGGGACCAGAGCAATAGCCCAGCGGTAGAGCATTTGCCTTATCTGCGGCTGGCCTATGCCAGCTCATGTTCAATCCCTGGCATCCCATATGGTCCTCAGAGCACCGCCACAGTAATTCCTGAGTGCAGAGCCAGGAGAAACCCTGAGCATGGCCGGGTGGGACACAAAAAGAAAAGGGAAAAAGAAAAAATGTTAGCAATAGTTGTTTTTTAGGCATATAATATTTCAATACCAGCCTCACCATCAAGTGTTAAATTCCCTCCACTCGTGTTTCCATTGTTCCTTCCCAACCCAATCCACAACCTGTCCTTGCCTATCAATTTGACAGGCACATTACAAAATTTCAGTGTTTGCAGCTTTGAATATATCCAAAACACATACTCCACAAAACTGAAAACCCTCTATTTTTAATGATTGCCTATGTTCTTTATATTTACCATTCTATTGAATTTGGACATTTAGATTGCTTTTAATTTTTTATTATGTATAATTTTATATAATTATATATAATCATCTAAGTTTCTTATATTTCTTTAAGGTGAACTTACATGCAGCTTTTGAAAACTGTACCAAAATACCTTCCTCAAAGGAGTTATGATATGTATTTCAAACAGCTGCATTTGAAATTGCCTTACTGTTGAGCACTCACTTGGGCATCTTGTTTTGCAAAATGACAGAGGAAAGAAAGAAACCTTGTCAATGATAAAATTTCCTGAAAACATATATTTGAATTAAAGGAAGCTTCTATTTAGTCCATTATCAGCTTTTAAAGAAGGAAAATGGAGACCCAGAAGAAAGAATTGACTTGACAAGATCATTGCAGAACTGGCAATAAAATCTGGGCTCTATTCCAAACTATTAGTGCCAAGATTCCTTTTGCTCATTGACTAAATCATTCTCAAGTAGATAAAATTTAGTGTTCAAGAACATTTCCTGTATAGTAGCAAATTTACCTTTTTATGCAGAAGCACCAGGTCTGTATGTAATGGTGTTTCTGACTATTTTCTTTAGGAGTATTTACATGGTAATGATGCAGGTAGATATCCAGTGCTCAGGACCAAGGAGAGCTCCAGCAAGTCTGTGGCCCTTGATGTTCCTCAAACTGTGAAACCAATAATTGGAACAATTTACTCTATTTTTCTTTGTTTCTAGGATATTTTTTTTAAGTTTTAAGTCATTAGAAATATTACCATTAGTTCGGATGAGTTATAGATCTGTTGATAGAGAGGGAGATGGAGCCATATCCCCCAATGGTTTACAAGTCACAATTGATGCAAATCTCTTCTCCTTGCCTGCTTCACTTTGTTTCTCCCCATATTTACCGTGATGTGATTGTTACTGTATATAAAACAGTAAGGCCATCTCTTTTATCTCTTTATCTCACATACTCATTATTACACCTATTTTAAATTCATCTGTATTTTTCCTACTTCAACTGAAAAAAAATCTCATACCTGTAAGCTTAATTCTGCTCTATTGTTCCTACAATAGAACTTCAGTTACATTTTTTGTTTCTTTTAATATCAATCTCTCATTCTTTGTTGCATTCTGCCTAATGCAATATTTTGCTTTTATTATCACATTTTCTTTACCTGTTTTCTCCCTTCTCTGCCCCACCCCATTATTTTGCTTCATCAAATTTGTGTTTACCAGAAGAGAATGGGAAGTTACTCCACACTATTGCATTAACTTTAATTTCGGACTTTCTTTCCTTATTATCCAATATGTCCATGCTTTGCTAGTCAGGAATTTGATCTTGGGATCACATTGTCACTAGTGTTTTCGCAATTTTCCTCTTCCTAACCTCCTTACAATTGCATCTTATTCATCGTATCTTTCTAGTGGAACATGATATTCTTTTGTTTATAATGTAACTTTAATGTTTTTAATGTATTTGATTTTTCTACATTTCCATTATTATGATTTTTGCACTGAATAAATATACATATTTTCAATGGGCCTGACTTTAGTACAATTGGGCTGGCCTCTCTTTTTAAAAAATTATTATTATCCTGTGTTTTGGTCATATTAAAGTAATTTATGAGATTCAAATTTTCACCATTTCTGAGATGTAATGATGTAGATCTTGTAATTTTATCTATTTTTACTAATATTTAGGGTACTCATATGGCTTATTCAAAGTTTCAGTAAAATATTTTACTGATTAAAATGCAATAAAATACACTCTATAAAACTATCATTGAATCTCCTAGATAGAAGTTTTTACACTTCAGTAATATCCTGCCATAATTTTTTTTAATGTTTTATTTAAATAGGTACAGACACATCGTTGGCTCTCAGCTAGTAGTTTCTTCCTGGAAGTAGTAATAGTGGAATAAAAGAAAGAGTCATAGACACATTTTATCCCTGGATAATTTTGTGAAAATGCAACCAAGTAACATATGAATAGTCTGCGATCATCAGGGTCCTGAGTATAAATTGCAGTTTACCTTCATGAGGCCTCATGCATCAAGCTCTGGGTGTGTTCTGTGCCATATACGCCTTTCTTTTTTGGAGAATGATGAATCAGACTCATCACGGTATTCAATTAATTCCACAGAGCTGACTCCTGAGGGAGTTTGTACCCTGTGTCCTCTAACTGATGATCAATCATGGTATTGTGGTCGGTACCCAAGGCAGCAGGCGGCAGGCCTGTGACATGCTCCAGGTTGTTGTACAGAATGTATCCCCATCCAAGCAGGAAAGGTTCCGTGACCTTTGATGGCATTTGAGAGAAGTCATTTGCTCTGGCTTTTCTGAGGCCATATTGATCTCTGCCCAGGATTCAATTTTAGACAAACAGGCGACATAATTTATGTAAACTGGGCAGGTAATTAAACCATCCTTCCAGGGAAAAGGTCAAAACAGAATATTTAAAGTTTCATTTCTAAGTGGAAGCAGTTAGTTAAAAAAATAAAGTAAAAAGAAATCATACTGGTATTGTTTTGTTGCCAACTGTTAACTTACACATTATTTGACCAAGATTATTTTCCTAAGAAAAGGACTGAATGCTCTTGGCTGAAGGAGCTTTAAAAGGTGAAAATATTAGCCTCAGCTTTGAATATTCAAAATGACTGAGGAGTAGATTTAGCTCTACATTGGGCTGAAATGTTTGAAAAGTTACTCAGTGAGATTTCTAAATAATATCCTACTTAAAAGTCACAAATATAGAGCATAGACAATGTCTTAATTTTTGTTTTGTGGTCACATTCTACAGAATTCATGTCTTGGTCCTGATTCTGTGGTCAGGGATACCTCCTGAAAGCTAGCAGGGATCATATTCAGTGCGGGGTATCAAACTCCAGTCAGCTGTGTGCAGGACAAAGCCCTCTCCACACTGCACTATCTCTCCGACCCAAGAATTCCCTTAACTTTCCCTCGGCCACGAAAGAGTAATTTGCTTACATGATATCCCATTTCTCTCAAAATTTCTGAGTCATTTTCTACAAACATTTTTGGATATGAATACAATACACCTAAAGATCAGATGGCTGCAATATATCAGTGCAAACTTGTGGCTCTAACATGTGAGTTTACTTGCTATTTTAATCATAGTTGACATTGCTACCATCTAATCCTTAGGTGCTATTAAAATTTCTTCAAGTCTCCTAATAGCAAAATGATGATGTCTAGTGTTCAGATAGTATATGTTTTGCATTGTCATACTGAACTTTTACAATCTTGCTCTATGGAAAGATCACAGACAAGTTATTTTGAATAATATGATTTTATTCAATGATTAAGGTTTGCTTGCTATTTATTATTAGGTTCACAACTTTTTCTGTTGGTGAGAATATATTTTAGTGATGTTGGGAGCCCTCCCCAATTATATATTGTCAGGGCACACAAAATTTCTTCTTGTCTGTTATTGACAATATACCACTTTATTGATTGTACCACCCTCCATTGCCAAATTTTCCTTTTTCTTTGGTGATTAATAAGTTCTTTTTTTAGGGGCTGCTATGTTTAAAACTATAATAATATGTATAGAATATGAGAATGTTTTATTACTCACCAAATTTCCAGTATACTAACATATAAGTACATGTAGTTATATTTTTCTATAACTCAATAATTCATAATCTATTACTCTTATTATTTGAAAATTCTCTAATTATTGTTTTATACCAGTAGCCTTTTTATTTAATTTTTTAATGTATTTTATTATAACACCGTGATATATACAATTACAAAGATATACAATTAAAAAGTTCATATTTGGGTTTTTGGTCATACAGTGTTCCAGCACCCATCCCTCCACCAGTGCTCATCTCCCACCACCAACATCCCGGTTCCCTCCCCACCCCCAGCCCGCCTTCATGGCAGATTCTTTATTTCTTTTCCCTTTCTCTCTCTTTCTCTTTTCCTTCCCTTCCAGACTATGGATACCAGTAGCCTTTTAAAACAAACTTATATATCCCTCTTGATAGGTCCCCATATATATTGTTCATGTCTTAACATTCTGGCCAAGGCAGGTATGACAGTTTATTTTATACTTTTTTTACCCCATCCCTTAAATTAGCTATTTCTTTAAAAAACTTGGACTTCACTTAGGAGCCAGTGTTTAAAAATAAAGATGTGGGGCTGGAGTTATAATACAGCCAGTTGGGAGCTTACTTTGCTTGTGGTTGACCTGGGTTCAATCCCTGGTGTTCATATGTTCCCCTGAGCCTCATCTGGAGTGGATCTCTGGGCACAGAGCCTGGAGTAGGCAATGAGCACCACTAGGCGTGGTCTAAAAAACCTAAAGAAATCAAGATGTGAGGTGTTATGCAGTCATAATAAAACTTAACTCATGCAATGCACTGTAACTTGCATGAACTGGAGGATATCATGTTAAATGAAATAAATCAGAGGGAGATGGTAAACAATGGATACTCTCACTCATCTGTGGTATATAAAGAAGGAAATCAGCACAAAACAATAATGCATCCATTTCTCGGTATTACAGAACTAAGAATACCAAGCAAAAGAATAGGGTATGCAAGGTGGGAAAATGAGAAATGATGTTTGTAAGTGAGGGATCTTGGATACTTCAGGGGTGGGAGATGGTGAGGTGTATAATTGTGTTCATTTAAATCATAAATGTTACCGTTGTTGTAAATATGTGTTCTAAACTATTATAATTAGATTAATTTTTTTTAAAAAGGTGTCTTCTCATTATTTTGGAATAATGCTTCTCTTTGGCCTTTCTGTGGATAAAGCTAAGGCATGCAAATATTAGCCATTTCTTAGGAAAAAATCTGCTGACTCTACTTAGGAACTAGTGTTTAAAAATAAAGATGTGGGGCTGGAGTTAGCCAGTTGGGAGCTTACTTTGCTTATGACTGACCTGGGTTCAATCCCTGGTGTTCATTTCCCTGAGCCTCATCAGGAGGGATGAGCACATATATACATTTATATACATATATGATGAGCACATTCAAATATTTGCATTTTACTTGTATATGTTACTGTGTATTAACAATCATAAGTACATGGCAATACTTTCCGTTTCCATTCAACTTCACAAGATTCAATCAGAACTTCCACCATAAAATCAAATTCTTTTCAGGGGCCAGAAAGCTAGTTCTATGGACAGGTACTTGTTTTGCACATTTCTAACAAGAATTCAATCACCAGCACCCATATAGTCCCTTCAACTGATCAGGAGTGATCCTTGAGCACAGAACCAGGAATCAGCCCTGAGTATCTCTGGGTGTGTCCCTTAAAACCAAAACAACCAACAAAAGCATTAAAAACCTCCTTTCTAGTAGTGAGAATCCCTATACCCGTTATTCTTAAAGATTTTCTTAGTTGACCATTACCCCCTTATGTAATGTCCAAGGGGACATAATTGCCCCTTCACTTTAGCAAAGTCTACCAGCTTACACCGCTTGGGTTTTCATAACCTATAGTAGGCTGTTGCTTCAGGCTTCTACCAAACCCTAATTCCTTCATAGACACCCTCCTCATCCCACAACTCCTCAACCTCTGACATACCTGTGTGACCACTGTTGTGGTGTTGTGTAGACAATCTTACTTATTTTTCTTGGGTTCCAGGATTGCAGACTGGGCCGATGCTGCTGAGTTCATTTTCCCATTAACATACTTTGTTCACATCCAGTCTCTGACACTTGACCTAAAACACCCATTGCCATTCATATGGAAACTCTCAGCCCCACTTAGGCTCTGACACTGCACTATGATACAATCTATATGAAATAGTCCCTATTCTTATTAGACTCTGATGACTCATGCCTGATTGTTAATTCTGTCAATCTACCCTCCTATATGCCCCTAAGCCTGTTTAGGCCCCTGTAGGTTTGCAGTTTCATATAAATACCTCTCAGAGCTCAGTCAGATTCTGATTTTTTGGGACACACCTGTGATGCTCAGGGGTTACTCCTGGCTTGTACTCTGGTGGTGCTTAAGGGATCATATGGGATGCTGGGAATAGAATCTGGGTAAACTGCATGCAAGGCAAATATCCTCCCTGCTGTACTATCACTCAAGCCCTAGGTTCTGATATTTGCTGACTGTTGTTCTGCTGAAGTGTTCTAAAATACTAGATTAGACTTCAGTCTGTGCTGTGTAGCCCTGCTGGACACAGAGTCTTCTGTGCTCATGTTCCAAATCCCGTGCTGGGGAAATTTTGCTCTGGCCCTTTCACCTCAGAAAATGCCTCTCTCAGTCCCACCTAATCACTAGTACCTTAAATTACTTGACAAAAGTATATGAAGAGGAACGTTTCAGTAATAATTTTGTAAGTTATTATTATTAACTAACTTTTGTTTTTGGGCTATACCCTGCAGTGTTTAGAGCTTACTCCTGATTCTGAGCTGAGGACTTGCTCCTGGTGGGTGTTGAAGATCATATGTAGTGTCGGGGATTAAACGTGGGTTGAATGTGTGCAAAACAAGTGCACCTACATGCTGCATTATTATTCTAGCCCTATTCATTAACTTTTAGTTGGAAAATGAATATTTTTTTTCAATTAAAAAGCTTTAGTATGTTTATCAGAGCAAAGCTTTAAATAACTATAATACTCCACCAGACATTTACATTTTCAAAAAAACTTTAATCTTTTGTTATCTCATGGTCTAATAAAAGCATCTGGTTTCCATAATTTTTTTATGTAAGTGTGAACTTCTGACACTATGATATTAACATCTGTAAAGTCAGTGTTCCTTGCAGAAAACAGATGGCACATTTAAAATTATATTAATCGTAGTATAGTTTAATTAAAGAACTAATTATAATGCAGTGAGCAATGCAAAGAATGTGTGAGGCATTAAGCTGGACCTTGGAGTAATGGCAAAGAAACACCATCATATATGCTCCCTATGTCTGGGTCCCTGCTCCCAACCTTGCGATTCTGTCATGACACCCAAGACCAGTGTACATGACCTATTCTATCTCTTTTTGTTTGCTTACTTTCTCGACTTCTTCTGGCTGTGCACAGGGCTTAGTACTGCTTCTGGGCTCAGGGATCACTCATGGTAGGATAAGGGGACTGTATGGGGTGCCTGGAAACAATCCCAGGATGGCTATGTGCAGGGCAAGTTACTTACCAACTGTACTATTGTTGCAGGACTCCTCTACAGGCCGCTGCATCTGCTCTGAATTGTCGCCTGCAAATCACTTCGTAGATAAGGGGGTAGTCTAAATGTGGCAGTTTATCTAACCATGTATGCTGTACTAGATGATATAAATATTCTCCCAAGTTACCACAATCATCGTGGGACTAGCTAGATCTTACCAGCATATTAGCCTGGCCACGAGGACCCCTAAGTAATTAGACCAGAGAGAAATGCTGTTTGCTTCCAAGCAAACAAGCATGGCTCCCTGATATACTCAAAGGAAACTAAAATATAAAACTACAATGAAGTAGAAGAGACTTGTGAAGGCTTGGAGAAATATTTAACTGGCATTAGCATTAGTCTTTGGTACAGAGACATGCCATCTCAGAAACCCCCTTCTCTACCCTATAAAGGCATTTCCAGGCAGATCTTGGCTCAAAACATTAGCATACAGAAGGGCGTAAAGTGAGGTTCAGGGGAGGGATTACCTAAGGGCATTTGACCCTCCCTGCTTTCCATAACAGTGGGAGGAAGGTTTGAGTTGCAGGGGTATAAACTAGCCTGTTTCCTCTCTCCGCGCTTCTTTGTGGGCTCTCTCTTTGTGGCGCTCACCCTTCTTGGAAGTCTTGTCTTCCCCTTTTACAAAGCCTTTACACATGGTGGCTGCCATCTTGGCCTACACGTGGCTGGGGTTCTAGCCTGGAATCCTAAGCACCGGGCTTTTCCTTTTGCTGATTTGTATGCCTGAACCTGTGATAAGTAAAGCCTTTTAAACTGCATTGGATTCCTGAGTTTTCATCCATTCCTCGCTGGCTCGGAGGTAGAAGGGAACTCGCTTCCTGGCACTGTCGGGGACCCCGGGGAACTCCCCAACATACTATCTCTCCAGTCCCACCAACTTCCTACTTAGTGGCCAAAAGTAGAGAGAGAGCAAGAAAGGAAAAGGTGTGAGTTCTAAAAACAGCCTTCTTCTGTTAGTGTAGATGTCAATGTCATTACTTTTCTGTACTTTAATCAGACAACACTACAGTAGAGGCAGTCAAAAACAAGGCAGACTACATTAAAAATCAACACATACTTAATTTACTTTTTATATAGATATATTTTACCTCTATACATGCAAGTAATGAGAAAGATATATCTATTTTACAGGTGAGGAAACTGGGACTAAATTTACCTAAATAATTTGCCTGAAAACATGCAGCTTGTAAGAAGGTGCTTAGAGATCCAAACCTAGCTGTGCCTGACTCAAAATACATTCTTATCTTTCCTAATAGCATATATCCCTAAAATACATGATATATCACATGATAAGTATTAATTTACTCACCACGATAAATGTTCTCATAATTTCCCTCATACATCTCAAAATAATAGCAATTTATATAGCATCAGCTGATTCTGCATCTGTATATAAAGGCTAAATTTTGCAAGTTTTTTGGTGGGGCTTTTGATTTTAGATATTTAATGTATAAAATCTACGTTTTAGATTTAGTAATGGCTAGTTAATATGTTTTATAACTGATTTTAATATAAAATTTTATATACCCATATATATGCCAACTCAGTGGTCACAAGAAAAAAGACAAAAGATGGCATTGAAGGAAGTGCTTGAGAATTTGTAGTCACCAAGAGAATCCTTCTTGGCAAGAGTTTATTTTTTCTGCTATAATAAATGAGGCCAAATGACATTCTCCACATGGAGCATCCTTATGATTGGCGACTTTTACATGAGGCACCACTCTCCTAGGTATGCAGACAGGTGCTTCCCTAAGAGATAGTCTTTGCTTTGAACCGCTCCTTGGAGTTGGCTGAATTTTTGTCAGACTTATTTTGCAGTTCCAGATTCTCCATTTTCATCTTGCTTTTACCTTTCAGCTCTTAGATGTGAACCCTGGTATCCACTTAAAAATACTTCCTACACTTGTAACCCTGCCTAGTATTTCATTATTGAAGTTTCATTTGATATAGATCTAAATAATTTTATTAATGAATAACTCAAATTTATTTATTTATTTATTTATTTAGTTAGTTAGTTATTTATTTTGCTTTTTTTTGGGTCACACCCGGCAATGCTCAGGGGTTTCTCCTGGCTCTGCACTCAGGAATTACTCCTGGCGGTGCTCGGGGACCATATGGGATGCCGGGGATCGAACCCGGGCTGGTACAGGCCGGCCACGTGCAAGGCAAATGCCCTACCCGCTGGGCTATCGCTCTGGCCCCTGAATAGCTCAAATTTATTTGGAAGTATGAGACCTCCCAGGAAGTACTCAGATACTGAAAATAACATCTTTCAGTGATGGGAATTACCCTTGTAACACCAGCAAAGTTTAGGCATCTCTAAGGCTGTTCCCAGCATAGCTTAGGGGACCATGCAGTGCTTGGAGTTGAATGCGGGGTTGACAGAATGCAAGGCAGAACTCTAACCCCTGTCCTATGTCTCCTGGAATTTGTATGGAATAATAAACCCCCTTGGATAGCTAAAGCAGTCCTTGGGAAAAAAAGATGGGAGGTATCACCTTTCCCAATTTCAAATTTTACTACAAAGTAGTAGTAATTAAATCAGCATGGTATTGGAATGAAAACAGACCTGTGGACCTATTGAATAGAGTTGAGTATCCTGACACCCATCCTCAAACAAATGATCGTTTAATCTTCGATAAAGGTGCAAAGAGTCCAAAATGGAGCAAGAAAAGCCTTTTCAACAAGTGGTGCTGGGAAAATTGGGCAGCTACATGTAAAAAATGAATTTGGATCTCTAACACCATGAACAAAAATCAGATCAAAATGGATTAAAGATTTCAATATCAGACCTGAATCCATAAAGTGCAATGAAAAACATATAGGAAAAACCCTTCACGACCTTGAAGCCAAAGGCATCATCAAAAGATGAAACACCACTAACAAAGCAACTGGAAGCAAAGATAAACATATGGGACTACATGAATCTAAAAACTTTCTGAACCTCAAAAGAAACAATGACCAAGATACAAAGAGAGTCCACAGAATGGAAAAGAATATTCCTAATACCCATCTGATAAGAGGTTAATATCCAGGATATATCAGGCACTGTTACAAATTTATAAGAAGAAAACAGTCAATGCCATCAAAAAAATGGGGGGGAGAAGAAATGAACGGAAACTTTGACAATGAAGAAATTTGAACAATCAAACAGCATATGAAAAAATGTTCACATCACAAATCATCACAGAGATGCAAATAAAAACAATAATGAGATATCATCTTATACCACAGAGCCTGGAGCATATCCAAAAGAGCAAGGACAATAATAAAAAAAAAGTGCTGGCCTGGATGCGGGGAAAGGGGACTCTCATCTATTGTTTGTGGGGATGTCGACTGGTACAATCTTTTTGGAAAACAATGCGGACATTCCTCCAAAGAATAGACATCGAGCTCCCATTTGACCCAGCCATACCACGCTTGGGAATATACCCTGGGAAGCGAAAAACACACAGCAGAAACCCTAATCGCACTTTTATTTTCATAGCAGCACTATTCATAATAACCAGAATCTGGAAATAACCAGAGTGCCCTTGAACTGATGACTGGATAAAGAAACTTTGGTACATCTACACAATGGGATACTATGCAGCTGTTAGGAAAAATGAATTTGTGAAATTTGCCTATAAATGGATGGACATGGAGAGGATCATATTGAGTGAAATTAGCCAGAAGGAAAAAAGTCAGATATAGAATGACTGCATTTATTTGCATGACATATATATATATATGCATTTATTTGCATTACACACACACATATATATATATATATACATATATATATATATCATATTATGATACCAATATCCAAGGTCAGGCAACAATTGATCAGGAGGTCTTGTAAAGGTGAAAATTACACAAACGTGTGGGAGTCAGAGGTTAGGTAAGAAAGAGAAAGGAACAGAGTGCTAATTAATAATTGTTGAAAGTGCTAATCACTTGATCACTTGACATCTGTTATTTGTCGTTTTGCTTAAGCGGGTGCCAGTAATATTTCCATTTGATTCTATCACTTGCCAGTGTAGTCCAATGGCATCTGGTTGCTTCAGGAATACAAAGAGCCTCAAACCGTTCATTCAGGGTCTTGATGAGGAAGTCTGACCATCTTGTAGGTGGGCGGCCACGTAATCTTTTGACATGCCATGGGATCCAGTCGGTAACGACTCTAGTCCAGCAATTGTCTCCAAATAGCATTACATGTCCAGCTCATCTGATTTTCGATATCTTGACAAACGAGACAGCGTCCCTGACTCTGGAACAGCGATGGAGATCGGAGCTCCAGATTCCTTCTTTCACTTGAGTGAGGTGTGATATTCCAAGCATAGATCTTTCGATTCCTCTTTGAGAGACACGAATAGCATTCTCATTCTGCTTTCATAGGGCCCAGGTCTCTGAGGCATATGTTAATGCAGGGAGAACGGTGGAGTTGAAGAGAAAGTGCTAATACCAACCTAAAACTGAACTTTAAATACAGGCAAAAAAGAAGCACATGATAACCTGTTAATGTATATATTGCAATCCACAATGTGTAAGAGAAAGAGAGAGAGTTAGAAAGAGATAAAGAACCTGCCATAGAGGCAGGCTATTTGAAAGGGGATGGAATCAGGGACATTTGTGGTGGGAAATGGGCACTGGTGGAGGGATGGGTGCTGGAACACTGTATGACCTTAACCCAAATACCCAAATATGAGCATCTTTGTAATTGTATATCTCACGGTGGTATAATAAAAATATAAAATTAAATAGTTTTCAAAATTTTTTCTACATGCTTCTTTATTACCTATACAGTAGAGTTTCTTACATATCTTAATTTAATTTTTAATATTATAAGTATTTTTATTCATCATGTTAGTGAGGTTAAATAGTTTTTATTGAAAAATTTAAGAACTACGTGAGGTGCAGAAATAAAGGACTAAATGTTCAGAGAAAACAGGCTTCTCCAGAGCAAAAAAGCGTAAGTCCTTTTAAACTAAAAATTTTAAAATTAAAGTGAAAATCTAAAGTAACTTGCAAGTAACAATCCATTCCCTTATTTCCCTGAAAGTGACAATTTTTAAAGACCTCATCAAAGCATACTATATGAGAATAATAACACAATGGAGTATGATTAGATTGATATGAGAGCAAAATAATTAAGACAAACTTCCTGATTTTGAGTTCAATATAGGTGAACCACACCTTCTATAACAGTTTTCTCATTGAAAAGAACATGTTTCCAGCCAATGCCTACTCCCAGTTCTTTAAGTGTCTGCAAAGTGTTTAGTTTATTAAGAAATAACACTCGAAGAATATGAATCCATTGTCAATCAGATCATTCTTTCAGTGTATTTTCCTAATTATAGACTCATTTGAAGTTAAAAACCCACTCATTATATTTGTTCTGCAGAAATTATGTATTGATTGATGGGAACACTTGTCCCTCTAAAAAAGAAAAAGCATTACACTCATAAAAATAGGTTTGCTTATGGCTAGTATTTTAATGAAGTAGAAAAGAGGCAAAAACTTCTATGTCTTGAGATGAATGACACAGTGCCAAATTCTTTGCACACTAGTGAAGTCCCAATAAAGAAAGACTATGAAGAGTGTTTATACTTTTGATAAATATGAACTTTTATTTAGGGATGATCGTATACATGAAGACAAGTTGTAAATACAATGCAGCACTATCATGTACTTTTGAATTCTATAAATTTAATGCCTTAATTTTCCCATTGAGTTATTTCAACACTGCTAAAATATTCTAGGATTAAATTTCAAGGCTTTCTGCTCAATGACAAATGACAATTTTTCTCCCAAGATTTTTCTCACACTGGAACTTCTCTGCCCTTAGTAGCTCTCTTTTCTTAGTTTCTTCTGACTCTGACAATTTTTTCCATATTACTTTAGCATGGTCATAACACTGTTAAGGAACACAGGTCAAGTATTTGGTGCAATGTCCTTCAATTTTTATATTCTAAACTTTCCAAAATCATTGTTCGACTTGATCATGATCTAGAGGGTAAAATAACGCAGATATGAAATGAACATTTTCAGAATATCATAAAAAGATGCATGGTATTGACATAATACAATTCAAGTTTTTGGTTAAAATGGTGTTTGACAGGCTTTTCTACTATAAGTAATGATTTTCTGCTTTTACTCTCTTTTCTTTGGAAATGGGACATGACATTGTCTACTTCAATTTCAGATAGTTTTATTTCATCGTGAATAGTGGGAAGTCAAGTAAGGGTGTAGTTCTGAGATTATGTACACGTGAAGTCATCATTAGCAGTATTTTAAACTATAGCATCACAATCAATGAAAATAAAAATAACTAAAACGTAGATTTGCTAGAATGAAACTAGAATTTGAAAGGCTTAATAATAGCAACAGAAATATTAATATTAAGCACTTTCCTTCTTTGGGAACTATTGTACTAACTAGAACATTTGGAGAATTATATTTACTCCATTCTATACCATTTTCATTTTCTAAATGTAGCCACACTGTGAATAATTCTGTTATCTTAGGGCACAGAGAATCAGGAAGGGCTAGTCTTTTTTGGACCAAGGCTGTATAGTATATTTCAAAATAGAATTCAAACAAAGGAGCCTCAACTTAAATCTATAACACTACATTGTGGTATCTGAAGTGGTTAGAAGAGTCAGTACTATATCAATGATGAGCGAAATTACAAAGAGCTCAATGAGATTAGACTGAAATCAGGGGCTTTATACTGGAAGAATTAGCAAGTGTCATATGATAAACTGAAAACAGAAACTAGAATCAATGCCACATTTATACAATCTAGTTGTTTTATGAAAAAACAACTTTTTACAATCTATTTTTTATGAAAAAAAACTGTTTTTTATGAAAAAGCAACTCTCTGTTTGAACAGAGAATTTCATTATTCTTATTTTATTTTTTCTCTGTATACCTATACTGACACTTGTAAAATACTCCTAAATCAAAAGCCATGTTCTTTTCCCTAACATAAGCTCATACTTGCTAGGTTAGTGATGTTAATATATTTAAGTGCTCTATAGCATAGCATGGTACCAAGTCTTCTAGGGTGCTCAATGGTGAATCAGGAAATTACCATTTCCTGATTGTATGCATAAATTATTAGGAAGGTCCATGATATACCAGCTCCTATAAATGACCAAGTTTTCTGGTAGCATAAAATTATTTCTATAGATTTAATAGCAAGTATTATTCTCAATGAATTGATGATATAAAGGTGGTTTTGGAGAAAGCAATCTACATACTTTATTTTAACTGAAAGTAGAGTGTTTCTTTTGTTATTTATTTGAATACTTATATAAAGTTTTAATGACACAGTTGAGTTACCAGTAGAAAGGAACAGTGGTTGGCTTGACTAATTGGATTTACTAAGAATGAGCTTGGCACTTAGAGAGACACTGGTATCTCTATAATGTTGGTGTTAATCAAATCAGTTGCATTGAGATTATTGCTCTAAATACATAACTGCAACTTCTACCATTCAATAACCACCAACTGATCCATTTTCCTGTTTAAACCTCATTGTCAAAACTATCCTCCAGAAATTTGATGATGCTATGTTCAGATTTAAATCTACATAGACTCGTACCATTCTGTTCTGCAAAGTTTCTGATATACTCAATGGACGTAATTTCATTCCCAGCATATGTTAAGGCTTGTAAATAAAAAGAAGGTAGAAGAGAGCGGATTGTGGCTCACCCCCTCTGGGAGGTCCCAAGGCCCCAGGCTCAAGGGACGGCTTGTGGATTCTATAGCCCTAACAGTACTTGGGGGTCAGGGGGTGACTATGGCAGCAGATGCTGGGGCCTAGCTGAGTCCGGGCAACACTCACGGTCTGTTAGGCCTGGCCTGTATCTAGGGCCAACACCTTTCCCCCTCACCCTTGATGAGAGAATCAATGAGGCAGAGGTTCCTGAAGGTTAGTTACTCTTTAATCATTACTTTTTTGCTTCATCTCACTGCTCTCTTCAGGAACCTCTCTCCAAGGACCACTGGCTCTCTCTTGGGGTTTTCCTGCAGGCTGCTCTCTCCTTTGGGTGTCTGTGCAGGCTCCTGTAGCCCGGGCCTCTCTCTTCTGGATGACTCTATTGACGGCTTTTTTGGTTCAGACTCCCCCAGGACCTCTCTTTTCGAACCTTTATTCTCAGGTCCTTCCTCTTCCTAGCTTTTCTCTTCAGGGCCTCTTTTCCTGACTCCTCACTATGTCCCATTCTTTGTTTCCCTATGTTACATTGTTTCATCATGTTGCTTCTATTTCCTATTTCTCTAAATCCCTATTTCTCTGAGTTACACCATTTAGATTGATTGCCCTATTGCTCTGTTGCCCTGTAGCTTTGGTGCCAGCCCTCAGAGTCAGATACCAGGCCTTGTGGTGGGACTAGGCACTAGGAGCAGCTTCTCCTCCCTGGTGCTGGCCATCAGGCTCAGGCATCAGGGGCCCCCATGGCCTAGGTGCTGGCCTCATGACCCAGGCACCAGAGCTGCTGCTCTCTCAGTGCAGAAGCCTCCCCCCTCACCCCCGCCAGGATGCTCTCCTAAGGCTCCCTGTTTATAGTCTCAGACCTGGTTCAGAACTCTGCCTTAAACTGTCTTAACAGTTTCCTAACTATAGATTACTGTTTCTTTAAGAGACCTTGAGAAGCGAGTATGCCTTTTAAGACAGGATTGCCACACCAGCATTATTGTTATTAAATGGTTTGCATTTAAAAAAATTAATTTCTCACTGCATTAACTTCTTTTTCGTTTGTTTCTCTTTGAGCCACTATAAGCTGTGCTCAGGGATTACTACCAGCTCCGTTCTCAGAAGTCACTCCTTGTGTTCTCAGGGGGCCATATGCAATACTGGGCATTAAACTTGGCCAGCTGTTGAAATGCAAGTGTATCAATAGTTTCACTCTCTCTCTCCAGCCCTGTTATCTTAAATCTGCTTGTAACATTTTTTATTGTCTGAAGTTATAACCACAGAAACAGTGCTAGTAATCACAAACTCATATATTTGACTTTTTAAAATTGTGTGTGTGTGTTTGTGTGTGTATGTTTGTTTGTTTGTTCTGGGACCATATTCAAAAGTACTCAGGGCTTATTTCTGGCTTTGAGTTCAAGGATCACTCCTGGTGGATCTTAAGGGACCAAATGGGGTGCCAGGGTTTGTACCTGGGTTGACTATGTGCAAGATAAGTACTCTATCCATTCTACTATTGCTCCAGGCAAATCTGGAATAATTTCAGTGTGAGAATGTTTATAGTTATGTAACTATTTAATTTAATATTTGTTTCTTTTTATTTTAGACTTCTAGGAACAGTAGAAACCTTCATCCTTGATCTGGATTCACATTTGGGATTCGTTCATTACTTTGTAATATGTGCATGTCTGGGTTCTAACTCCTAAAATTCCATTTCTTCTGCTTAATTAAGACTTAGAGATTTTCTAAAGTTTCTCTGTGAGATGTGATTAATTGAAAATTACTTCTCAAAAATAAATAATGTGTAAAACTTATCACTTTAGAAGTTTGACTGTTGTTTCACTAACATACAGATTTTTTGTTGGCTTCTGATAGAAATTGGGTAATGAATGATAAGAATATATTAATCTGGTTTGAACTAAAGCCATGAATAGGAGTAATTGCTCCGAAGGGCTCTTGTCTCAGAGCATGTATTATTAACAACCTTTGGTGCAATAAGTTCTTAGGATTCTCAAAGGATGGGAACTGTATCTGACAGAAACTGGTTAGGGAATAGATGGCATACTCAGAAAGAGTAGCTTGAGGAAAGTTTAAGTGTGTATTTATATGCAGAAGTGCCAAGGAATAATCACCACTTGGTGAGACTCTAGTACTCTTGGGCATAAAGAGGAAGAGATAGTTACTGGAAACGAGTCTCAGGAGAGAGGGTTGTGTCTTTTAGTTGAGGGAGTGAGGGAGTCACTTAACTTTCATTTACTCGGATAAATAGAGCTAGGAGAATGCATACCCAGATTACAGTTTTCTTTGTCTATCCAACCTCCTGAAAATGCCCCTCCCATCACTGGATAAAATCCAGACTCTGAAGCCAGAAAATCTATATTGATTCAGATCAATATTCAGCTCCATGTAGGTCTCTGGGGAAGGTGGAGAATAAAATAAGAACAAGTGTAGGACAGTTACACAGAGTTTTAGTGTTTTATATCTATATAATTCCTCTTCCTAATACCTACAGTTTCTTGCATATGTAATGCTGTCAGCAGCAAGTGTGTGAATAATAATCAAGGACAAGTGAAGTTACAGGATAAGGAAACGTAAATTACTCAAATATCTTCCATAATGTTCTGCTCAGTTTTATTTGATCTCACAAAAATCTTAGTGAGTTGAGTTGCTACAGTTGCCATTTTATCATTGAGGAAACAAAAAATTAGATTGAATCAGTTTGTAAAAGAAAATATGACAGGTACATAGTAGAACAAGAATTCCAATTCAATACAAAAGGAAAATACAGTATAATGAGGTTATTTGCAGAGAATTAAAACAGGGGATATTATAAAGAGCAATGACTAGACACATTAATTTGGGTTATAATGAAATACTGTTTTGAGGTGAATAGTACATAATTTGCAACCTGCACTTCTGAAGCTGTCAATTCTTAGAAACTCAAGAGCAAGATTTCCAACAGAGAGGAGATAACAAACCGGTTTGAAGATGGACTTTCTAAGAAACAAAATAAGATTCAGTAACTGAAACATGATGATCAGAGGTTTTCAATGAAATTATTCTAACTGTAGCTATATCATATAGGGTTTTATAGCTATTCATGAATGATGAGAAACTAACGTAAGTCTTGGAGTAGGAGAGAGGGTGATCTCATGTGAATTTTTAAAAATGATTCCAGCTACTGTCTAAACAATAGATCTTGGGAAGAAGGAGTGGTATTAGAAATATCTGTCATGGGACTACTTCATAGAAATAGTAATACTATGGGGTTAGGTTGTGTTGGGGTCAGAGTAGTGAAGATGGATAGAATATAGATATGGGTTATGGTAAGGAGGTTGTGAGGTCAAAGGATTTGCTGTTTCAGTACAAAGCTATTGTGTGTAGGGTTCTTGCCATGCACACAGCCCACCTGGGTTTAATACCTGGTATTTCATCTTGTTCCCTGAGCCTTAAAAAGGGTGAATACTGAGTACAGAGCCAGGAGTATGCTCTGAACACTCTGGGTGTGGTTCCCAAACAAAAAAGACAAAAAGGATGTGCTGTTTTTCTGGATATGGAATATGTAGGGGAAAACGATTAAAAATGGACAAATAAATACTGCAAATATTAGGGAATGAGTATTATTGGAAGAAGTGAATAAGTATGGGAGTCTAGATATTTTTAGCTGTGTTAATTTGCAAATATATGTTAGAAGATTAAGTGATGGTGGCATATTCATATCTAGATGAAGGATCAGGACTGGAGACACATTTTTGGGATTCCTGGCATGTTGCAAGTCATATGAAAGCAATAGAGTGACATGAGAACTCCCAGGCAAAGGATTCATAGAAATACCAGACTGTGTCCTTCTTGGACAGAATCCTGAGACATTACAGCATTTTGAAGGCAAACAGAAGATGAGCCAGGAGAGAATGATGGGGAATATCTTCTGTAATGACATAAGACCCTGACATTTCAGAGTTGAGAGGATTTTATAAATTTCAAGTGGATTATTCCTTGAAATCAAATTTACAGACTCAGGCATCCTTTTATGCTTGGAACTACTATGTAAATTCCAAGGGGAACTATAATTCCTTTCTTATTTTCATAAAAGAAACATACACGTAAATGCATATAGTTCGCAAGATATTTTAGAATGTACCTATTTCATTCCATGATCGCTTATATACATAATCATACATGATGCACACGTGTGATTATTCTTTCAAATTCTTTCTAAACATCCCAGTAGACCAAAGGACACAATGGGAGAACTGATCCATACAATATATAGGAGGAAAATGGGAGGAAGGTGTTCTGGGACCCTTGGGGAGGGAGTGGGTACTCTAGTGATGGGTGTGGTGTTGAATTATCTCATGAGAAAGAACATTATTAAGAGTATTGCAAATGACGGACTCTCAATGACATTAAAATAAAACATTCAAAAAATAGATTTAGGGGCCAGAGCAATAGCACAGTGGGTAGGGCACTTTCCTTGCACAAGGCCAACCTGGGTTCAATCCCGGCATACCATATGGTCCCCTTAGCAACTCCAGGAGTAATTCCTGAGCGAAGAGCCAGGAGTAACCACTGAGCATTGCCAGGTGTGACCCAAAAATCAATCAATCAATCACTCACTCACTCACTCAATCAATGAATCAAAAGACAGATAAATAAATATAAAAGGTCTAAAAATAAATCATTCACTGAGAGAGCTTATGTTACTTTCTAACTTCTAACTGAAGATGGAAGCTGAGCAGAATTTATATAAACTATCTGATATCCATCTTCTCCTTCTTACTGTTCCTTGTCACCAATGCAAATTCTTTGATTTTTACCCTAGAGGTAACTTTGTAATGGTATATGCAAATTAAATTTGCTTTACTATATCACCACCTATCTATCTATCTATCTATCTATCTATCTATCTATCTATCTATCTATCTATCTATCTATCTATCTATCTATCTATCTATCTATCTATCTATCTATCTATCTATCTATCTATCTATCTATCTATCTATCTATCTATCTATCTATCTATCTATCTATCTATCATCTATCTATCTATCTATCTATCTATCTATCTATCTATCTATCTATCTATCATCTATCTATCTATTTATCTATCTATCTATCTATCTCTATCTATCTATCTATCTATCATCTGTCTATATGTCTATCTATCTGTCTATCTGTCTAACTGTCTGTCTGTCTGTCTGTCTGCTTGGGTGTCTGTCTGTCTATTATTTAATTCATTGGGTCACACCCAGCGATGCTCAGAGGTTACTCTGGCTGTGCATGGGGGCCATATGTGATGCCAGGGATCACCGGGGTGGCTGCACGTAAGGCAAATGCCTTATCCCTCTGCTATTGCTCCAGCCCATATATCACCACTTTTTAAAAAGTTCTTCCTATCCTTAAAAATGAGTTCACCTTCCAAAATCAGTTAGTTATGCTACTTCCCACATAGACCACTGGACTAACTTTGTGCCTTTTCCAGACAGCGACAGACATTAGCACTGAGAAAGAGTAGCTTCAAATTTTGGTCCTGCTACTCATTACATATATGATTTTCTATAGGTAATATTATTTGAGCCTCTGTTTCCTCATAAACAAATGATAATGCCATCTGTAATGATTATTAAGTGATATTGCTATCTTTTTTTTTTGTTTTTTTTTTTTTTGCTTTTTTGGGTCACACCCGGCAATGCTCAGGGGTTACTCCTGGCTCTTTGCTGAGGAATTACTCCTGGCGGTGCTTGGGGACCATATGGGACGCCGGGATTGAACCCAGGCCAGCACAGGCCGGCGCGTGCAAGGCAAATGCCCTACCACTGGGCTATCGCTCCGGCCCCAATCTTGTATTCATTTTTTTCTTCACAGTTTCTTCCTTACAGAAACAATATCAATACTTTCCACATTTTAGTTCTTTTTTAATTCCACGTTTTAATTCTTGTGTTTTGGATCATTTTCTCTATCCTGCTTGATTGGGCACAATATTTGTAGGAATTAGAAAGAGTCCTATGGGTAGGTAAGTTACAGAAGGGACCAGTTTGACAATAATAGTTGCAAATAATAATGCTAAACTAGAACTCTGGTCTAGTCTAGCATTAGATTAATGGGATATACATGATTACCCTTCATTGTTTGTATTGTAAACCACAATTCTCAAAAAAAGAAGCGGAGCTAGCCAGTTAATGAGGGAACAAGAGATTGAAGAAAAGTGCCTGACATAGAGGCAGGTTTTAGGGGCTGGGGTATGAGGTAAATGGGACACATTGATGTTGGGAAATGTGCACTGGTGGAAGGATGGGTATTGGAACACTGTATTACCAGAACCTATGAACAGCTTTGTAATGGTCTATCACACAGTGGTTCAATTAAAATAAGTAAAATTTACAAAGAAAAATAGAATATAAAAGAATAATCTCTGGCATATAATCTGAGTATCACTTGGTGTGGACCCAAAACAAAAAAACAAAAATAATTTCTGAGTTTAAAAAAGGAGTCCTATGTTTGTCTAGATACCATAAGAGTTCTAGAATGGAGTCTACCTGCAGGGTATATAGACTGTAAAAAGAATTCTGGGAATAAGTATGATTTGAGCTGCAGTCCCTGGATTCTACCACAGGCTATCTTGTATGCTAATAAATAAATAAATACTATTTATTTAATTTATTTTTAATTTATAATGCTCACTAATAGGATTTCATACATGCAATGTTCCAACACTGTTTTCTGCACAAAACTGTCCGTCTTCCTCTCCCCTCCATATGGTGAGCTCAGTCCCATAGATCAATTTTTCAGTTTTGATGGCTTTGGTCTGGTTATTCTACTACCTTGTTTCTTTAAATCTCAAAGAATGATAATTTTGTATCTGTCCCTCTCCTTAAGACTAACTTCACTCGCTAGATCTATCAATGAAGCAACAACTTGATTTTGAGTTTTTACAGCCAGGTCATATTCAACTGTGTAAACACTTTTTTATTATTTGAGCCACTATGAGTTGAGTTTTCAATCATTTCCATCAGAGTTTAAACTGTTAAAGTTATCTTAAAGGATTGTATCAGGATAAAATGAATGATTACAAAAATCACTAATCCAGATAAGATCCCAATAAATTGAAGTAATTATTGCAGTTCTATTTAAATGCCCTGCTCTTTCCATGATCGCTTTTGGAGCAATCTCAAAAACTGTAAGTTATAAAGGGAACTAAGCAAAAACAGGTGCTGCAGGTTTGTATTTTCCAAAAGTTTAACTGGAGCCAAAATGCCAGTTACTTTAATGCAGGCTGAATATTCATCATTAGTACACTTAGAAAAACACATACATACAAATCTAAAAACCTCTATAAACATTCATGCTCCTTCTCAATGAATATGCAAGTCTCCCCAGGGTAAAAAAGAGAAGAAAAAAAATTAGCGTATTCTATCAGATTAATTCAGTGGAGTGTCCAAAGTAGATTATGTTAATTCCAAGAGTAATTTTTAATATTGGTAAAGCAATATATTACTTGATAAGATTGTGAGACCTTCTGACAGCTTATTAGCCAATGCCATTAAAACCAAATGTCAACTTTATCAACTGCTGTCAGTAAAATTAGCAATGAAACAGTCTCTAAGGGATGCATGTTCAATTTGTGTTGGATAATGGTATGAATAATCATTTGGATTTATATAGTACCTTTTCTCTGAAGGGCTTAAAGAGTTTACACACATCATATTCTCACAATTGCCTTGAATAGAATGAAGAGACCAAGTTGATTGCCCCTATGTGGTTTGTGGTCACTTTACAGCTTTGAATTCATGAAGCCAGTGCTCACAGTGAGGGCTAAATTCCAGCGCCTGCTTTACTTGCAGTTCAAAAACAGTGTCTTTATATGCAGAGAAAATAATAACAAAAGAGAAAGGAATGCTTTCTACCAATTACCAGAATTTAAAATTCACAGTTTGAGCACATCTGGAAGACATGAAAATCAGAGACTTAAAGTTGGAAGTCACCTGAAAGAAAATTCAGTTCAATGCCCATATTTAAGTATTTCATTAACCACTTTTAATTTTTTCAAAGAATATATTAATCTTCATGATTTCCAGTTTATCTTTAACAAGGCTAATATTTTTCCAGTTGGTCCCTTGCAGTTTGGGGAACAGGGTGAAAGCAGCCCTAAACTGTAGAGTAGGCACATGACAAGGACTATTGTATTTTTCAGTAACATTAATGATAAGGTTTCAGGCATAGGGTTTCCCAGCACCACACCAAGCACCAGAATGTCAGCCTTCCCCATCAGTTCCTCAGAGATCACATTATACTCTTGGTAAATAAGTTCTATAAACCAACTCTCAGATTCTGTTGAAGTTGCCATTTACTATTGATTAACTTTAAATCTAAGTTACTTTATACTCAACTTATGAGAAAAAACGTTTTGTCATTCTGACTTTACTAAACATGATGTCTTCTAATTTGGAGTCACTTAATGGAAAATTGAACTATTTAATTTTTCTATTATTTGATTAGTATTCACATGAATGCTATATATTCATATATTGTTAAATATGTACTATTCATATGAATAATATACAAATAGAGTATTTACATTAGTGTATCACTTCTCAGTAACTTTTGAGAGTATAGCTTTGAGAGTAAGATACTGAGAGTTTAGCATCTACATGACAGAGCCTGGCAAAGCTGTCTAATGCGTATTTGATATGCCAAAACCAGTAATAAAAATGTTTATCTTCCTGGAGCCTGAAAGAGCCCATAATACAGCAGTACTAAGAAAGGTGAAAAAGCAGTGCCTGATAAAATTTCATGGTAAACCTAGGCTGCCAAAGAGAAGAAGGACTAAAATGACTGTCTGTACTTTCAATGCATGTATGCTGCCTTCTGAAGCATATATCCAAGGATCTGATTGTGCAAGCGCAAAAGATCAAGTATGACATCATTGGTCTGACTGAGACAAGGAGGCGTCAGTTGCATTAAGCTGTATTTGACAACAGAGAAGAATTGTTCCTCAGAATATGCGACAAAAAGAGGCATCGGTGGCGTTGGTGTCCTTGTCGAAACAAACATGGCCGTCAACATTGATTCATTTGAATGCCTAACAAACCAGATAGGAAGATTACACTTGAAGAGATGTGGCCCACTGCCAGTAATTTTGGTCTTCGTTATCTATGCACCAAGATCCACATACAAGGAAGATGAAGTGAGAAATTCTACATGGAACTGGAGGAGTACTATAAAAAGATCACGCCTTCTACAAGATCATAGTCAGTTATTTTAATGCCAAGATAGGACCAAGAAGATCGACTGAAGAACTCCACATCGGGATCCATGGCCTAGAATGGAGCGAATAGGGTGAGAGACCACCTGAGTTCATCATGTCACACCAAGACCACTCATGGGAACTCACAGTTTCAGAAGACTGAAGCGAAATGTCAGACATGGGAATCTCCTGGTGGACAGTTCCACAATGAAATTGACCACAACATCTTCAAACAATGGTTTTTGCCTGACCAATGTTGTTGTTGTTCCAAAATGCCAAGCAGGATTGGACCACCCTCTCTTTCGTGCAAAATTCTACCTCATGCAAGAGGGAGAAAAGCCTGCAAAGTTTAATAAGAGAACTTCCAAAATGATCACCAACTGGGGCTCTTTGACACCATTGCGGCAACAATGGGAAGATACCATAATTGATGACATCGATGAGAGAATACAAGTGACTGATTGAGCAACTCCATTGTTTTTGTGAAGAACGCCGAGAGAGAGAGAAAGACACAAAGAACACCTGTATTCAGAAACTCTCAAACTCATTTGCCAACGTGGCAAGGCATAAGCCTCAGGCAACCAAATGCTAATGTCCAAGTTTGCAAAGCAGTGCAGAAAAGCGATAAAGGAAGACCGCAAAGAGAGAAGAGCAGAAATACTGGAAGATGCAGAGGAAGCCGGGGAAAACATTCACACCGCCCCCTGTCTTTCTCCAACTATAAGACCAAGATGACTGCCCTCTAATGTCCTGATGGATCTATCACATCTTCCAGAAAGGTAATGGAGAAGATTATCCATGACTTCTACTCAGATTTCTTTGATAGCCATGTCCACCTGCCCACATAGAAATTCCACAGGATGGATATGTCATTCCCAACGTTCTCCCTTTCTGAAACTCAACATGCCATTTCATCTGTAAAGAAGGAACAGCACCAGGCCCAGACCAAGTCAGACCTGAACACCTGAAGAATCTGCCATCAGAACTCATCAATACACTAGCTCGGCTCTTCACACACTACCTGTCTGAATGATAGGTACCCTCCCAGTAGAAAACCATCAGGACAGTTCTACTGTTCAAGAAGGGAGACATTCATGACATTGGCAACTATCGCCCCAGTTGCCTGTTGTCTGTCATCTACAAGCTGTTCACTCGAGTCATCCTGAACAGGATTGGCAGAACATTAGATGAAGGGCAACCATGTGAGCAAGCTGGCTTCCAGAAAGGATTCAGCACAAACAACAATATCCATAGGGTAACCAATCTTATTGAGGATTGTACGTTGTTCAAGATGCCACTCTGTCTCACGTTAATTGATTTAAAGAAAGCCTTTGATTCTGTGGAGACTGAAGTGGTCATCGAGGCCCTAGTTAAACAAAGCATTCAAACCCAATACATCAAGATCCATTGTGAGCTGTATTACAGATTCACCACCAGGATCTCACTATTCTACAAAGAATTTATCATCAATGTCAAAGAGGGTTCAGCAGGGTACCCCTTTTTTACCATTTCACCAAAACTCTTCAGCGCCACCCTTAAGAACATCATGCGGCAAATAGAATGGGAAGAAATGGGAGTGAAGATAGATGGTCGGCAACTACACCACCTCTGCCTCACAGATGGCATCATTCTAATAACACCAAACATTAGCCAAGCAGCAATAATGCTGGCTGACTTCAACCGAGAATGTGGAAAGATAGGTCTACAGCTGAATCTCAACAAAACTATGTTCATGAACAATGAACTTGTTCCAGAGGCCCCATTCACTCTCAATGGAGCAGACATCTCTGATTTCAGCAGTTATGTGTACCCTAGGTCAAAAGTCAACATAATGAATGACCTAAAACCTGAGTTGTGCAGGAGGAAGAGAGCGGCATGGAATGTCTTCAAAAGCATGAAAGAAATAGCTAAAAAGGACAAAGAACCTCTGGCTCTGGGCACATCTCTTCGACTCCACCATTCTTCTTGCATTAACAAACGCCTCAGAAACCTGGGCCCTATGAAGCAGCATGAGAATGCTATTCGGGTCTCCCAAAGAGGAATCGAAAGAGCTATGCTTGGAATATTAAGCCTCACTCAAGTGAGAGAAGGAATCTGGAGTTCTGACCTCCATTGCCCTCCAGAATCAGGGACACTGTTTTGCTAGCCAAAGCATTGAAAACCATATGGGCTGGACATGTTATGCGATTTGGAGATGACCGCTGAACTAGAGCCATTACTGACTGGATCCCACGGGATGTCATAAGATCACGTGGCTGCCCACCTACAAGGTGGTCAGACTTCTTCGTTAAGACACTGAAGAACGGTTTGAGACTCTTCATATTCCTGAAGCAACCAGATGCCATTGGGCTACATTGGCAAGTGATAGGGTCAAATGGAAATGTTGCTGGCTCCTGCTTGAGCAAATTGACAAATAACGGGATTCAAGTGATCAAGTGATCAAGTGATCACTTCTTGGTCTTTGGCTAAGATTAAGTGTTGTATTTGTTCTTATCATTTTAATATCTGATACATCCTCTATGGCGGGCCAGGGATAGAACTCTGGCCCTGGCCTGCCATTTCAGCAGAGCCTCACAAGATGCCAGAGGAACCCCCACAACATGAGGGTTGCCATTTTCAACATACAGACTCTACAGCTTGTCAGAGCTCCACCCAGCAGTAAAGCTGATCTTTCCCCATCTCAGGTTCATCAATAAATGAGAGACTACTACAAGAGTATCCCACCCGCATGGCAGAGCCTGGCAAGTTACCCATGTCATATTTGAGATCCCAAAAACCAGTATCAATTACAGACCTCATTCCCATGACCTGAAGGAATGGTTTGAGGTTCCTCATGTTCCTGGAGTGAGCAAAAAATGCCCTGGGGCTACACTAGCATGTGAAAGGACATTTGGAGATGATACTGGCACCTTGCTGAGCAAATCTATGAACAATTGGAAGACAAGTGAAGTGAAGTGATACCCAGTCAATTTAATCTCCTGGCCCCCATGAAGTAAAAATGAATCAATTTGTACTCATTCATTCAATAAAGATAAGAAATGTCATAGATCAACAGCAGCATTGCGCACTGGACTCAACACAGCATCTTCAATTACTTCTTCCCCAAACAGCAGGTAGTAATTTTTCTCTTTTGAAAAAGAGAATGATCTCTCTACTCTCAAGGTATTTGCCTGGAATGTGCTGCAGCATTGAACAATGCTTGAACACAGGCAATTCGCTTCCAATTTCATCTCCTGGATTCTATGTTAGATGGGAAATTTTCCTTTGCCAGTTACAAATTCCAGGCTAATTATGATATATGTTTAAGGATATTTAAATACTAGATCAGTTGGAAAGTAAGTTTCATATGTAAAGTTAGCGGAAAAAAAACCTTAATTCAACATTTGGCCATTTCTTGAAGAGAAAAGAGAGATAACAAATCTGTGGGACACACTTTTCATCAAATGATTAAATTAGTAATTTGTGGAGCTTGTATATGGAAACCAGGAAGTAATTATCATGATATGCAAATGAAAGCATACTTGAAGATAGAAAATAAAGAATAAGATTATATACTCATTTTAAATAAATTTTAGCAGAGACTGGCAAGATACTCACCTATTCTATATTCATTACAGAACACTGAGGAATAGTTTAAAGCTCATCCTCTCTTGCAGTTAATTTGGACTCAAGTGACTGCTCTTTGAATGTTACTGCAGGATCTTACCATAAAGCTCTCTGAATTTTTGAGTTCTCTTATCAGCTGGTGGTGGAGGCCACCTATTAAATAAAAGTAATACTACTGCTTTCTGCTCCACCATTCCAGGTGTGACTTGCTTTGAACAGCATCACTTGACCTAATTCAGAATTGGTGGCGGAGCCCTTCCCTACTTACTGGGTCCAGAAGCCTCCACATCCTGCCTGTGCCATATACATCACAGATCATGATTATCTGCTGATGCCCCTCATTTCAGGTGAGAGACTTGTCTCAGGCTGACATCACTGATCCTAATCCAGACAGGGAGCAGTGCCTCTCCCTACAGTCTGGGTTCAGTAGCTCCCACACTCAACCTATACCATAGATGGGCCCCACCGCAGTTCCAGAAGTTTCAGAGCTATTCAAAAAAGTTACACACTATTCAGAGATATTCCTTTTTCTCATTTGTTGAAGTTAGTAAAAGAAGAAAGTTAGCAACCCTAGGTTAAACCCTCAGTATCTTTCATAAAAATTCACCCCAGCACATTTAAAGCACTGTAAAGCCAATGGGGGAAAGATGTAGCAGCCTACCAAGATTCATACATAAGCAACACCAGTAAACTATCAGATAATATCTTTAGTGACACCTTGATGAAGATGTTCAAGGAGTTGAAATAAGCAATAGCATAGATAGTCAGCAAAGCACAAGAAAGTAGTAGTGGAAATGTAAAAACTACTATGATCAGAGCTGACAATCAATTATGTTGACTTTTTAAAAAGTCAATATAATTTCTTACTATCAGTAAAACAGTAGTTGAGAAAAAGATTGAGGTGTTTCAGGATGAGGATGAAACCACTAGGGAAAAACCAAAGGTGGAAAAGTCCTGAAAGAAATAAACAGCACACCAGAGAGCTATGAGGGGAGAGTTCAAGAGAAACAATATAAGAATAACTGCAGTCTCTGAAGACTAGAAAGGCAAATGTGATGCAGAAATAATCAAAAAAATCATCAGTAAAAATTTCTTAAAATTTAGAATTATAGGCACTAAGATCTAAGAGATCCAAAGGGTCCCAGTGAAAATAGCCTCAACTAGGAAACTCTGAGACACACTGGTACCCAAAATAAAAAAATCCAAAGAGATATAATTAGCAAGCTAGAAAAAGAAAATTGCATACAAAGCAAAGTCCCTAAGATATACCACAGATCTATCAAATGAATCTGTAAGCCAGCAAAGTTTTTGAAAGATATAGTACAAAACTCAATGAAATTAATACTCTGTTCCGCTAGATTGTCATTCATATTTGAATGAACAACACAGAGTTCATGGGCAGGCAATAACTTAAGGAACTCATAGCCTTAAAACCTATTTTACAAACAAAGCATTAAAAGTTTCTCTAAACGACAGGACAAACTCCTTCATATACAGGACAAACATATTGCATTGAATATGGCACTCACTAACGGTGCAATGATTACCCTCACTAGTTTAAAAAAGGTATGTCTACTAGCTTCAAAAGGGATTTTTACGCATTTTCAATAATGAATAATGTCTTATTTCTATTGGTTAAAATTACTTAACAATTTTATTGGTTAAAATTGCTAAACACACTAGCTTTTATTGATATAATTTCTGATAATTCCATTTTCATTTCATTTTAATTTTAGTAGCATGAAATAAATTTGTTTTATGTCTACCAAGGATGGGAGTGAACCTTAGGACATTGGTAGGGGGGACACACTGTTGGTGCAATTGGCATTGGAACACTATATGCATGAAACAACTACATTACAAACAGCTTTTTAAATGATGGTGTCTTAATAAAATTATAAGAAAAAAGACATCATAAATTGCAATGAGTTGGGATCACTGAATCATTTAGAAGAGAACAAATCAGTGAACTACATATCTTCATGGAGCCATGCAGTGAGTAATAAACAATACTATCCAATAAGTCATTTCATTTATGGTTTCATTTATCATAATTAGAACAACTTTTTCCGGTAGTACACTAGAGTATACAAAAATAGTCTCAACCACTTCATATGAATTTCAAATCACAGTGCAATAACATTTATCTAAGTGTACCAAAAAGCACACTTAAATCTTCTCACTTATTTCACTTAACATGTTACCTCTCCCTTTTAATCCTGAATTGTTTTTGTTCCTAAAGTCAAGACCCTTTTATAGCTGAGTAATATTTCTATATGTGTGTTTGTCAGTGTATATGCATGCATGTGTATTTGCATGCATGTGTATTCATGCACACAGACCCTATTTTCTTTATACAGTAATCTATTGTTAGGGATTTGGGGACCACCCCTCCAGTTTTCTAGTGATGCCAGAGGATAAGTTTTTTCAATTAGACTCAGGACAAAGTCATTGTTTAGTAGTAGAAGCATATGTTTTAATAATATCTATCTCTAATTACTTAATAATACGGAGGAATTCTCCCTTCAGAGAGAAATCACTGAAAAGACAGCAGATCTATCATTTCTGACTCAGGTGAAATCTTGCCACATACTACTTCAGCTTGGCACAACAAGCAGAATTTCAATTATCATCTTTCTCTCCCTTAAATACAAGTACAATATATCATCATTGAATAAAAATAATTTTCATTTTGTAATTCTCTGTACACAAACAAGCATATAGAACGATATGACAGGAATATACAATATTCCCTTTAGTTGATCTGAAGTCATTTTAACCTCATAAAACAACTTACATGTCCTCTGCCTTTGTCTACAATTCTTCTTTAAATTAATTAATAATTATTATTATTATTAATTTGGTATCCCAAGTAGTGTTCAGAGTCTGGGGTCCCTCCTAGCCATAGTTGGCCATTCAGGCCAGTGGTTCAATATGAGGGCCCGAGGATGCAGTGTTCTCGGACTGTATAGTGCTGGGTCACTTCTACAGTGCTCAGAGGAGCACTTCTATAGTGCTCAGAGGACCTCCAGGGTCATATTTATTTATTTATTTATCTTCCTATTTATTTATTTGTTTGTTTGTTTATGTATTTTGCTTTTTGGGGTCACACCTGCCAATGCCCAGGTGTTACTCCTGGCTCTGAACTTAGGATTTACTCCTGGAGTGCTTGGGGGACTATATGGGATGCTGGCGATCGAACGAGGGTCAGCTGCATGCAAGGTAAATGCTCTACCCACTGTGCAATCTCTCTTGCCCCCCAGGGTCATATTTAGACATGACTTCACCTGGTGATGCTCAGGAGACCAAGTGGAGCTGAGGGTTAAAGTAGGGGTGTCTACTTACGGGATATGTACCTGACCCATGTGTTAGATCTCTGATTCTTGAGACATATTTCCGATCCCAAAATCTGCCTCCTTTCCACTATCTTCCCAAGCAGTACCTTCTTCTAATAGTAGTAAATCCTAACTACGCTGCAATTTATATCTTAAAGCCAATGTTCAAGATGAAATTTTGTGGGCCAATATTTAGCTCTAAAGATGGGAGTTCATGCTAGCACATGAGCACAACTGAGCCTAGATCTGAGTTCTATCCTCGTATCATATGGTTCTTGGCCAGGTCTGAGCGCTGAAGCGATAAGGCCTTCATTGCCAAGTGCATGTAACGAAATTTCTCTTAGGAAATCCTTCAGAAGCAAGTTGATTTCTCTCTGGCCTCCAACCCCTCATTGATTTAGGTTACAATACTCTCTTCATAGTTGTATACTTCATCTACTTCAATACCCAACCCCACTCCCACCACACACAACAGCCCCCACCTCCAGTGTGATTTTATCTTCTTTTTATTTTTTGACTGTGCTTGGGATTGAGTCCAGGACCATTTACTTGTAAGAAAAAATCATATTTCTTATCTACAACCCATCACAAAATAAAAATTCTTTGTAAAATAATCCTAACAAGCAGTGTTGTTAATTGTGCCCACAAGAAAGAGTGGATTCACCTACCCATTTCATGCCTTTTTGTCTTTAAGTCCCTCTTCTCATAAACACTAGATATCAGAAGGGTAACTCAGAAAAGATTTTCGATAGCCCTAAATTTTTATATATAATAAATTCAACAAGTAGATGTGTACATAGAATTGTGTGCTACAAATGTAGTAAACCATATAGGCAAAAGCACAGTACAAATGGCAATATTGGGTCTAAATATAGGACTATAGAATGAAAATGGGATTATAGGACATGTGTTGCATAGAAAGATAGAAAATATGACAATGGAACATAGGTGAAGTTTATGTTTTGATGACATTTAGAGACAAAATCAAAGATAGTTTTATAGTTTTTCTTTTTTAATACAGAATTCTTTGGAGCTTAGTACCTTATTCAAAGAAAAATGTACTTTTTTATAATAAAAATATATCACCTGGGAATAAAAGATGATTCAATTTTTCAAGTTCATAGATATTTATAATTAAGGGTTTATTAAACATAAAGTATTTCTAAATATCTTGATATTAAGGGTTCCTAATGTCCTTAGGTCCTTATAACACAAAAAATTTCCTATCTGTGATACATTACAAATCTTTAAACCTTACTATGGTAAGGATTCATAGAACCATCTTAATTTTTTATAGCCTCCTAAACAGTGTTTAGGAGACCCAGTAGCACCTTCAAGTAGTTTACTTTGCACTACCTTAACACCTGAGCAGGGATTTGCTTGAGAACTCACTTGTAGTCTATAAAAGGTTTGCCCAAACTTCAAGCCATGTGAATGCTTGATCACTTGATCACTTGACATCCCGTTATTCATCAATTTGCTCGAGCAGGTGCCAGTAATATTTCCATTTGACCTATCATGTGCCAGTGTAGCTCAATGGCATCTGGTTGCTTCAGGAATACAGAGAGCCTCAAACCATTTGTTCAGGGTCTTGACAAAGAAGTCTGACCATCTTGTAGGTGGGGGCCACGTGATCTTTTTGACATCCTGTGGGATCCAGTCGGTAACGGCTCTTGTCCAGCGGTCGTCTCCAAATCGCATTACATGTCCAGCCCATCTGATTTTCGATGCCTTGGCAAGCGAGACAGTGTCCCTGACTCTGGAACAGCGACGGAGGTCAGAGCTCCAGATTCCTTCTTTCACAAAAATGTAAATACTACATTTTGAAAACATTAGATTGGATGTATGACAATTCAACCAAAATTGCAATATAATACATCCGAATTTGAATAATGCATGGGAAAATATTCCATGAAAGCCTTATGTGATGCCCCCATGGATTAAGTTTTAACAAATGGAGGCCAGGATGACATTATTGGCAGATAAATTGTGAGATGAATTGAGTGGCTATACTTAAAGAATATTAACAATGGTTCCTTGCCATGAGGGAGAAATGTCTGGAGCATAGACTAAACATTATTTAACATTTTTGTGTATTATAGAGAAGAAGCCATAGAGAGAATAAACACACACACATATATATATAAATATGCAATAAATCCTTATATGAACATATATTATAAACATAATATTTGTTATATATGAACAGATATAATATAAAGGTTGTAAAATTCAAAATGAACTAAGAAAATTGAAGTTATGGAAGAAAACAAAAAGGTGACTAAAATGAAACCCATGGGCTGTAGCAATGGTGAAATAATAGTAAAATAGTACTACAGGTAGGGCATTTGACTTGCATGTGGCTAGCCTACATTCTATATCCAGTACCTCTTACGGCTCCTGAAACCACCAGGAGCAATCCCTGAGCTCAGAACCAGGAGTAAGCCCTGAGCACATCCAGGTATGACCCCTGTAAAGAAAAATGAAGCCAAACATTTGAATTAATGGACATTCATTGACTAGATGACCATTTGCTATACTGATCAAAGTGCTTCTGAGGATTACTGTTGGGAAAGTTTAAGAGACTTCAGCATGTTGGAGCAAGTGAAATTAGGAGAATTCAGTATGGAAAATGCTAGTCTTTAAGCAGTGCTTAGTCTCTAAGCAGTGCTTAGGAGACCTAGTGGCTCCTCCATTAGCTATTTTCCAGCAAGGCTGCATTTCAATGCAGGAGTCTGAGAAAGCTTTGCTACTCAGACCCTGTAGTTCTGAGGTTGGCCTTCTTGCACGGCACCCAATGAGACTCAGGGGACAAAATGGTGCTGAGATCAAATGTGGGTCAACTTCATGAAAGGGAAGTGAAGAGGGACTCATAAATAAAGGTTAGCACTATCAATAAAGCAATAAATAAAAAATTGTTTATACATTCTAACAACCATTTTACAGTCTTCATAGGACATAACTTTTATTAGACCCAATTGTTTAGTAGATTTGCTAATAAAATAACTATTTTTTTGTTAAGAGCCTGTATGTATCAGATGTTTACACAAATAGGGAGTAGGCATGGCTTTGTTAAATATATAAATTGAAGTAAAAAAGCTAATTTCTACAAGTCCCTGACCACATTGCAACTTGAAACTCAGATTCTCAATCTACCAAATTGACACCTAAGTTTGTGTGGGACTCAGATTTCCTGGGGATATTTTAGACTTGGCCTGTGTAGCCTTGAGGCTATTCTTTTATTTACTCCAATCTCCATGGGTCAAATGCACTGCTTGAATCATTTAAACTTTAATAGAACCAATACAAATGAATTAACTTTATAAGCTTTTGAAAAGAAAACATCAAAGACAAACATAAAACCCTAAGTAGGCTCTCAAGAGTCTTACTAATGAATCAGAGAAGGCTAAGAGGGGGACATGTAGCTGACCATTAGTGCATACTTTGCAGAGTCACAGATGTGATGCTTTACAAAGTAGATTTGCACTTGTTAAAGGCCACTTTCCAAGAGCTATTTGCACTCATGTGTAAGATACAAGAAGATCACTCTACCTTGTTTCTCCAATTTATCTGTTCCATGATCAATATCAGACTAGACTAGGACAGCTACAGAATCTTACTGCTTCTTAATATCCTATAAGATTACAGGACTTCCTGAAATGTCTATGTTGAGCAGCAGAGAGCAATGCGTGATAGTGACAAATGTCCTTATACTACATTAAGATGCACAATTAACAGAGCTGAGTGCTTCCTGTTATTTTAACACACTATTCTACTGGGATCTTCTAGCAAATGTTGTATTTTATTTACCAAATAAAAGAAATGCTACAAGAGCGAGTCATAGAGTCCTGCCTTTGAAGAAAGATGTATTTGATATTTTACATTCTTCCTAGCTAAAAATGATCTAAAAGTCCACCTATCCCAGCTCAGTCTCAGGCTGGAAGCAAGTTATTTATCTTTATTCAGGGATTATAAAAACTTTAGCTGAATCCCATCAGAGCTATGCTATTGAGTTCCTCTGTTGCTAGTCCCATGCTATGTGTTGGCTTTATCCAGTAACTAATCTTCTGCATTGCCTAAAAGCATACTTTAATTTATATTCAGTTTTTAGGGAATTAATTTTTCTTTTCCAAGTCTCTGGATTCCTTTATTAAATACTAAATCTTTGGGACTCCAAGCGTAACTACAGGTAAGTACTATATCTAAATATTTCAACTGGAAAAAGGTGCTAGATACCTAATGTGTGCAAAGGTACTGGAAATAAAGCAATCAACAAGATCAACATTTTCTGACTGAATAGATATTATAGTCTCATTAAAGGACAGGAAAATAAGAAGTGAAGAAACTATTTAAAAGGATTAAGAAAAACTTTCAAAGAGAGTAACATTTTAGCTAACCTTCAATGTTTAAAAGCAAAAATGAGAAAAGATAAGTTAAATAAAAATAAAAAAATAAAAAGACAATGTAAAAAAAGTGAATGGAAAGATCAAAGTGATATTATAGTACGTGAGTTGCTTGCATTTACATGCAGCAAACCTGTATTCAATCCTTGGCACCATATATGGTCTCCTAAATCCCACTAGGAGTAATCCCTGGGAACAGAGTCAGGCATAGGCCCTTACCTCAAAGACAAAAAATTAAAAAGTAAATGACTATCATGTCATACTAAGTGAAGAAAATCAGGAGAAGGTTAAATGCTGGATTTGTATTTGAAATACATAGACTAACATGACAGGGGATATGATAAGGTATCAGAGGTGGGCATACCCTTGGCCCTAGAGTAGAGATGGAAAAAGGTCATAGTAGAGAAAAGGAGAGGGGAATAAGAAGAGGAGGTCAGGAGATAACATAGAGTCAAGAATTATCAGTGGTGTAGAGGTGTGGTATCTGTACTTATCTAAACTACTATAGTTTGCTTCCACCCCCTCTCCCCCCCAGACTCTCAGAGGCTGGAAAACCTCATGCATCACAACTACACCACTTCAAAGGTCCGACTCCACTGCTTGGCAGAGCCCCACCCAACAGAGAAGTCAAGTTCAAGCCCAGGTATGCAGGACTCATCGATAGAATTCACCAGGCTTCCTGTGGATCTGGAGCTGGGGTCCCCTCCCCAACTCAGTGCCCTCTGGTAAGGCCTGGTGGGCCCAATCAGAACTGCTGCCAGCTAGGAACCAGGAACAGAGGCACATGGCTGAGCTGCTGCTGGCTCAGTTTGTGCTAGGCTAATGAGGTGTACTGGAATGGGGCAGGTTCTGCTCCTTGCCTTCCCCCTGACAGACTCTCAGAGGCCGGGAAACCTCATGCATCACAACTGCAGCCACTTTCAAGGTCTGAACTCCACAGCCTGGCAGAGCTCCATCTCCCCACCATGGCATGTGGGCGCCCTGCACCCACGTGTTATCTCAAAACCTAGTATATTCATCTAACAGGTATCTCATCACATCACATTTTATAGAAACGAAGTGTGTGGGCACGATGTGTGGTTTGGGGACCATTTCCTATACAGTGGACTCAAATGGCACAATGGAGATTTCAGGATCTCCATTGACTTTTTGTCTAACACCATGTTCATTGACCATATTTAGAGAAGTAGCCCCAACAAGCAATATAGAACAGCTTATTCAGTATATGAATAGGAAAAGCTCAAATAGACATTGAGATAAATGCGAAATAAGTGTTGTCTGTAGCTGTAATGGTGGTGTGTCTGGGATTATCAGTAGAAAGCCACCGTGTTCTGGAAACCCAGAAAATGAATCCAAGAACAGAAATTGACCAGACTCCACACATCAACCCAGAAAAAATAAGGCATGACTTTATCATTACTATTCCCTTATATGAGCTATAATGATCAACATAATTGATGCTGGCTAAATGAGCAGGCATTGGGAGAGAGATGGAGGGTGGGAGGGAAGTGCAAGTCTCTGGTGGTGGTGGGGACACACTGGTGGTGGGATTGGTGCTGAAGGATGAAACTTTCTAGCAACTGTATTGTGAAAAAAGTTTGTACTTTGTAAATCACAGTGTTTAAAAATCATTATTTAAAGAAAAAAATAAACTGCTAGAGTTAACATGACTATAAGCATAATCACCAATCTATAAAAGTCAGACTGAAAATGTTCCAATTAGGGGATGAGCTTGGGGTTGGGGGAAGGAACCTGGAAACATTGTGAAGGCATGTTGGTGTGGCATTGGGATTGAAGTTGAAACACTGTATGCTTGAATTCTATTGTTAACATCTTTGTAAATCACAATACTATAAAAGGGGGTGGCTTTATTTTCCCAACTTTAAATTATACTATGAAGATTCAGTAATCAAGACATGATGATAATGGAATAAACGATTAACTCTCAGAAAAACAGAATAGAATTGAGAGCTCAGAGATAGATCATCATGCCTGTAGACCACTAATATTAAATAAATAAAGTGGAGCAAGAAAAAATCTCTTCAACAGTGTTGGTAAAACAGGCTGGTAACATATACAAACCAGCTAAAACCACAATTTCACATCATTTGCAAAATTCAATTCAAAATAGATTAAACACATTAATATCATATCTAAATCCATAAATTATATTGAGGGAATATAGACAGAACCTTACTTGACAGTGAATCTAAAGGAATCTTCAATAATTCAGTGCCATTGGCCAAGCAAATAATAGCTAAGAAAACAAATCAAACTACATCAAATTAAGAAGATTCTGCATTGCAAAAGAAATAATGACCAGAATAAAATAAAATACCCCGCACACTGAGAGAAAATATTTGTTCACCAGTATGTGTCACAAGGTTAATATCCAAGATATATGAAGCACTTGTAAAATTTAACAAGTTTGATTTAAAAACAATTAGATTGTTTCTAAATCAACCCTATCAAAACTATGATGAAGATATGAACAGAAACATCCTAAAAAAAGTTATACAGATGATGAATAACTATACAAAAATGCTCTGCATCACTTATAATCAGGACAATGAAAATCAAAACAACAGTGAGATTTACCTCACACCAAATGAGACCAGCACACATTTGAAAATTATAATAAAAAGTGTTGACATGGTTGTTGGGATAAGTTAACTCTCATACACTGCTTGTTGGAATGTTGACTGATTCAATCATTTTGAAAAACAATGTGGACACTTCTCATTGGAATTGAAATTCCATATGACCCAGTGTTTTGGTTGATATGCCATTACTCAAAAAATTTTTTTGTTCTTTTGTTCTTTTGGCTGTTCTTTTGTTCTTTTGGCCTGAGAACAGAAAGTTTTGTTCTGAAAAGACTTTTGCCTTCTTATGTTTATTGTACCACTATTTACAGTCAAAATCAAACACAAGCCAAGTGTCAAAGAACAGATAACAGATAACTGGATAAAGAAACTATTATATATTAGCTTACATATAGTTTAGAGTAAAATAAAATATATATTATAGTTTCTTTATAAAATACTATAATATAATATTCCATTGTATACATATTACAGTATTTCATTGTATATATACACATATATAGTGTTTGCACATATACACACACACATATATATAATGGAATACTACTCATCTCTCAAAAAGACAAAATAATGCAATTTTCTGCTTTTCTGCTATGTGACTAGATCTGGTGGCTATTTGTAGAGTGAATTTAGTTAGAAGGTTAGAAAGAAGTACAGAATGGTATCTCATATGATATAAAGATTCACATTAAGGGAATAATGGGCAGCCAAAAGAACCTGAGAAATGGTCTGTAGAACTGAATTTATTATAGAGGGAAGAGAGATGGAATAATTGAGGTGAAGGATGTACACTAATGGAGAGTACAATGCTGGATGTTTGTGTGCATGCAATCCTATCATTAATAGTATTTTAAATTGCAGTGCCTAAAATACAAATAATTGTTTTAAGAGAACAATAAATATATCCTGCTTGAGATATATTTGAGTAAATATTTGTCAAAAAGTGGAAAATTAGCAAAAATAAAAGAACTACTGTGTGCTCCAGCAATCCCTCTTCTGGTAATCAAAAAATCCACAGAAATTTTAATTAAAATAGATATAAGCAAAATCTCTCTAACAAGCTAGAATTAAAGAAACCTTACTTAACCTAATGAGGGCAACTCTAAGTGCCAAGAATAAGTGTCACAGTCAAAACAAAGTGCTGAGAATTTTGTCTTTTCTTTTTAAAGAAACTCCTTAATGTGTCTTGACTGGTTTCAAGACTATAAATTCACTGCAGGGCTTCCTGACCCTAAAGTAGTGTATCATTTCTTCATATCTGAATTTTAATCTAGCAAGATGAATATTGATTTTGGGGAGGGATGGTGGCCAATGATAGACCTTGTGATCAGGTCCATCCTGGCTCTGCATTCAGGGATACCTTATGGGATATTGTGGATCAAACCTGGGTACAATGCAAGCATGGTGCCATTTTCTCTATCATTCAGGCACCATAGAGTATTCTAGATGAACTGTTCCTTGCATTTTTGGTAGTTTAACCCACCATGCTCTTCTGGGTCATAGAATCTCTTTTGATAGAGCTTCTTGAATATTAAGAACTTACTTTCTATAAAAATTATTTTTTTTTAATTTGGGGTCATACTTAAGGATCCTCAGGGTTTTTCATATCTCTGCATTCTGAATTATTCCCGGCAGAGCTCTGGGGATTATATGGGATGCTGGGATCCAACCCAAGTCAGCTGATTTCAAGGCAAGCTCCCTATCCATTGTATCAACTCTCCAGCCCATGTATTCCTTTTGCAATCTTACTGCTTTCAAAAATGTCTGTCTTGAAATAGGGAGTCAAACAAAACACCTGGAAACTGAACAGCTCAATGCTGAGCAACCAGTGGGTCATAGAAGAAATCAAACAGGAAATCCAAAGATTCCTGGAAAAAATGAAAATGAAGACACAAACTGTCAGAACTGTGGGACACAGCAAAAGCAGTAAGGGAAAGTTCATAGCTCTGCAAGCATTCATCAGAAAAAGAAGAAAGGGCCCAAAAAATAACCTGACTTTACAGCTCAAAATATTAGATAAACCAACAAAAGGAGCCCAACCCAAGTAGAACGAGAGAAATAATAAAACTTAGAGAGGAAATCAATGAGCTGGAAACCCTAAAAACAATCCAAAAGATTAATGAAACCAAGAGCTGATTCTTTGAAAAAAGTATACAAGATTGACAGACCACTGGCAAGACTAGTAAGGACAGGGAAAGAGAGAACCTAAATAAACAGAATCAGAAATATAATGGAGACATCACAACAGGAACCACAGAAATCCAAAAGATTATCAGAGATTACTTTGAGAGTCTGTATGCCAGTGGTTTGTCGATCTTGTATATGAAATATGAGAACCTGGAAGAAATGGATAAATTCCTGAAATCCTATAACCTCCCACGGCTGAAAAAGGAAGACGTGCAATACCTGAATAAGCCTATCCCCATCGAGGAAATTGAAACAGTAATTAAAATCTGCCCAAATACAAAAGCCCAGCTACAGATGGATTCACTAGTGAATTCTTCCAAACCTTTAAGATGGAACTCCTGGCAGTGCTTCTCAAGCTCTTCCAGGAAATAGAAGAAACAGAAACTCTCCCAAATAACTTCTATGAGGCACACATCACCCTGATACCCAAAGCAGTCAGAGGCAACACAAAAAAAGGAAAACTATAGACTAATCTCCCTGACGAACAGAGATGCTAAGATCTTCAACAAAATACTAACAAACAAAATCTAAAGACTCATCGAAAAGATTATACATAATGACCAAGTAGGACTCATGCCGGAATTCAAGGATGTTCAACATTCGCATGTGAATCAACATAATACATCATTTTAATAAGAGAAAAAATAAAAACCATATGATCCTATCGATAGATGGAGAGAAAGCTTTGACAAGATTCCACACCTGTTCGTGATTAAAACCCTCCATAAAATACGAATAGAATGAACCTTCCTCAATACAGTTAAAGCCATCTACCAAAAGCCCACAGTGAGTATCATTGTCAATGGGGAAAAATAATTCCCCCTAAGATTGGGGACAAGACAAGTTTGCCCACTCTTGCCACTTCTATTCAATATAATACTGGAAGTACTTGCCATAGCAATCTGAGAAGAAAAGGATATTAAGGGGTATCCAGGTAGGCAAGGAAGAAGTCAAGCTATCACTATTTGCAGATGACATGATATTATACCTAGAGAACCCTACACTCTCTACCAAAAAGCTCCTATAAACAATAGATATGTATAGTAGAGTGGCAGGGTACAAAATCAATACCCAAAAGTCAGTGACTTTCCTATATACAAATAATTAAAGAGAAGAAAGGGATATTAAGAACACGATCCCATTCACAATTGTGCCACAGAAAATCAAATACCTAGGAGTCAGTTTGACGAAGAATGTAAAAGACCTCTACAGAGAGAACTACAAAATGTTACTTCAAGAAATAAAAGAGGACAAGAGGAAATGGAAACACATTCCCTGCTCATGGATTGGGAGAATCAATATTGTCAAAATGGTAATACTCCCTAGAGCTTTATTCAGATTCAATGCCATCCTAATAAGGATACCCATGACATTTTTCAAAGAAATTTACCAAACACTCCTGAAATTTGTGTGTAATAATAAACCCCCCAGGAATAGCTGAAGCAATCCTTGGGAAAAAATAAGATGGGAAGCATCACCTTTACCAACTTCAAACTCTACTACAAAACAGTAGTAACTAAAACAGCATGGTATTGGAATAAAAACAGATATGTGGACCTAAGGAATAGAGTTGAGTATCCTGACAACCAGCCTCCAATACATGATCATTTAATCTTTGATAATGTAGCATAAAGTGCAAAATGGAGCAAGGAAAGCCTCTTCAACAGGTGGTGCTGGGAAAACTGGGCAGCTACATGTGAAAAAATGAATTTGGACCTGTGTCAAACACCATGCACAAAAATTAGATCAGAATGGATTAAAAATATCAATATCAGACCTGAATCCATAAAATATGTCGAAAATAATATAGGAAAAACCCTCCATGACATTGAAGCTTAAGACCTCTTCAAAGATGAAACACCACTAACAAAACAACTAGAAGAAAAGATAAACATATGGGACTACATGAAACCAAAAATAATCTACACCTCAAGAGAAACAATGACCAAGATACAAAACAGTCCATGGAATGGGAAAGAATATTCACCCAGTAGCCATCTGATAAGGGGTTGATATCCAGGATATATCAGGCACTGGTAGAATTTTACAAGAAGGGAAACAGCCAACCCCATCAAAAAATGGGGAGAAGAAATGAACAGAAAGTTCGACAAAGAAGAACTTCAAATGGCCAAAAAGACATATGAAAAAATGCTCGTCATCATTAGTCATCAGAAAGATGCAAATCAAAACAACAATAAGATATCTCACACCACAGAGACTGACATATATTCAAAAGAGCAAGGACAACAAATACTGGCGTAGTTGCAGTTAAAAGAGGACTCTCATCCATTGTTGGTCGGAATGTTTACTAGTACAGTCTTCTCGGAAACTATATTGACATTCCTCCAAAGATTAGAAATTGAACTCCCATTTGATCCAGCCATACTACTCCTGGGAATATACCCTGGGAGACCAAAAACACACAGTGAAAAACCATCCCTACTTTTATGTTCATAGCAGCACTATTAACAATAGCCAGAATCTGGAAAGCGACCAGAGTGCCCGAGAATTGTTACTGGATGATGAAACTTTGGTAGATCTACACAATGGAATGTTATGCAGCTGTAAGGCAAAATGAAGTTATGAAATTTGCCTTTAAATGAATGAACATGGAGAGGATCACATTGAGTGAAATTAGCCAGAAGGAAAAAGACAGGTATAGAATGACTGCAATTATTTGCATGACATAAATATATAGATACATACATACATATATACACATTTCTATACATATTATGATATCAATAATCAATATCCAAGGTCAGACAAAACATGGATCAGGAGGTCCTTTCAAAATTGGAATCAATCACAAGCTTCTGGGTGTCAGAGGTTGGTGAAACAGAGAATGAAAGTTGTAAGTGATAATACCAGCCTAGAACTGAGTATCAAATACAGGCAAAACAATACACATGATAACCTCTAGATGTATATATTGCAATCCACAATGTGTAAGAGAAGGAAGAGAGAAAGAGAGAGAAAGAGAATGTGAAAAGAGATAAAGAACTTGCCACAGAGGCAGGCTAGGGGGAGGGGAAGGGAATAGGGGTCACTGGTGGTGGGAAATGGACACTGGTGGAGGCATGGGTGCTGGAACAATGTATGACTAAAACCTGGACATGAACATCTTTGTAATTGTATATCTCACAGTGGTATAATGAAATATTAAAAAACAAAAAATTAATTAAAAAATAAAATTCTCAATTTTGTGTGAGGGGATTCTACTTATAAAACCTTTCCAGCTTGGCCAAATAGCTCATCTAATGCAAGGAAAAAGGACATTGGAAGTAACAGACATTGTTCATGACTTCTCTGTTTTGCTTTATGCCTCTTGACTGCTATAATTTCTAAGTTTATTAATAAAGTTTTAAAATGGAGGAAAAATATGTCTGTATTTATAGTTTGTCTTTTGAATACAATGTATCTTGAAGCTCTTCTATTTAAATTTACTTTTCTCTGGTCTTTTTTCAGTCTTTTGGATTTGGGTATATTTTTGCTTTTATTTTTAACATCTATAGAGATTTTTATTATAATACGTGAAATTATGAAGGCTATTAACTTCAACAAATGAGCTTTCATAGGATGATGAGGATGAAAAAGTATGATTATAATTTAGGAAAGAATGGGAGAGGAGTAATGGAAATATCCAAATTTTCTGTGAGGAAAGGGAGATATAGTTAGTTGTAGCAGGATCTATACATATACATGTGCATATGTGTATATATACCGGGATACTCCATACTATATAATATATATCATGTATTTTATATGATATAAAATGTTATGTAATTTAATAATAAGCTTAAATAATGAGTCATATGTTTAGGTAGGAACTGTCATAATTATTACCAATTTTCAGTTGTGAGAATTTCACTGGAGAACCTATGTGACTCAATATCAAACATCTGCTAAGTTCGAGAGTCTTAACTGATTGGCATGATTCAAGGGTTGATGTTTTTCCCTGCAATTTTATTTGACTTATAAGATCAGCCATGATTATAATAATCAGTCTTCTGTCTCCCAACCACTTCTGCTCTCATAGTGCCATTCATTTTTATTTCTGTTTATTGTTTTTTAAGACTGAGTTGATCAAAATTCATCTTAAGTTGTGTCAAAATCATACAATAAGAAAAAACAAGAAATGCATGTCATTTCTTACTATTGTCCTGTTGCTTCCTTGTGGAATGGCGAGATCCTAGTGGTGAATCTGTAATATAGCTCACAAAGGATCTTGATGTATTGGGTTTGAATGCCCGGTTTGGCTAGGGGCTTCAATGATTGCTTTGGACTCAACAGAATCAAAGGCTTTATTTAAATCAATGAATGTGAGACAGCGGCATCTTGAACAACCTACAAACCTCAATGAGCTTGGTTACCGTGTGGATATGGTCGATTGTGCTGAATCCTTTTCGAAAGCCAGCTTGCTTGCATGGTTGTCCCTTCATCTAATGTTCTGCCAATCCTATTCAGGATGACTCGAGTGAACAGCTTGTAGATGATGGACAACAGGCAGATAGGGCAATAGTTGCCAATGTCATGAATGTCTCCCTTCTTGAACAGTAGAACTGTCCTGCTGGTTTTCCATTGGGAGGGCACCTTGCATTCAGACAGATAGTGTGTGAAGAGCCAAGCTAGTGTATTGATGAGTACCGATGGCAGATTCTTCAGGTGTTTGGGTCTCACTTTGTCTGGGCAGGGTGCTATTTGCTTCTTTACCAATAAAATGGCATGTTGGATTTCAGAAGGGAGAACACTGGAAACGACATATCCATCCTGCGGAATTTGGTATGAGGATGTAGCTATCAAAGAGATCCTAGTAGAAGTCATAGATAATCCTCTCAATTGCCTTTCTGGAAGATCAGGATGTCAGAGGGCAGTCCTCTTGGTCACAGCGAAGGACAGGCAGGCATTGTGAATGCTTTTCCCGGCTTTTGCTGCATTGGTCAGTATTGTTGCTATTCTCTCATTGAGATCTCCCTTTATCGCTTCTGTGCACTGCTTTGTGAGCTTGGACATTAGCACATGGTTGCCTAAATCTTGCACCTTGCCACATTGGTGAATGAGATCAAGAGTTTTTTGAGGACAGGCATCCTTTTGTGGTTTTCTCCTTCTCATTGTTTTTTGCACAATCATGGATGTGCTGAACCAGTCAGTTGCATTCTTAATTGATGTCATCAATGATAACATCTTCCCATGTTGCTACAATGGTGCCAAAGAGTTTCCAGTTGGTGGTCATTCTGGGATTTCTCTTCTTAAACTTTGCAGCTTTTTCTCCCTTGAAGTACAATTTTGCATGAAGAAGGCGGTGGTCCGATTCTGTTTGGGATTTGTTTGTTAGGCACTCAAATGATTCAATGCTCATGGCCAGTTTATGTTAACAAGTCAACCAATACCACTGATGCCTCCTTCATCGCATGTTCCAAAGAACAACCTACAAACTTCTTCTCTGGCATCAAAAATGGTGTGATGCTTTTGATGCCTTCTCGTCTTGGTCAGACCAATGATGTCTTTTTTTAATGTTTATAACTTCCTGTTTAATGTTTAATACTTTCACAAGCATTTTATTTTATTCTTTTTTGGGTCACACCTGGCAATGCTCAGGGGTTTCTCCTGGCTCTGCACTCAGGAATTACTCCTGGCGGTGCTCAGGGGACCATATGGGATGCCGGGACTAGAATCAGTGCTGGCATGGGCCCGTCGTGTGCAAGACAAACGCCCTACCCACTGGGCTATTGCTCTGGCCCCAGACCAATGATGTCTTACTTGATCGTTTGTGCTTGAACCATCAGGCCCTGATTTATGCTTCTTCATCTCTATATATACTTTTCAGCGCCACCCTCAAGAACTTCATGCAACAATTAGAATGGGAAGGAATGGGAGTGAAGATAGACTGTCGGCAACTACACCACCTCTGCTTTGCTGATGACATTGTTCTAATAACACCAAATATTAGTCAAGCAGCACAAATGCTGACTGACTTTGATCGAGAATGTAGAAAGATAGGTCTACAGCTGAATCTCAATAAAACAATGTTCATGAAAAGCGAATTATTTCCAGATGCTCAATTCACTTTCAATGGAACAAACATCTCTGAATGCAGCAGTTATGTGTACCTAGGTCAAGAACTCAACATAATGAATGAACTAATACCTGAGCTGCACAGGAGGAAGAGAGCAGAATGGAATGCCTACAAGAGCATTGAAGAAATAGCTAAAAGGATAAATAACCTCTGGCTCCATGCACATCTCTTCATGAAGGGTCCATTCTCCCTACAAGAACATAAACCTCAGAGACCTGGGCCCCTACGAAAAGCAGGATGAGAACGCTATTCAGGTCTCCCAAAGAGGAATTGAAAGAACTATACTTGGAATATCATGCCTCACTCAAGAGAGAGAAGGAATCTGGGGTTCCAACCTCTGTTGGCGATCCAGAGTCAGGGACGCTCTCTTGTTTGCCAAGACATTGAAAATCAGATGGGCTGGATATGTAATGCGATTTGCAGACAACTGCCGGACCAGAGCCGTTACTGACTGAATCCCATTGGACGTCAAAGGATCACCTGGCAGCCCACCTACAGGATGGTCAGACTTCTTTGTCAAGACCCTAAATGAACGTTTTGAGGGTCTTTGTATTCCTAGAGCAAGCAGATGCCATTGGGCTACACTGGCATGTGACAGGGACAAATGGAAACTTTACTGGTGCCCACTCAAGCAATTCAATGAATAACTGGGATGTCAATCCATCAAGAGATCAAGTCATGTTGCTTCCAAGTGTGTTTAGGAGACCACATAGTGTTGATGATCAAGCCTAGGTCTCCTACTAGCAAAACATGTCCACTGGCCTGTTGAACTAACTCTCTAAGCCCAACATATTCTAATTTTAGCACCTCCTTTCAATTAGTTGGTGGTACTAAGATCTTAGATAAACCAATAATAATTTTAAAAAGTTTATTGTTATCCATGATTTTTCTCCTTCCTTAATTATTTGACATTTTTATTTGATCTCATATCACAAAACTGTTTTCTTTCTATTCCTATATCACTATTGATTAAATGTCTTTTTGTTTCAATTAATGGCATAATCATACATTAATTGTGATCAGAGGGTGATATAGTATTCTTAATTCTTATTAACTTCATATATGTCTCTCTATGATGACAATCATGCTAGTTTTCCCATAGCTATACCCATTTTATTCTGAATTGTTTTGGGAAAATTGGGAATGTTACTATCTCTGAAACATTTCATAAATAACCTTACTTTTGCCCCTTTTTAATATACTACTCTTCTCTCATCTTAAATATACTAATAGTTCACTAACTAGATTCCTAGCTTTTGTTTTAGCTTCTGTAATTTTTAATTTACAAAGGCTGAATTAATTCATTGAATGTCAGAAACAGTTATATCATGACTTACTTCTCTTAAAATAGTTCAAATATTTCTTATTAGTCTTGTGATAAAACCCAAGATCTTTAATTAAAAATTATTTCTGTGTGATCTTTTTCCTGTGTTTTCTGAACTTATTCATTACCACTTATTCATTACCTTATTGTCTTTACACAACTTCTGTCATACCAGACATCATGGTGATCTTTATTCCTCTAAAAGAACTTTGTGTTATCTGTATTTTTTCACATTCTATATTCTTTCTCATAGATTCTAAGCTTCTTGAGTCTAATATTTTCTCTATCCACTTGTAAGTAAATCGTAATTTAAATTGTCCTTCTTAGATTGAAGAAGACAGAATATCTAGGCTAAGCTTATTAAGTTATCTTACTATACTATCTTATAGCTAATGTATCTTTCAACTGCATATTTTTGGTTAAAGTCTTTTCCTCACTATGTTTTAAAAACCAGGAGATTGAGGCTAACACTTTATTTTCAACTAGTTTTCTGACCCCAGGTTATGCCCTTTATATGCTAACTACTTAATCAAGAGTCATAAAATGAATGAGAAAATGATTGTGTCTGAATATGTCATTTATTAAAATTTATTAACAGACTGTTTAAACTGACTTGTCAATTTAGTATTACTTAAGAGCTGTTCCATATCTTGTAGTCATTATTGATTTGTTTGTTTTTTATGAGAAATTTTTCAGCATATTACAAGTAAAGTGCATGAAGTAAAGAGTATAATAAACATAAGGAGGGACTTAAATTAGCTTATAGTGACAAGCAACCGCTACCTCTGAGTTTCATAAACAAAATGGTATATCCTGATCACATATAAAGTAAATTGCAAGTTCAGAGTGAATTTACTGGATAGCTATTCTTTATTCCATATGATTTTAGGATGATGTCTAGACGAGTTAGATGAGTTCTTCATCTTGTCTAGAGGTTGAAGAGCACATCTTCCTAAAAGATCACATCTACTTGCCAAAATAGTCATTTAACCCTTCCCAACTGGAAGAGATATAGAAAAGTATGCTTCTTACATGTTTATAGAAAGAAGGGTAATTTGAAAATAAGTCAGAATTAAGTATCTCTGCCATAATCCAAATTTAACCTTTAGTTAGTGAGATAGATTTATGAACATTTAAGGCTTTGGTGTTCCTACAATAAATTTTCTTGGGAATGGAAAGACATTTGGTACATTGAACATGGTATATGTATTTTTTATGACTTTCTAGGCAATTGTCATTCAAGTGATGCCAAAATCATAGGAAACCTAAAAGGGCATAAGTAATGTTTTATCTGGATATCTAGGACAAACATATTTTTAAGAATTTTAAAAAAAATTGAGATTCGATAGTTTAAAATACTTTAATAAAAATACTTGAAAAATGATTCCAACAACACATCCATTACCCAGATCAAGAATATTTTGTAGGAGAATGGTATCTAGTTTTTCTGTATTAACACATAGAATATTTGGTCAAGATAAGGGTTTGAACTTTATATCACAGATTAGAATTAAATATTCACTCCACTAATTGGTTGTAGTTATCCAGTTGCTTAGTACCTCAGAGTCTGATTTCACATCTCTAAAAAAAAAAGAGATCAATTTTGTTGCTTAACTACATTGGTTTATGAGGAAATCACTTGAGACAGTGTATTTTTCAGAGTGAAGCTTTTGCTCTTGTAAGTCACTTGTAACCCAGTTATTCATCCAATTGCTTGAGTGGGCACCAGTAATATCTCCGTATGTCTGCTGAGAGCAAGTGTAGCCCAAAGGCATCTGCTGGCTCCAGGAACATGAAGAGCCTCAAACTGATCCTTCACGACATGGGAATGAGGTCTATAAATGTTACTGGTTTTTGGCATATCAAATGCAACACAGGTAGCTTGCCAGGCTCTGCAGTGTAAGGGTTTCACTTGATCACTTGAATGCCGTTATTCATCGATTTGCTCGTGCAGGCACCAGTAACATTTCCATTGGACCCTATCATGTGCCAATGTAGCCCAATGGCATCTGGTTGATTCAGGAATATGAAGAGCCTCAAATCGTTCCTTCAGGGTCTTGACAAGGAAGTCTGATCATCTTGTAGATGGGCTTGACATCCCATGGGATCCAATCAGTATCGGCTCTAGTCCAGTGGTTGTCTCCAAATCGCATTACATGTCCAGCCCATCTGATTTTTTTTTTTTTTGCTTTTTTGGGTCACACCCGGCAATGCTCAGGGGTTACTCCTGGCTCTGCACTCAGGAATCACTCCTGGCGGTGCTCGGGGAACCATATGGGATGCCCGGGGATCGAACCCGAGCTGGCATGGGCCGGCCACGTGCAAGGCAAGCGCCCTACCCGCCTTGGCAAAGCGAGACAGCGTCCCTGATTTGGAATAGCGACGGAGGTCAGAACCCTGGATTCATTCTCTCACTTGAGTGAGGTGTGATATTCCAAGCATTGCTCTTTTGATACCTCTCTGGGAGACCCAAATAGCATTCTCATCCTGCTTTTGTAGGGCCCAGGCCTCTGAGGCATATGTTAATGCAGGGAGAATGGTGGAGTCAAAGAGATGTGCCCAGAGCCAGAGGTTCTTTGTCCTTTTAGTTATTTCTTCAATGCCTTTGAAGGCAATCCATGCCACTCTCTTGTGTAGGGGTTTACACGCTCAGTATTAGGCTCTTATCTCATGCATTTACTGATGAACCTCAACGGGGAGAGATCAGCTTGATAGGTAAACCTCCAAGAAATTGCTCTGGTTAAGCAGGTGAATAAGAAAGGAATTAAGACTGACACAAATGATCACTTGATCAGTTGACATTCTGTTATTCATGGATTTGCTCCAGCGGGAGCCAGTAATATTGCTCGTGCAGGCACCAGTAACATTTCCATTTGACCTATCACATGCCAGTGTAGTCCAATGGCATTTGGTTACTTCAGGAATACGAAGAGCCTGAAACCATTCGTTCAGGGTCTTGACAAAGAAGTCTTATCATCTTGTAGGTGGGGGGCCACGTGATCTTTTGATGTCCCATGGGATCCAGTCCGTAATGGTTCTAGTCCAGCGGTCATCTCCAAAACACATTACATGTCCAGCCCATCAGATTTTCTAAGCCTTGGCAAACGAGACAGCCTCCCTGACTTTGCAACATTGACGGAGGTCAGAACTCCGGATTCCTTCTCTCACTTGAGTGAGGCATGGTATTCCAAGCATAGCTCTTTCGATTCCTCTTTGGGAGACCTGAATAGCATTCTCATCCTGCTTTCATAGGGTCCATATCTTTTAGACGTCTGTTAATGCAGGCAGAATGGTGGAGTCAAAGAGATGTGCCCAGAATTGGAGGTTCTTTGTCCTTTTAGCTATTTCTTCGATGCTCTTGAAGGCATTCCATGCTGCTCTCTTACTCCTGCATAGCTCAAATGATACATGGATAAAAGTAAAAGGCATTTTATTTCTTTTTGGCTTTGGGCCATACCTAGCAGTGTCCAGGGACAGCTGTGAAAGGCAAGCAATTCAAACCCTGCAATAGCTTGTCATACCCCCAAGGGTATGTATGTGTATATATATATATATATATATATATATATATATATATATATATATATTACTTTTTTATTTTTACAATTACAAAGATATACAATTAAAAAGTTCATATTTCCGGTTTTGGTCATACAGTGTTCCAGCACCCATTCCGCCACCAGTGCCCATCTCCCACCACCAACGTCCCGGCCCTGCTCCATGGCAGGTTCTTTATTTCTTTCCGTTTCTCTCTCTTTCTCTCTTTTCCTTCCCCTCAAGACTATGGATTACAGAACATACATTAAAGGGTTTTCATGTGTATCTTTTTGCCTCTATTTAATGCTCAGTTCTAGGTTGGCATTAGTACCCTCGACAATTGTTAGCACACTGTTCCATTTTCTGTCTTACCTATCCTCTGACTCCCACACGTTTGGGATAATTTCCACCTTTGACAAGACCTCCTGATATATGTTTCACTTGACCTTGGATATTGGTATCTTAATATGTACATATATATTTATGTTATGCAGATAAATGCAGTCATTCTGTGTCTGTCTCTCTCCTTCTGACTAATTTCGCTCAACATAATCTTCTCCATGTCCATCCATTTATAGGCAAATTTTATAACTTCATTTTTCCTAATAGCTGCATAGTATTTCATTGTGTAGATGTACCAAAGCTTCTTTATCCAGTCATCGATTTTCGGGCACTCTGGTTGCTTCCAGATTCTGGCTATTTTGAATAATGCTGCTATGAACATAAAAGTAGGGATGGTGTTTCCACTGCATATTTTTGGTTTCCCAGAGTAGATTCCCAGGAGTGGTATGGCTGGGTCAAATGGGAGTTCAATTTCTAGTCTTTGGAGGAATGTCCATATTGTTTTCCAGAAAGGCTGTACCAGCCGGCATTCCCACCAACAATGGATGAGTGTCCCCTTTTCCCCACATCCACGCCAGCACTTGTTGTTCTTGCTCTGTGGTGTAAAGTGGTATCTCACTGTTGTTTTGATTTGCATCTCTCTGATGATTAGTGATGATGAGCATTTTTTCATATGTTTTTTGGCCATTCGAATTTCTTCCTTGCTGAAGTTTCTGTTCATTTCTTCTCCCTATTTTTGGATGGGGTTGTTTGTTTTCTTCTTGTAAAGTTCTACCAGTGCCTGATATATCCTGGATATTAACCCCTTATCAGATGGGTATTGGGTGAATATTCTTTCCATTCTGTGTACTGCTTTTGTATCTTAGTCACTGTTTCTTTTGAGGTGCAGAAGCTTTTTAGTCTCATGTAGTCCCATACATTTATCTTTTCTTCTAATTGATTTCTTAGTGATGTTTCACCTTTGAAGATGCCTTTAGCTTCAATGTTGTGGGGGGTTTTTTCCTATATTTTCTTCAATGTACTTTATGGATTCAAGTCTGATATTCAGATCTCTAATCCATTTTGATCTGATTTTTTGTGCATGGTGTTAGACACAGGTCCAAATTCATTTTTTTTACATGTTGCTGCCCAATTTTCCCAACACCACTTGTTGAAGAGGCTTTCCTTACTCCATTTTAGACTCATTGCACCTTTATCAAAGATTACATGATCATGTGTTTGAGGTTGGGTGTCAGGATACTCAATTCTATTCCATAGGTCCACACGTCTGTTTTTATTCCAATACCATGCTGTTTTAATTACTACTGCCTTGTAGTACAGTTTGAAGTTAGGAAAGGTGATGCCTCCCATCTTCTTTTTCCCGAGGATTGCTTTAGCTATCCTTGGGGGTTTATTGTTCCATACAAATTTCAGGAGTGTTTGGTCAATTTCTTTGAAGAATGTCATGGTTTTTGGGTCACACCCAGCAATGCTCTGGGGTTTCTCCTGGCGCTGAACTCAGGAATTACTCCTGCACTCAGGAATTCCTCCTGGCGGTGCTTGGGGTACCATATGGAATGCCAGAGATCGAACCTGGGCTGGCATGGGCCGACTGCATGCAAGGCAAACGCCCAACCCGGTGGACTATTGCTCCGCGCCCAGAAGTATGTTTTTAAATTTAAAATATTTGTAATGTATTTTGGTGCCTGTGAAACCTGAAGAGGTTAAATGTGGTCACTGGAGTACAAAGTTAAAGAACAGAAGAGGATCAAAAGGTGATTTCTACTTGCTATTGCTGGAGGATGCACCAAAAAATACTACAAAGTCAATAGAGAAATTTTCTTTCATTTTTTCTCTATTGTTTCACAATGTCTTTTTCATTACTTTCTTCTTATTACTCTAATTTTTTTTTTTTGCTTTTTGGGTTCACACCCGGCATTTCTCAGGGGTTACTCTTGGGCGTGCACTCAGGAACTACTCCTGGCAGTGCTCAGGGGACCATACGGGATGCCGGGATTGAACCCAAGGTTGGTGGCATGCAAAGCAAATGCTACCCTCTGTGCTATTACTCTGGTCCCTACTTAATACTCTTTATTCTGTCTCTTCCTCCCAGCACCTTACTAAGGAGTAATCATATCTGAGTGTCTCTGTGTCTATTTACTATCTGAAATAAGTTTACTAAGGTCATTCTGAATTCTCAGTTCTTTTCATGAGTTTCATTTTGCTAAGTGATCCAAACTGTTTGAGTTCAATCCCTGGTACCACAAAACAATAAAACAAAGTGCACACTCTCTGTAGCCTCGGATAATTAAAACAAAATTCTAAGTTATAAAACAAGTCTTTTTAAATTCCAGGTCAAACAGACAAAAGTGTAACTTATAAATAGAAAATACGTATTTGCTTCAAGCACACTTATAATCAGGCCCTGTATAGACTTACATTGTGAAAAGAAAGTCTATTATACATACCAACATTTGTGATAACACTATAATTTTATAGCTAAGTTCTATGAAGACAGTGACATTGCCATAACTTTAGAATATGAACAATCAAACTTTCAATAAGCTATAGTTAAGCTATTAGTTTGATTAATGCAGTCTACGGCCATACCACCCTGAACGCGCAGATCTCGTCTCTTGTAAGTACCATTTAAATTATAAAGTATTCTATAAAATATAAACATGGTATTATTTTTTTAAATTACTAGTAAAATAAAAGTAAATCCAGAGTAGAAGGAGGATCATAGGATTCTGATTGAGTATTCACCTGCATACACATTCTTTGATTTGTATTCCTAGAAAGATGTGAAAGCCTGTTTAAGACATATTGACTCCATTCCACATTTACATATTATGGATTGCCACTAAAATGTGTTGAGTGAAAATCTTTATGAAAAAATGGTGCTGCTGCAGCAGACTGTTATAAGCAATGTTTTTTGAACTATTCTTTGAATATTTCAGACTTCTATCCCTAAGACAGGAAAGATGTATATTTTGCAAGGAACTTATCTAAGCTTCCATATTAAAACAAATCAAAAACTTTAGATAGTTGTGATGCAAATAGAAAAATATTTCTTAGAATAATGTAAACTTAGATAATAAACAATAAAATGAATAATAAAGATTATTCATAAATAAGAAATACATAATAAAATAATATAAACTTAGATAAATATGAACATGAATTCTAAGAAATTAGCAGTGAATTAGTGTTTGCTACTAAGCACTGATTACTAATAATTTTTAGGTATGTAACATAGTGTTAGGGAAGAAAGGCATGACCTTGTCATTCAGAAATGCATATTGAAGCATTTACAAATGAAATGACAGGACACTTGGGATTTGCTTTAAACAATTGTAGCAAGAAAAAAGGTAAACAAAATAAGGTAAGACACTGAGAGATGAAAGGTGACACTGGAAATTTAAGATTATTGTTGAAATTGAGTAACTAATGCAAGGTATGTTCTAGTCCATTTTAGGAAATATTTTTAAAACCTTGAAAAATTTTATATAGATATAGGGGATAAAATCTTTGCTTGAGGGGAGGTAGAGCTTTGGACAGTTTTTAGGAACAATGGGTACTTTTGGAAAGTTATATACCAAGAAGAGGTAGTTGTATTTCACTCTGGATCCGATTCTTATGGTGAGACTGAGAAGCCAAATACAAAATGTGCAGTCACAGGGTAGATCATGCATTCTGAAAATACAAAAATATAATTTATAGATAGGAAAGTGCTTAAAATGATAACAGATAGATCCCAATCACCGAAATTGCTTAAAAGTCTAATTTTAATGTTTCTTCTTATTTCTTTCCTATACTTGTGCTTCACCAATGGCAGAATATGCTGAAACCCATATAAATGTATATACACATTTATTTAAATATGCCAGTATTTTAATATGTATATATCTAAGACCCAAATAATTCTATGTAAGGAGTATACAAATTGCTTCCTGATGAACACAACTCAATGAGATGTGTAGAAACCTGTCTACATTGCTGTAATAATAATGCCTCAGACAGTGTTTGACTCCAGAATGAGGTAGTTGAGCAATGGTTGTATATGAAATGAATGACTGATAAATAAATGATAAATGATATCAAATCGAGTATTTGATATAAAGGTATTGGTTTCCTAGAAGCAGTACCCAGGAATCGCTTTTACCCCAAGTCATAAGATTTCAAATTTGGAAAAGATCAGGGTTCATCTGCTTCAGACCCATAATTTAACTTCAGAGCACGTGATTTGATGGACTGGTTTTTGTGGTTGGAATATAATGAATTGATTGTCATACTTTGATTATTGTAATGATTTTGTACTAACAAATGCAGAGCAAAAAAGTGGACCAGGACATATGATAGAAAGGGAAAGAAGCCAAGAAAAAGAATTAAACATTCACAAAGGTGTTTATCTGCAAAGAGAAAATGGACATTTGCTGATGTAATGACTCCCAGTTTAATGCTGCAGACTACTCTATCAGCTCTTAATTACCTTCCCAGATATACTCTTTAAATTTTCATACATTAAATTTTAACATGCAATGCCACTCCTTTATTGATTGTGTCCATTATTTATTATCTCTTAGCTCTTGATTTGATGTTTGTTTCTCTGCATACAGTTATAACATAGAGTTATAATATTCATAGCATTTGTGAAGACTGTAAAGCATAGTGATTTGGAGGAATTTTCATGAAACAATCTGATAAAAGACTTGGTTTCACATTTCCAATCACTAACAGATCTCTGTGTGATTCTGCTATACATAGTTGTGGCCTACAGCACAAGAACTCCTGACTGGGATCCACAACCCAGACCTATTCTAAACCCTGTTTACTGAGGTGATTTTGTTGATCACTCTCTTGGGTGCTGCCTCATAGTAAATATTGTTATAATTTCCATGTGCTTTCTTTCAATTTAGATACTTACACACACTTCAAGTAGGTCATAGATTGACATCAATTCTCCGACTGCACTTAGGACTCAGAATCCACTGATTTTGGTTTGGATTCCTGCTCTATGGTCCTAATGAGTTTTACTGAGCGTACACTACCAATCCTACAAAAAGGGAAAAATTAGAGCAACGCTCCCCCAAGCCCCAAGTAGTTTGATGTAAAGATGACATGGGTTCATGCCTGTGAACAGTTGAGAACAGTGCTTGGCACCAAGACAATATTCAGTAAATGTCAACTTTTATTGTTACCGCTTGACCTTTTCTCAGTCAGGAACATTTTATTCATCTCATGGTTATTTAATTTCACAGCCAAGAATCATCCTGGATATACAAGAAAAAATTGCTGGAGGAAGAACTGGGGGAGGGGAACCGGGGTACTCCCTGTCTTTCCTTCCAGTAGTGAGAATAACTGTGCCTCTAACAGGACAAGAGAATAAAAGCATTTGATTTGAATTTCAGAAGATAAATCTTTTGCTCTTGATCTTGAGATTTCTGGTGATTATCCACATTTCTTCAGTGACATGTTCACTCTGGATAAAACTCAGCCTGTCCCAGAAGAGATGATTGCGGCGAATAAGGTAAATTTTTTTTTATAATATTCTGCGAGTTTAAATGCTAGCCTTCCAATGGTAATGTCAGACTAGAACTCACCATTGAATATGCACAAAGAGACTTACATGATGAACCCTAAATGTCTGCAGGGCTAGCCGCAATGTGTAAAAGAAGGGGGAGAGATATGCAGAGACAGAGAGAGAAAGAGACAGAGAGAGAAAGAGAGGAAAGGGGGCACCTGCTACTGAGGCAGCCTGGGGGTGGCGGGAGGGTATGGTATACTGGTGGTGGTGATGGGGCACTGCTGGAGGGATGGGTGCTGGAATACTGTATTACCAAGAACCAGTTATAAACAGCTTTGTAACTGTATGTTTCACTGTGGTATAATAAAAAAATAAAATTCTAGCCTTCATCCAGACATCCGGGATGTGATCTGTCGTGAGCCAGCATATCTAGGGAGAGATGAGTGTTGGAGTCATTAGTGATGTCTTTGTAGGTTCATGATGTAGAAGTGTCTTTGAAGGTGGAACCTCTTTAATTGTGATAATCATCTATTTATTGAATAGGTTGGTGTACATAAGCCCAACCCACTTCCTAACAGATAATTAGTAAGCATACCACTTTGACATTAGGACAAATGAAAGAGAACAATTAAATAATAAATGATGAAGTAAATTCTGTACACTGAATTCAGTCATGTAATTTAATATTTGAGTGATGACATGACTCAAACTATACACATATTAATAGTTTCTAATATAGATTCTTACATAGCATATGTGGTTTTTAAGTTGATTTTCACCAACTTAATCATTTTAAAACTACTAGTAGTACTAAGATTATAGATTATGTTTAGATATAAAAAAATTAGATGCAAATAGGTTAAGTGATGTCCCAAGGTCTCAGGCGTATTCTGTGACAAGCACACATGTGCCAACATGCAGATGTGTCAAATGGCCTATTGCTAATATTGATTTCCTAGTCACAGTGCCATGAGGATGATTAGAAATTCAGTTAGCATAGATCGTAGCAAAAAACATAAGTATTTAATTATCACGGAAGAAGAGGTTGACAACATGTTTTGACATGTGACTCTGGGTGAGTTATTTGCTATCACTTAAATCTCAGTTTATTTCTCTTATAAATGGTATTATTTGACAAACCTTCAAGATTGTAGTCATTGTGCACTAAGCTTTCCTGTCTGTAATAAACTTATTATAAATGGTAATATCACTATTACTATTTGGAATGGAAATGGTAAATCACTATTACCATTTCCTTCTCAGCAGCACTGTTGGGTTTTGCCATCTCTCTTTATCCCAATTTTCCCTATTCATTGTGATATTCCTATACCAATAAGCTCAAAGGAAGTTTCAGGTTATTTTTGCTTGAAGAAAAGCAGAAGCATCAAACATAATATTAAGAGAGATCCATAAGTGTAAGTATTTATAAGTTGAACAACATTAATAGTTACTTGCATAGTTCCCTCATGATAGATAGGCAAAGGAACAAAGGTGTGGATGCTTCTTCCCCTTTCCTTTAGTTCAAGAATTGTTTTCCTAGAGTCTAATGGAAGTCAGTCTCTCTACTTAGGCAATAAAAAGTAAAGGAGAACAGAATACCAATAGCCAACAAGATGAGCAGGTAGAAATAATTTGGAAGAGCTAGGATAGGTAAATATCACATAATCGATATAATTTAATTTGTCAATACAGTGTGGGGAAACACAGCTGAATTATATCTATAAGTGGTAAGACTTAATATTAAGGATGAGAGAAGAAAATCTTGACACTTCTAAATTGTAAGCTTATAAGTTAAAAATAAACAATTTGTAAAATGTAAGCCAAGTCTTCTTTCTACTAACAATAACTGATAGTAGACAATGATGGCTGTTAGGATGTGTACAGTTTTTTTTTTTGTTTAACTGTGTTGTGTAAATAGTCACAGACATACTCATTACAAACCTAAATATTAAAATTATTTGCCTTCCATACAATTTTTAAAGGTCTGAGTGTTTTGAAATAGGTGCTAAATAATTTCTAAGATTTGAAGACTCCTTTTCCTTGGGATTTGGATTGGTGATTTTTGTAGGTAGTTTTGGGCAGAATTTAGCATGTATCTTCTTGGTAAATATAGAATGCATCTAGTGGTGCGATGTAGTGGCATCAAGTACTGGAGACACTCACCCATGCTTGATGAAGACCCTGAAAAGGCAAAGGTTGATTAGGGAGTGGTTTTTTTTTCAAACAATCACCCCTGCTTAATCAAGTTGACTGCTGAAGATAGGTCTTTACTTCTCCAGCTGAATCATTCTTTTATAATGAAAATTCAAGTAAGAAAAAGTTATTTTAATAGGTTTAGATTCCTTGGGCTTTCCCTCATAAGAGGTTGACAAAGAAACAAAAGAATAAGTATTTTCTACTCTGAACCAGAGACAGACTGTTCATACAAGCTTACTTAACACCAAGAACACTTTTACACATGATGAAACAGATTTCAAAGTGGTTATGTAACTAATTTATCCAGACTCTATCAGCTAATAATGTGTGATGGAGTTAGTATTTGAATCCTAGGACTGTTAGGCAACTACCTACTACCAATAATGTATCCTCAATAGCTCTAGATAACAGTGCTTTTATTTTTCTTTATCTTGTAAGATACTCAGCCTTGTAAAGGCTTTGGATATTTAGCAATACTGAGGATGAATAGAAGGGAAACAGAAAAGAGTCCATTCTTCTGCTTTCCCACCCTTCAAAGTTACCAGCCATAGCAACAAATTGTAATATGCCTTCTTAGCTACTAAGTCAGGAGATATAAATATAACCAATCCAAATACGGTGAGTTTCTCCATTTCCCACCAATTTTTTAAAGTATTTTATTATACCACCATGAGATATACAATTAAAAAGATATACGATTGAAAGTTCATATTTGGGTTTTGGTCATACAGTGTTTCAGCACCAGTCCCTCGACCAGTGCCCATCTCCCACCACCAATGTCCCGGTTCCCTCTCCCCTCCCCCCAGCCCGCCTCCATGGCAGGTTCTTTCTTTCCCCTTCTCTCTCTTTCTCTTTTCCTTCCCTTCCAGACTATGGATTACGGAACATACATTAAAGGATTGTCATGTGTATCTTTTTGTCTGTATTTAATGTTCAGTTCTAGGTTGGTATTAGTACATTCGACAATTGGAGAAAGCAACTTTAAAAAAATAACCAAATGGCAACTTTAAGTGTTTGATAGGAAATGTGGTACATTACTTTGGTTCTTCAATGTGTCAGAGAAAGATTTTATTTCTCAACGTTGAAATTCTAGATAACAGTATCTTAGTCTTTAGCACTGCTGTTTATTTTGAAACGGATCTGGTGATACTTGACTGACACTGTCTTTTTGTTAAAGCTTCTTTTTTTAAATTTTTTTTATTTTTACAATTACAAAGAGATACAATTAAAAGTTCATATTTGGGTTTTGGTCATACAGTGTTCCAGCACCCATCCCTCCACCAGTGCCCATCTCCCACCACCAACGTCCCTGGTTCCCTCCCCCTCCCCAGCCCTCCTCCATGGCAGGTTCTTTATTTCTTTCCATTTCTCTCTCTTTCTCTTTTCCTTCCCTTCCAGACTATGGATTACAGAACATACATTAAAGGGTTATCATGTGTATCTTTTGCCTCTATTTAATGCTCAGTTCTAGGTTGGCATTAGTACCCTCGACAATTGTTAGCACATTGTTCCATTTTCTGTCTTACCTATCCTCTGACTCCCACACGTTTGTGATATTTTCCACCTTTGACAAGACCTCTTGATATATGTTTCACTTGACCTTGGATATTTGTATCATAATATGTACATATATATTTATGCCATACAAATAAATGCAGTCATTCTGTATCTGTCTCTCTCCTTCTGGCTAATTTAGCTCAACATAATCTTCTCCATGTCCATCCATTTATAGGCAAATTTTATAACTTCATTTTTTCCTAACAGCTGCATAGTATTCCATTGTGTATATGTACCAAAGCTTTTTATCCAATCATCGATTTTTCGGGCACTCTGGTTGCTTCCAGATTCTGGCTATTGTGAATAATGCTGCTATGAACATAAAAGTAGGGATGGTGTTTCCGCTGCGTATTTTTGGTTTCCCAGAGTAGATTCCCAGGAGTGGTATGGCTGGGTCAAATGGGAGTTCAATTTCTAGTCTTTGGAGGAATGTCCATGTTGTTTTCCAGAAAGGCTGTACCAGCCGGCATTCCCACCAACAATGGATGAGTGTCCCCTTTTCCCCACATCCACGCCAGCACTTGTTGTTCTTGCTCTTTTGAATATGTGCCAGTCTCTGTGGTGTAAAGTGGTATCTCATTGTTGTTTTGATTTGCATCTCTCTGATGATTAGTGATGATGAGCATTTTTTCATATGTTTTTTGGCCATTCGAATTTCTTCCTTGCTGAAGTTTCTGTTCATTTCTTCTCCCAGTTTTTTGATGGGGTTGTTTGTTTTCTTCTTGTAAAGTTCTACCAGTGCCTGATATATCCTGGATATTAACCCCTTATCAGATGGGTATTGGGTGAATATTCTTTCCCATTCTGTGCACTGCTTTTTTTACTAGTTCTTTCTTGACTCTCTGTGACTCCTTTAAACCTTTATCACTCTAAGTACCTTATAAACCCCTTTTCAGTACAATACCTTGTCACTACATGAGAAATGAAAACTCTGATTTTTCACCCCATGAAGAGCACATTACTTTTTTTCATTCATCTAAAATATTTATTTCTTCTCAGTATTAAGATGTGAAGATTCTGCCAATGCTCAAAACCACTTATATTTGGGGCTGGATAGATAGTACAGGGTGCTTTCATGCATGCAACTGCCCCTTTACTCTATTCCCAGGGCCAGCTATTGCCTTCTAAACTCTGCAAGGAGTGATCCCTGAGTGAAGAGCTAGATGTAAGCCCTGAGCGCCACAGGGTATACCAAACAAAATAAATAACAAAAACTATTCCTTCAAAATTGTTCTTTAAATTTTTTGATTATTTAAAATATGCCCTTGAGTATGACTCTCCTACTTTTAGCTTGGGAACATTTTAACCTCTGCTCTGAGATGATTCTCAACACTTTTTTTTTCCTTTTTGGGTCAAACCTGAGAATGTTCAGGGGATACTCCTGACTCTGCACTCAGGAATTATTTCTGGCTGTGCTCAGGGGACAACATAGGATGTGGGGATAGAATTCAGGTTGGCCGCATGCAAGGTATATGCCCTACCTGCTGTACTAATCTGTGGCCCCATTCCCAACTCTGATTCTCAATTTTTCTTTCTACTAATTTCTTTGTATTCTGTCTTTACTTTTCATCATACTAACCATCAAAAATGTCTGGTCCCATGATACTGTGTCCATAGTCACTTGTCAATATGTCGTACACTGACCTCAGTAATTTTCAACTTTCCCAGTAATTCATTCAATTTTTATTGACAATTATTTAATATTTGCTTTCTTTATTTTTACACAGTAAAATACTGGCAATTTAACTTCTTTGTTTGCCAAAATAAAGAAGTATTATTTTTGGGCCTCCTACATCATGATTTGGAAGATCTAGTGTCCTATGGTACCTCTTGATCTATTAAGTCATAGATTCAACACAAGGGCATAAAAGTGTGATGCTGCTCAGCCTCTGTGGTTCCTGGGATTAGGGGATTCTAATGCACACCCAACAATGCTTGAGAAAACATGTGGGGTCAGGGGATAAAACTGGGATAATTCATATGCAAGTCATGTACCTTAACCCATAAACTAAGTCTTTTTTTTTTTTTTTTTTTTGCTTCTTTTGGGTCACACCCGGCAATGCTCAGGGGGTTCTTCTGGCTCTGCACTCAGGAATTACTCCTGGCGGTGCTCGGGGGACCGTATGGGATGCCAAGAATCAAACCCAGGCTGGCACTGGCCTTCGCATGCAAGGCAAATGCCCTACCCGCTGAACTATCACTCTGGCCCAACCCATAAACTGTCTTAAATTCTGAAAAAGTATATATAATCCTTAACTTGCTAGAGCTATCTTTTCTATTTGAATCACTGACTATTCTTTGTAACATGTTCTGCTTTTATGGACTTCCGTTATCTTCTTCACATACTAATGTTTGGTGTTTCCCTGTGACCTATTTGGGTTTAAGGCTTCAATAGAACCCAGAAGAAAGGAGAAAATCCTCAAGTTCCAGATTGCATACTCTGTGAGATATTTCCATCCCATTGTCTTTTGGTAGCTTGAACAGAATGCTTCCAAGTTGGAAGATAGCATCTATTTCCTTGGTGTTTTATTTTTCAGTTAACAATACCATCATTTTGGGCCGGGAGTGATGGTCCAGTAGGTAGGGTGTTTGCCTTGCACATGGCCAGCCCATGCTGGCTCGGGTTTGATACCCGGCATCCCATATGGTCCCCGGAGCACCACCAGGAGTGATTCCTGAGTGCAGAGCCAGGAGAACCCCAGCGCAATGCCAGGTGTGACCCCAAAAAAGCAAAAAAGAAAACACCATCATTTGTCTGGACCCTATAATCTTTACCTGATAGTCAATAAAAAATTTCTTTTTCATCCATAATTACCAACTTAAATTAAATCATTAAATTCGAAAAATTTTTAAATATTTTTTGTATTTTTCTTCTTTTCTCTTTTATTTCTTCTGCTCTTGCCTTTCTTGTGGAATTACCGTTTGAATTTTTTTAGTCCTCAAATATATGTAACAGCTTTACTATCTTGCTGAACTTGTCCTCAAATAATTGGCTGCCTCTAAACTCATGTTTGTCTCAGATTTCAAGATTTATTTCATTCTTAGTATAATTGTATAATAAATAGCTTTTTCATAAAACTTAGTTTTCAATGACATTCTATTTTATTCTCATTTAGAACTCCTGAAGTCTCCCCACCTCCCTGAAATTCCAAAGCCCCACCAGTCATGTCCCTGAACCACCTCTGGCTCCATGTAAGCTCATTCATAGGCCATGATCCAGAGACACATGGATAAATCTTGAAAGAGATCAATAAATTGCAAGAGATTTTTTCCGGTCCCCGCAGTTGTCCAGAGCACCTTGGAGTGTGGAGGGTCAGTCCAGTGTCTGGCCAGCAAAAGCTTCCACACTAAATGTCTTCCACACTTCACAGTCTTCACTGTCATGTGCCTAGCAAGACTACTGCTCAGGAGAGCCTCACCCAAAACTTAATCGGCTGAAAACCTCAGGTATGCAGGCTTTGTGACTAAAATCTCTAGGCTTTCATGGAATTGGGGATGGTAGGGGGGAGACAGAAACAAAGTACTTCATAAAGCACTTGTATGGATAAATAAATAAATAAATGACTGAAAAATGCATAAAAAGAACTTTGTGAAGTTGTATAAAAACCTAAATTTGTAAATATTTGTTAATGTTATTCTCTTTTCATCGATTTAGCTTTTTATGATGTAAAATTCTGTTAATGATGGCTCCCATGTATATAATTTCAACCACGACTGGCAAGCTACCCGTGTCGTATTTGATATGCCAAATACCAGTAACAATTATAGACCTCATTCCCATGACCTGATGGAATGGTTTGAGGCTCTTTATGTTCCTGGAGCAAGCAGATGCCCTTGGGCTCTACTAGCACGCGACAGGACATATGGAGATGTTACTGGGGCCCGCCCGAGCAAATCGATGATGAACTGGAAAACAGTGATACAGTGATACGACAGGCATCACCAGTGTACTCATGTCCCTCCCTGTGCATTTTAGACTGTTTACCTTTCAGCCATCTTTAGGTTGCTGCTTCAAGGGTTGGTTTTCTTGAAGCCTACTTTATTCTGAGCTTTTTTCTTCAGTTTTAGTTTTACATTCATTAGGAGTCAAATATATGTAAAGAGACGCATTTTAAACTTTCTTCAGTCACAAGCTGTTGCATAAAAGAAGAATAAAGGAGGATTGGTTTATTTTTTTTTTTATTTATTTTTTTATTTTTTTTGCTTTTTGGGTCACACCCGGCAATGCTCAGGGGTTACTCCTGGCTCTGCACTCAGGAATTACTCCTGGCGGTGCTCGGGGGACCATATGGGATGCCGGGATCGAACCCTGGCCTGCATGAGCCGCGCCGTGCAAGGCAAACGCCCTACCCGCTGGGCTATCGCTCCGGCCCCAAGGAGGATTGGTTTAGACGACTGCTGCAGTAGCATCTTGGAAAGAACGTGGAAAAGGGATATCTCTCAGAGAAGAAACTGCCTCTTTCCAATCCATGCCGTGTGAAACTGCTTTCCTCAAAATTTAGCCTCTGCTTGGCCTTGACAGCGCCTGTATCTTAATTTGCCCTCAAATTGAGGGGAGATAGCAAATCTCTAGGTGTGATTAAGAACCTTTTAAAGGAGCAAAGTTCAGAGGGATCAAAAACTTCTGCACAAAACCCATAAACAGTTATGGTCCTTGGCCCTTTTCAATTCCTGATTGTTAATCAGCTCCTTGCCGGAGGATAGAAGGTGATATTTATGCACATGCTAATCAAACTGTGCCAAAAGTTAGGCTCACATGAGACTTAGCCTTCTGAAAAGCAAACAGGGACTCTTATTGGTTATCATCTCAACTACAAAGAGTTCTAAGCCAAGTACTATTGATCCAAGTAAAAGAGATAAAACTGAAGGACCCAGTGTGCATGTTCTTTAGCTGGAGGCAACTTCCTTTTCTCCAATTTCACATTTCACAGCATCATAAAGTGAACTACTCTATGGCTCACAAAAACATAGCTGCCACTGCCACTGCCAATGACAACAACTACCATGAGATTTCAGGCTGTCGTTTCAAGAGGAGCTAGACAATTCTCTTCAGACAAATATTATTACCCTCTTTCTACTTTCTACTTTTCTTGCCACTGTTCTGATTGCATTTTAAAACAATTTTGCTAGGTATATACATATTTAGAGGACTATGTCATATTTTACCATTACAAAATCTCTATGTTAAAAGAACTTTTTTTTTCCTAACAATCTGTGTTGCCTTAAAGCCAAACCTATCTCTCTCTCTCTCTCTCTCTCTCTCTCTCTCTCTCTCTTTTTTTTTTTTTAGTTTTCCCTTTTCTTGGGGGAGGGGTATGAGGCACCTTTGGCAGTGCTCAGGGCTTATTCCTGGTTCTGATTACAGAGATCATTCCTAGAGGATAATACCGGGAATCATATGGTGTGCTGGCGATCAAACCTTGGTCAGCCACAGAATGCAAATGTACTGCTGTGCTAACCCTCTGGCCCATCAGCTCTTTACAGTTTAGTTTTTTCAATTGTTTTAATTTTACAGTGTCAACTATATTTCATAAATGGTGTATCACTGTGTTCTTATTAAAATATAATAATTCATTGAATTAGAATGAATTGTGCACTTACATTTGATATAATTACTAATTATATTATAATCTAAAGTTAGGCTCACATTTCAGTCTTGGGTTTTGTTATCCCCCTTTCTTAAAACTGACATTTTTTTTCCTTCCTGCATTCTCCTGAATTAATCTAGCATTTATACAAACTATATCAACTTATTTTCTCTACACTATTGTATGGAAGAATGACCGCTATCCATGGCAGTTTTTCTCTATCGTCTCCTGTAGTCACCTATCACAGACAGTACAGAATTTTAGCAGAACTGTTGAGAGGAAAACTTCTGAATGGTCTAGTGCTCCTTTTCTATAACAATGTCAGATATTAAACATCTCAAAACTGCAGGAAGATGTCACTCTGCTGTTTTAGGCCAATCCTTATCTTAATGCCACCGCAGAACTCAGCTGAGTTTTCTGAGATTCCTCAAAAGCCCCTGCTCCTGTGAAGCTCCTCATTTATCCCTCCATCCCCCATTGCAGACTATCAGTGTAGGCCTAACTCAACAGTCCTGAGCTGCTTCCCAAATAGGCATCTGAACTCAGGGAGGAAAATGATAGACCTTCTTAGCCCATCTAACAACAATTCTTCCTACAGTTCTAGCTCATCTACCTCTCTGCTTTCCTCATTTACCATGGTACTTAAAATTATGATTTTAAGAGGTTTTAGTTTGTCATTTTTAATGATCATTTCATTTTTATTTTTGTTTTTTTTTCTGGGCTACACCCTGAAATGCTCAGGAGTTACTCCTGGCTTTGCCTTCATGAATTACTCCTGATGATGCTCAGGGGACCGTTGGGATGCTGGGGATCAAATTTGGGTCAGTCATATGCAAGGCAAATGCCCTACCCACTAAGCTATCGCTCTGGCCCATCACCATTTTAGTTTAGCCAATTCCTCCTACTAGCACTTAAGAGAACAAAGGCCTTATTATCACTGAGATTCCACATCTGTGTCTCAGAGGAACATATGGGGTTTAAGTGGGCAGAACTGGAGTGAAATTGTTTGGGTGGAATTCCTTCTCTGCCAAGCATTCTTTGTAGGGCATGAGGATTAACATCTGGATTTTTGTTTTTCTCTTCCAGTGGGAGCACCAATGAGAGCTCATCTCATTGGCTATTGTGAAGATTGTGTGTGAAATATTTCTCTGGATGACTTTTACATAATAAATTATCAGTGATTAAAATTACTGAACGAGTTAGTTTGGAGCTCATAAATGACTGGTTTGGGATTATATACTTCTAACGACTTTGAAAGCTTTCAATATCTTGATGACTACATTGTATCACTGTGAAAGATATGATTAGTAATATCATAAAGGTTCAATTTCTGATTTATAACTGCTCAAATTTGAATAATGAATGTGACCTGGAAAACCAATCTCTTTGGTCATATTTTCAAATACTTGTACAAAACATTCTTCATGGGCATGTGACCTGGGTATGAACTTGAGTTAAGATTTTATATGTTTTTAATACGATTAAAAACTCTCATTCAGGGAATGTTTCTATTCTCATGAAATAACAATAGAATTTCAACAATGCTGTCTCATATAAAGAGGTACATTATAACACTACTTCATGATGAGGTCAAAATACAGATGACCAATTCAAATAAGAATTTCCAAAATCATGGATGATTTAATGCTATCACGTATTATTGAAACTTATATTAGTTTATCAGAAGTTATTCACTTGAAACGCACTTCATAAGTCCTTAATTCTGAGATTATGTTCTTTTAAGTACTACTGGCCATGATTAGCACCATATTGGCAGGTAAAGATTTGAACTATCATGGCTAAGTTGAATGTCACAGGAACTTGTCCCCAGAGTTTCTGAGCTCTAGTTAAAAATTTCCTTCCCCCCAAAGATCACTGCTCTATGAGATTATGCTATAGTAATTGTATGGTATTCAAAATTATTTTATCTATATAAAAGTACAAAAACCCCCACAACAGAGTCTGGCAAGCTACTCATGTCTTATTTGATATGCTAAATACCAGTAACAATTATAGACCTCATTCCCATGACCTGATGGAATTATTTGCGGCTCTTTATGTTCCTGGAGCTAGCAGATGCCTTTGGGCTCCACTAACATATGACAGGACATATGGAGATGTTACTGGTGCCCGCTCAAGCAAATCAATAATCAATGGGAAGACAAGTGAAGTGATACAAGTGAAAATTACAAAAAAAAAAAAACTTGAGAAAAAAATCTGGCTAAAAAACCAAGTAAAGCATTTACTCATCAAAAGCAAATTGGAAGTCTAACAACCACTCAGATATATCATAGTCCTGATTCTTGGAACTGGAACAATAGTGTAGTGGGTGGAGAACTGACCTGACATTGATCGGAAGAGGCACATGTAGTCCCTAAGTCCTGATAGGAGTGATGCCTGAGCAAAAAGCCAAGAGTAAGCACCTGAGCACTGTAGGTGTGATCCAAAAGCCAGCAACTATATGTGCGTGTGTGTGTTTGATTTTTGCCCAATGTCTACAAGTCATAATTTTTCATTTTAATTTATAGTTGACTTCATTTTATGTGAGAAATGATACAAAATAGATTTAAAAGTTTAGGATTTCTCATAAATTTCAGAAATTTCAAAGTCGTGTTTTAAGGATTTTAAAAATTATTTACATGAACACACATGCATACACACAGCTACACAGCTGACTTTCCTATCTATGGGCTTCTAGATGGATGCATTCAGCAACAATGGATTAAAATTATATACTTTTATCAATAGTTAAAATTGATAAAACCTACAATGCTTGATCCTATATTGAATATAAACAGACCTCTTATTTCTGTCATTGTTCACTAAATAATACTGCATTACAATTTGAACATACCTTCATATTTTTATGCATTACAAATTATATTTACATAAATTATGCATAAGATTTAAATACATTCAAAGCAAATATTACACCCATTTATATAAAGAACTTAAACATCTATGCATTTTGGTGCCTAATGGGCTCCTAGAACAAACCATGTCTGTATGTATCTGTATATGACACACCTTGATACGTATAGAATATTTCTTCTAGGAGATATATTTATATATATATGTGTCTACATGTATATATATGCACATATATATGCATACACATGCATGTAACCTCTAATACATTTACACAAATATAAATGTATAAACATATATGTATAGTGTATTAGCTGCCACATTTGCTGGCATTTTAAACCCCTTTTAACAAAAAAAGGGAAATTGGGACACAAAAGATTTAAATAATTAGTGTTAAAACATGAAAAGGAAATTCTATATTGGTATCCAATGTCTTCCAGGCAAATATATTGTCTCCTTTCTGTTCTTTGGCAGGGCAAATATAAAGGAAGGTGCTGTCTCTTTCATATCTCAGTGTATTTTCTTTCCTCTAAGCTATATCACAAAATTTCCTCTTCCTTTGCCTCCTCTACCCAAATTACCACCTGCTCCATCTCTTGTGCTAGAGAGGTTGTCCCATGCTAGATCTGCCTTTCTGGGGATCTCCAATTAAAGGTTCAAATTCTAATACCTAATACTTACTGATGGCCCAAGAGAGACACAGAAAAAAAATTGTCTGGCTTGCCTGTAGCTCAGCAACTTTCTATTTTCTCCATAAGCAGCACAGACTGTTCATCTGGTTTGTGCATATTTTGTGGTTTCTCTCCAGTAGAACTTGGAGCCATGGTAATAAAGTCAGTTTTCAAGGAAGCAGTGGATTGAATGTGACTCTTTCAATGAAGCTCAGAGTCACAACACTTACTTGTCTCTTGATGGTGACAGCTTCGTTTTTTTTGCAATAACTCTCTGGTTTGCTTGTGTTTTGCTTACACGGGCCTCACACGATGACACAGTTCTGTTCATTTAGTTAACTACCACATACTAGTTTCTAAAAAGTCTCCTTCTCAGCACCTTATGAACTTGGAGCTGCTAATTTTCAAGCAGTAGTGTCAACATTTACTTGTTTCAGTTCCTTGCTTCAAACTGTTTACTATTATTCACCAAGTTTGGTTGCAGAGATAACGTCAAAGATTTTGTTTAAATGGCGGGGAGAAGGGAAGTAGAGTTCTCTTGTTTGTATTTTAGTACTCAATTTTATTCTTAAAAAAAATTTAATGGAGACCCAAATTTTAATATTACTATTAAATTTATCTTATTTTGCTCTTAGTAAATAAAAATTCTGAAGCTGTTCTGTTAAAATAAATATGTGAATTTTTTTTTTTTTTTTTGCTTTTTGGGTCATACCCAGAGGCTCTCAGGGGTTACTCCTGGCTCTGCACTCAGGTATTACTCCTGTCGGTGCTTGGGGGACCATATGGGATGTGAGGGATCGAACCCAGGCCGGCACAGGCCAGCCTCATGCAAGGCAAACGCCCTGCCGCTTCGCCCCAATATGTGAAGTTTTTAGAGGTGAAATGGCAATCATCTCACACTGACATCAATGTTCAACTTGTTTATTTGTTTTATTTTCTTTTGCATTATCAGTCACTATCTTCATATCGGAACATAAACAAAAAAGTTTCAGTAAGGGAAATATTTGCTTTACAATTATATATTCTTGGTAAAATTCATTAAGAAAATCCAAAAGCATTGTTTTTTCTGCTCTGAGTTGATTCACTAGCAATACCCATAATGCCTCTATATTTTTATTGTAAATACAAAGGGTGGAGTATTCTCAATCTGCAAGTGCTAAAATAAAAATGAGATGCTTGGATATTTCATAAACTATATCCAATTATTATTGGACCACCTACATTGCACTGTTTGGAAGAATGCTCTGAGTACATAGAGGCCTGCCTGGCATTTAATTGAGAGCAGTATATGTGGGATCATTTGTGAAATTTATGCAAGCAGATGTGTACATGTCTAAATACCAAGAAGAATTTCCAAGAAAAAAATAGTGACATACTTTCATAAAGTTGACCATAGGCAAAGAGATGATAAGAGAAGTTCTATTTAAGATCTGTATAAATGCCAGTTAATAGACCAAGGTAACAGTTTAGTGATTAAGAAGAAAAACAGTTTAAGTAACATACATAGAAGTGTGTAAGGAACTTTCCTTGCATATGGCCAATCCTGGCTTAATCCCTGGCACTGCATGTGGTTTCTTTCTTTTTTTTTAAGTATTTTATTATACCATCGTGAGATATACAAATAAAAAGATATACAATTAAAAATTCATGTTTGGGTTTTGGTCATACAGTGTTTCAGCGCCCGTCCCTCCACCAGTGCCCATCTCCATACAAATAAAAAGATATACAATTAAAAAGTTCATGTTTGGGTTTTGGTCATACAGTGTTTCAGCACCCGTCCCTCCACCAGTGCCCATCTCCCACCAACAACATCCCCGGTTCCCTCCCCTTCCCCCAGCCCTGCTCCATGGCAGGTTCTTTATTTCTTTCCCTTTCTCTCTCTTTCTCTTTTCCTTCCCTTCCAGACTATGGATTACAGAACATACATTAAAAGGTTGAGCATTAAATAGAGGCATGTGGTTTCTTGATTATCACCAGGAATGATCCCTGGTTACAAAGCTGGAACTAAGCCCCAAGTACCATCAGGTGTGGCCGCCAAACAATATTCCTGATACACACCTTTGTTTTTAGTGATTTTAATCCATCTTTTGAAGTGTTTTATTTGGACAATACGTTTTATGGTCTTTTTGCCATGCTTGTCTTATTTAGTCTCATTCACTAAAAACAAAAGTCACATACTCTAATCCCAACATAGCCATGCCTGTTATATGTTCTTTACAAGTATTTTTATGAAATGAATATTGTGGATTTGAAGTGATGTATCACATGTTTCAGCCCCAGGTTGACTCATATGTCTAAAGCCTTTGAACATCAGAAAAAGCAGCAAACCAGGTGAAGTCTCTGACAGGCAATATGTCCAGGCCATTGCCATTAGTATGTGTGATATCATATCATGCAGGCAGATGAATACTTGCAGTCAAAATTCTGTAGAGATTTACATACAAATTCTGAGTTAATTAATGGTCCAAAGCTCTCATTGACACAGGGCAAAGTTGGACTTACAACAAAAGTTATCAGAGCCAGACAAGCCTCAGGAGGCAATAAGTGCCTTTGCTGGGAATGCTCAGTCAACTCCCCAGGAAGCATATTCCCATGGAAAGAATGTTGGGCTGTATGGTCTAATCCTGGCTTGTCAATTAATAGCTGTGACACTTAATCTCTCTGAGACCAAGGTTACTCATGTGTAAAATGTCCAATATGATTTCAATCTTATCAGATTCTAAGATTGTGCTCTCAAATTTGTAGATAATTATGAAAGAGTTGATAAATTATTTTATTATAAAGTGCAAATGATACAACCATCTGTTGGCATATCTATAATATTCCGGATGGTTGGCTGCATTTCAAGTCTATAAGTTTGAAGGTTGAGAAAACTATAGAAGAAGCTGAAATGAAATTTTTCTTTAAGAATCCTCTTGACAGAGACAAGTTAGTTCCTGCTTCTTAGGTCTCAATTTTGGACTGTAAAGTGTGGGCATGACAATAGTTAACTAACTTCCATCAAAACTGGATTCTATATGAGAGTGCTGCAGCATATGAGAAGACATCATGGAAATATGAGGTCCACAATTATGCAATATGATTATAACACGATTGTTCACATGAATTTTAAAGTCTTGAGATTTGAGTGGGAAAATGAATACTTTTCTGTACTGTGACAAAACAGGGACAGTGAAAAAGTGACATTATTTTGGGAGGGCAGGGGGTCACACCCAACGGTGTTTAGTTCTGCACTCAAGGATGACTTCTGGTGGGGCTTGGGAACGAGTATCAGTTATGTACTGTTGCTCTTCCCTCAGGAGATAATTTTTGTTTTGGTACCAGATTTTCACCAGTTTATTTTACCAGGGTAATATTATTGAACTAAATCTGCTTATAAGGTAAATGAAAACAATTATTGTTCCACTACAGTTGAAGAAACTAAGATTCTGGAGGTTAAGTAATAGGACTTGGGTCATGGGCAGGTCTTCCTGGAGTCTGCAGAATAAAGAGTAGTAACTAATCATAGGACATATCTAAATTATGGTATGGCAAAAAAATTTGCTGTCTTGTTGGGTGAGGCTTACAGGCTATTGTCTCCATTCTTACTGGTACAAATCATAGGCCCTCCCCTCCCTTTCTTACTCTTTGTGCTTCATGACTTCCTTTCCTTTTAATTTTTTTTTATTATATCACCATGAGATACACAATTCAAAGCTATTCATAATTGAGTTTCAGTCATACAGTGTTCCAGCACCCACTTTGTGACTTTCTTATCCTCATTTTTATGGGCTCACTCTACTATGGGCTCACTTGAATGTGATAATAACAAAAAACACATAGTGTTGGGTCCAATTTTTCATTGTTTTCGTGTACTATTTGCCAGTCCTGTTTTCTTGTTAGTAATGGAAGTAACTCTCATCTTGTGTATTTAGAAATAGAAGTCACCTTAAGCTTAGTTATAGTTAGCATTTTCAGCTGGTCTGGGAGCCTAGACCGGCCCTCTTTGGTCTTGCTTAGATATAAGGTACACAGAAGGTATGTGACCTAAAAGAGAATTATAGTCCATTTCTACCTAATTCTCTCCCCCACCATCTCTACCCTAGGAGTCCTACCATTAAGTTTTTTTCACAGTGATCAATAATTCACTATGAAGGACATAATTTATTCATATAAAAGTTAGCTTTATGTTTTCCATTTCTTTAAAATGTTTTTACAATAAGAAATAAGGTGGTTTTAGTATATAAAATTGGTGGTAGATCTGATCTAAACATTGTGTCTGAATTCAATATAAGGCTTGCTGTTTTTCAAGTATTATGGGGATATTTTTACAGGGTCAAAGTGGATGGAATTGACAACTAACTAGTTCTTTTATCATCAAGGTCCATTATATTTTCATGGTGAACTCAGAGTAGCCATGGCATTTACAGTCTTTCTTTTATCAACTCCACCTAGAAATACAGAAGAGAGTATCATTCCCTCTGGAACACTGTATGACTAAAACCCAAATATGAACACTTTTGTAATTGTGCCTCACGGTGTGTAATAAAAAATTAAAACAAACAAAAAAACCCCAAATGAACCATTTTGACAACTTTTATGCACTTCACTGCCTCCTAAGAAAACTCACTTATCTTTATTAATAAAAATGTCCTTTATGTATCCTACATGTCATTTATTCTCCAAAAGACTCAGCTCCTACCCATGTAGTCCTCAAGAGGGGGAGACAATTCTTTTTCCCAGATTTTCTGGGATATTTACTAGTAGAACATGCATTTGAGAATGAGACGAAGTATATCCTCGGATATATTCCTTACTTTTTCAGAACTTCCATAACTTCATGTACATCTCATCATACCCAGCTCGGTGAAGAATGTAGTATTCTGCTGCAGGCTTTTCCGTGGATGTGTCGAGCTCTAACGTCTATTCCAACCGAACCTGTCCCTGGGTTGATATGGGAAAATGTCTTAACACTGAGAAAAGGGTTTAAGACCTCTTGTCATATGTAGTTAAAGAACAGTCTGTCCCAGTGATACCAACTTCACTTCTTTTCTGGGGGAGAGGGGTGCTATGATGCACTCATTTTTAAATGGTTCACACTTTAAAGTTTTGTGGCTAAGCCTTGGACAAGCTACAGTAGAAGTTTCTGGGAGAAAGAACCAAGACACAGGACTTATAGTCATGCCAATGTTAAAGGCTGTTCAGCAGAAAGTTAATTCAAGCAGCTAACACACATATCTGGAAGATAAATAAAGGAATATAGATACCAAAATTTATTTGCTTAGATATATTTCCTTATGGTAAAAGGAAACTGGTATGATGATCATCTCCTTTATTGCCATTTTGATTGCTTGAATTTCTCCCCCAGATTTAACCAAGGAAGTGTCAAACACTTGAAGTTATTAATACCTGGGATGGGAATCTCAATTTCTTGTGGTTTCTTTTTAAAGTCTGTACAATTCTATCAACCAGAGCATGGGTTCCAATGTCACTGAAGTATCATCTACTTCAATAATTCCAGTTGCATCAATGACACTCAATGGAACTCAAATTCTCTCAAATTTCTACTAAGTAAGTCAACATTTCTCCCACATACTTCTGTAGTCTAAAATATCAGTTTTGCTGATTACAAATATATCATTTTTATAACTTCTCATTGAACACAGTTTAAAATTTTGTCCTAAATTGAAGAAAATCTATAGTTGAGCAAGAAGACTGTTTAATGTACTTGGTTATTGATTCACCAGACCTTAAATACAAACATTTCAAATGACAGCTATAAGAAAACATTACTGCATGAATAATATATCATTCCTTTATCTAAAACTTGTAACTTTTACAAAGTTTATAAAATTATTTATGTTATGTAAAGTTTTACAAAGTTTGTCAACTTTTATTTGTGGTAAAAATTTAGGGGAGTTGTTTAACCTCAACAACCAATATGGGATTTGATTAGTTTTATCATGTTTGAAATATGTTTCTATTGAACAACCTAAGAAAATTGTTTTAAAGATAAAATATATGGAGTTAACCATTTTGTTTTGCAAATGGTGATGTGCCGTTTTCAAAAAAGTGTTCTGTCCAGAAGAACACTGGGCATCAATTAGAGGAGAAAGAAATAGTCATATTAGAAAAGAAGGGCAAGGGCCTCAGAGACAGTAGAGTGGGTAAGGTGCATGCATTGTACAAAAGTGACCTGAGTTTAATTTCTGGCATGGCACAGGTTTCCTGGAACCTTTAAGTGTAGATTAAGTCATAAGCCTTGAGCACTGATCAAGTGTGATCCCAAATTCGAAGAACAGATTCAAAGTCTTAAAAATTTATAAAATAGTTATTAACAGGGTTCTAACACTGATATAATGAAGTGCCCTTTAAATGCCAAGGAAAACAGTCTTAACTCCAAATTAAGAATCTATTACATGAACTTACAAATATAAAAAAAAATGAATGTATTATGCAAGGAGTAACTCACAACTAGGGAGAAATGGAGAAAGTTTTGTTGTCTGAAAATCCAAGTCATGTCATGATCACATCCAAATTTTACTTCTGTTAAGCAAGCAGAAGGAAAATTCTTTGAAAGGTGGAATAAAATAAATGCATAAATATATATATGTATACATATATATTAATATATATATACCTATTGCTGCATAAATGCATCCATAGGCCTTTTTGGTGACATTCATGTTCCATGGTATCCCTTCTGCAACTCACAACATCCAGGAATTGGCAGCACTTCCAAGACTTCTTGGGGCAATTGATGGTCTTCTCATGGGAATGTCCTTGGTTCTAAGTTAAGTCCTAGATATGGCCATGATTTAATTTTTACCATGGCAGAAGCAGTGCAATTCTCCATGATGCAAAATATTCTAGGAAGAAGTATATATCTGATACTTAAAAATGGGACATATTTGGAAGTCAAATAATAATCATTATCATAAAGGTATCAGACAATACTGGTTTGGCTTAGGGCATACAGTTTAGATTCAGTGTAGGTCTTGAGAGATAGAACAGGGACTGAGGAATTTGCCTTTTATGTTTGTTTCTCAGCACCACATGGTTCTCAGAAAATATCTGGGTGCAATGTTTGATCAGAGAACCCAGAGTAGTTCCAAAACAGTGCCAAGTGTATCCTAAATCCATCCCCACCCACCCCACACATGTACAAAATAGTACAGATTGTCTACTTCATCTCTTCCCTGAAACCTTGGCTTCTAAATTTCTGTACCCATTGTAGACATTTTATTATTATTATTGTTATTATCACTTGATCACTTGATCACTTGAATCCCGTTACTCATCGATTTGCTCGAGCGGGCGCCAGTAACATTTCCATTGGACCCTATCACGTGCCAATGTAGCCCAATGGCATCTGGTTGATTCAGGAATATGAAGAGCCTCAAACCGTTCCTTCAGGGTCTTAACAAGGAAGTCTGACCATCTTGTAGGTGGGCGGCCACGTGATCTTTTGACATCCCGTGGGATCCAGTCGGTAACGGCTCTAGTCCAGCGGTTGTCTCCAAATCTCATTACATGTCCAGCCCATCTGATTTTCGATGCCTTGGCAAACGAGACAGCGTCCCTGATTCTGGAATAGCGACGGAGGTCAGAACTCCGGATTCCTTCTCTCACTTGAGTGAGGCGTGATATTCCAAGCATAGCTCTTTCGATGCCTCTGGGAGACCCGAATAGCATTCTCATCCTGCTTTCGTAGGGCCCAGGTCTCTGAGGCATATGTTAATGCAGGGAGAACGGTGGAGTCAAAGAGATGTGCCCGGAGCCGGAGGTTCTTTGTCCTTTTAGCTATTTCTTCGATGCCTTTGAAGGCATCCCATGCCGCTCTCTTCCTCCTGCGCAGCTCAGGTTTTAGGTCATTCATCATGTTGACTTCTCAACCTAGGTACACATAACTGCTGCATTCAGAGATGTTTGTTCCATTGAGAGAGAATGGGGCCTCTGGAACTAGTTCATTTCTCATGAACATAGTTTTCTTCAGATTCAGCTGTAGACCTACCTTTCCACATTCTCGGTCAAAGTCAGCCAGCATTTGTGCCGCTTGGCTAATGTTTGGTGTTATTAGAACGATGTCATCAGCGAAGCGGAGGTGGTGTAGTTGCCGACCATCTATCTTCACTCCCATTCCTTCCCATTCTAATTGTCTCATGATGTTCTCGAGGGTGGCACTGAAGAGTTTTGGTGAGATGGTATCACCCTGTCGAACCCCTCTTTTGACATCAATGATCACTTCTTTGTAGAATGGTGAGATCCTGGTGGTGAATCCATAATACAGCTCACGAAGGATCTTGATGTATTGGGTTTGAACACCCTGTTTGACTAGGGCTTCCATGACTGCTTCAGTTTCCACAGAATCAAAGGCTTTCTGTAAATCAATGAACGTGAGACAGAGCGGCATCTTGTACTCCCTACAAACCTCAATGAGCTTGGTTACTGTGTGGATATGGTCGATTGTGCTGAATCCTTTCCGGAAACCTGCTTGCTCGCATGGTTGACCTTCATCTAGTGTTCTGCTAATCCTGTTCAGGATGACTCGTGTAAACAGCTTGTAGATGACAGACAACAGGCAGATGGGGCGATAGTTGCCGATGTCATGAATGTCTCCCTTCTTGAACAGTAGAACTGTCCTGCTGGTTTTCCATTGGGAGGGCACCTTGCATTCGGACAGGTAGCGTGTGAAGAGCCGAGCTAGTGTATTGATGAGCACCGATGGCAGATTCTTCAGATGTTCGGGTCTGACTTTGTCTGGGCCTGGTGCTGTTCCCTTCTTTACCGATGAGATGGCATGTCTTATTTCAGAAGGGAGAACGTTGGGAATGACGTATCCATCCTGTGGAATTTGGTATGTGGGCAGGTGGATGTGGCTATCAAAGAGATTTGAGTAGAAGTCCTGGATAATCTTCTCCATTGCCTTTCTGGAAGATGTGATAGATCCATCAGGGCGTCGGAGGGCAGTCATCTTGGTCTTATAGTTGGCGAAGGACAGGCGGGCAGTCGCGAATACTTTTCCCGGCTTCTGCTGCATCTTCCAGTATTTCTGCTCTTCTGTCTTTGAGGTCTGCTTTTATCGCTTCTCTGCACTGTTTAGCAAGCTTGGACGTTAGCATTTGGTCTCCTGAGGCTCGCGCCTTGCCACGTTGGCGAATGAGCTCGAGAGTTTCTATTGTTATTATCATCATTATAATTGGCATTTTCAAAATCAAGCCAGCAATGTGTACTTTTGCCATTGCTATTGAACCATACCCAGAGTTTACTTCTGGGTCTGTGTTCAGGTATCTCTCTTGTCATTGCTTGGAGTACCATAACTGGTGCTGGGATCAGTCCAGGTCAGCTACAACCAAGGCAAGCACTTTACCTGCTGTATTATCTCTACAGATTTCCAGTAATACACATGTTAGCATCAAGTTCTAAGCATTGAATTAAACATAATATATGGAAGTACCTAAGTCAGGATATCTTATAAGTTTGTGAGCAATGCTGGTATGTTATTTTGTTCATACATCTATCTTCCTTCCTTTAAACTGTCTTCCCCAGGTCTTAAAGTAAAGTAAAGGAAAATATAAACCTTGGCTAAGAAGTGAACCCATGCTGAATCCAGTCTAGAGCATCACTATAATCATCATGAGTTATAAGCTTACATGAAGCAAAATTCAGAAAAGATGGGAGATTCAATGGGAAGGACATCTGCTATAGTTCAAGAGATTTTATTTATTGAAACGTGGGCATAAAGAGAAGCACGAGATAGATAATTCAAAACAAAAAAGGAAAAATTCTAACAGATAATTTTGAATACCATTTAATTACCACTTTAAGAAAATAACCAGTGCCCATTTAATCTTTAACCCTATGCAAGGATATAGTGAGAAGTGAAGAGAACGAACAGGGAAACTGCTCATGAAATTACTAGTTTCAAGAATCCTAAGAGATGTTAAAGACTCCATGAATTGAATCAAGAAACATACAATGATAAATTAGCAAGAAAATCAGCTGACGTTCAGGAGATTCCATTTATTGTATTGTGGACATTTTAGCAATGCACAAATAGATAATACAAAACATAGATAATAGCATTTTCTTGTTGCACACAGTTTTGCATATACCAACCCCATCACAGAGGCATATAAGGCAGCTGTTCATTATTTTGTGGGTAGCAGTTCCAAGACCAAAGTTGTTAAATCTACTAACTCAAGTTATATCTGCTCATTCAGGGATAGGCAAATAGCATCTTGTAAATAAAATTTTATTAGAATAGAGTCACAGAAATTTGTGAGTGTATGGTCTTTGACTCCTTTCCTAAATAGAATGGAATAGTTGGGACACAGATTTAGATGCACCAGTTTAAAATGCTTCCTTTCTGCTGCCTAATAAGAAGTCACCCTATTCAAATGACCTTTTACATAGGCTCAAAATCTAATTTATAATTTATGCAGTGAAAGTCCTGAGTTAGGCACTCAGAAGCTTTTAATGCTTAATCCAACACTTCCTAAAATGGTTCTCAATGATTTCTATCTCCCTGTATTGTATTCACATTCTTGTGCAATTCTGTCTCTTTGAGTCCAAGTTAGGCTTTGGTTTGATCACTTGAATGATCACTTGAATCCTGTTATTCATCGATTTGCTCAAGCAGGCTCCAGTAACATTTCCATTGGATCCTATCACGTGCCAATGTTGCCCAATGGCATCTTGCTGATTCAGGTATATGAAGAGCCTCAAACAGTTCCTTCAGAGTCTTGACAAGGAAGTCAGAGCATCTTGTAGGTGGGTGGCCACGTGATCTTTTGACATCCCATGGGATCCAGTCGGTAACGGCTCTAGTCCAGCAGTTGTCTCCAAATCGCATTACATGTCCAGCCCATCTGATTTTTGATGACTTGGCAAACGAGACAGCGGAATAGCGAAGGAGGTCAGAACTCCAAACTCCTTCTCTCACTTGAGTGAGGCATGATATTCCAAACATAGCTCTTTTGATTCCTCTCTGGGAGACCCGAATAGCATTCTCATCCTGCTTTCATAGGGCCCAGGTCTCTGAGGCATATGTTAATTCAGGGAGAACAGCGGAGTCAAAGAGATGTGCCCGGAGCCGGAAGTTCTTTGTCCTTTTAGCTATTTCTTCGATGCCTTTGAAGGCATTCCATGCCGCTCTCTTCCTCCTGCGCAGCTCAGGTTTTAGGTCGTTCATCATGTTGACTTCTTGACCTAGGCTGCATTCAGAGATGTTTGTTCTATTGAGAGTGAATGGGGCCTCTGGAACTAGCTCATTTTTCATGAACATAGTTTTCTTTAGATTCAGCTGTAGACCTATCTTTCCACACGTTCTCGGGCTTTGGTTTACTTTAAATAAATTGGAAGAGGCAGAAGTAATGGTGCCAATTTAGACCAGGTTTAAAAAGTCTTTTTTTTTTTTTTTTGGTCAGGAGCATTGTGTTACTCTCTTGTCCTTAGTTCACTCATTGACTGCCATACCATGAATGCACATAGTAAGTTTAAGGTGAAGCCCTTACATGGAGTAATGAGACCTACAAGTATAGTTACATACGTAAGTTCATGTGACAGGAGAAATTCTTAGACTGTCAATAATTGTGGAATGAATAGAAATTAATTCCACAGCCTCATTAAAGCCTTGATATAATAGTAGCTGTGACCTATAGCTTGATTGCCACCTCATGAGAGTATCTCAGCCAGATTCATCTTGCTAAAAAGAGGCAGTACACCTTACTCTCAGAAATGGTGAGGCAATGAAATCACTGGATTGTTATTAAAAACAATTGTTTTGATATAGTAATAGATATTATTATTTCCTAAAATATTTGGGCTTTGAAGACTTATTCTTCTATAGCCTTCATAAGAGCACAGTGGGTACCGTGCTTATAGTACACATAGTCAAGTCAGATTCAATCGCTGACATTACATATGCTCCCCTGAGTGATCCCTGAGCACAGAGCCAGGGAATAAGCGCTGAACACATTCAGGTGTATCCCCTCTATATATAGTCACAACCCCATCCCCAGGAAACAAAATAATTGAAAAAAAATATTCTCCTTTTCCACTCCTTTCTACGAATTTCCAATTGCCTGTAGAATTACAGTGATTGAGAGAATATAATTTGAGAAACAATTGAATGTCGTACAAAATACTAGAATCTTCCAAGTATTCTCAACCAAAAAGAAGCTAAAGCATTGTTTATTTGCATCCAGGGCTTAAATTAAAGTACCAAAGAATTTGATTTACAGCTGTTAGAGTATTCATAGATCATTATGAGATGAATGATATGTTCAGATCATGGTTCCCACATCACTGAAAAATAGAAGTACAATTGTAGAAAGTCTTCAGAAATAGTAACTCCCTAAGAATTGAGTCTATAACCTTTTATATCTGAACTCTGTGCTTTCCAGGGAATAGGAAAAGTAAACAACAGATATTGTGCTATAGAGATATATGCAACTTAGCAGTGACTTCTTTCCTACATCTCTACCCAAAGATATAAACTATCATTATTGTTGGTTAGCTGTGGGAAATGTATTGGCTACCCAAAACGTACTTTGCCTTCTTATTTAGCCTACAGCTGACTCAGTTTGATGACATTAGTTTTACTGACTTGTTAGTCATATGGGTCACTATTTATAAAGGGACAAATTTTCCTTTATAAATAACCATAGAAGTTTTTGACCTAGTCAATAACAGGACATAGAAAAGCTCAGAATAAATAATTTTGAAGAATTTAAATGCTTATTTCAATCTTTCGTAAGAACTAAATAAAATCATTCCACCTTTTCTTTGTGTGGAGGTGGGGAGAAAGGGACTTTCATCCATTGTTCATGGGAGTATCAACTGGTCCAGCCTTTTAGGAACACTATATGGACATTCTTCCAAAGACTAGAAATTGAGCTCCCATTTGACCCAGCAATATCACTTCCAGGAAAATACCGCGGGGAGACCAAAAATACACAGCAGAAACACCATCTTCACTTCTATGTTCATAGCATCACAATAATAGCCAGAACCTGGAAATAATCTGAGTGCCTGAGAACAGATGACTGGATAAAAAAAAACTGTGGTACATCTACACAATGGAAGCTATGCAGTTGTTAGGAAAAACAGAGTTGTGAAATTTGCATAGCGGGGATCATGTAGAGTGAAATTAGCCAGAAGGAAAAGGACAGATAAAGAACGATACATTCATTTATGGAATATTAAAAAAAATCATATGATACTAATACCCAAGGCCAGGCAAAACATGGATCAGGAAGATCTGTCCATGGGTGGAATCTATCACAAATGTGTTGGAGTCAGAAGCTAGGAAAACGAGAAGGGACCAGTGTGCTAATAATTGTTGGAATTGGTAATACCAGCCTAGAGCTGACCATTAAATGTAGGCAAAGGAATATACATGATAACCCCTAAGTGTATGTATTGCAAGCCACAATGTGTAAGAGAAGGAAGAGAGAAAGAGAGAAGAGGCAATCTGTCTGCCATAGAGGCAGGCTGAGAGAATCAAGGGACATTGGTGGTAGGATATGTGCACTTGTGGAGGGATGGGGGCTGGAATCTGTGTGACTGAAACCTAATCATGAACAGTTTTGTAATTGTATATCTCATGGTGGTATAATAAAATTATAAAATAAATAAAAAACTAAATAAAATAATCTTCAATTACTTCTAAAATTAACCTGTTTGTAGTAGCAGCAGTTGTGTGTTCAGAGCTTGGAATGCATTAGAGTTTGCATTTCTACAAGTGAGGTAAGTTGTTTATTCCTACATGAGCCCTATAGAAACTTATACTTTTTTTACTTTGGAAATAGACAAGATGAATTTGAATTCCAATATCACTGTTTGCTAGATACTCAGCATTCAAAACCTCTTTTTTCTATGCCTTTGAGCATCATGAACTATATAAAATACCATGAGCAATAACTTGCTCTTAATGGACCCTTATAGATTAGCATTTCCTTCATTGCTTTGCTCCCTCGCATTCTGTGTTTATTCATCATACAAATGCACATATGATGTGCATTTTCTGCTACTGTACTCTGAATGTACTAAGTAAATATTCTGTTTATATGCTGGTAGCCACTAATCTTCTGGAGCCTGATTGTGTGTTTCTTTTTCTCTACTTGTCATGAGCCTTATTTAATATAACAAATTCAATAAACAATGAGAATGACGAATAGTTAATAAAAACCACAACTTTGAAGGTTATTAAATATTAAGTGGAGCAAAGAAAGCCTCTTCAACAAATGGTGCTGGGAAAACTGGGCAGCTACGTGTAAAATAATGAACTTAGACCTCCTTCTAATGCCATGCACAAAAGTCAGATCAAAATGGATTCTAGATCTCGATATCAGACATGAAACTATAAGGTACATCGAAGAAAACATAGGAGAAATGCTCTACGACATCGAAACGAAAAGTATCTTTAAAGATGACACACCACTGACCAAGCAAATGGAAGCAATGATAAACAAATGGGATTATGTAAAATTGAAAAGCTTCTGCACCTCAAAAGAAACGGTGACCAAGATACAAAGACAATCCACAGAGTGGGAAAGGATATTCACCCAATACCCATCTGACAAGGGGTTAATATCCAGGATATATCAGGCACTGGTAGCACTCCACAAGAAGAAAACAGCCAACCCCATCAAAAAATGGGGAGAAGAAATGAACAGAAGCTTCCAAAAAAGAAGAAATTCGAATGGCCAAAAGGCATATGAAAAAGTGCTCTTCATCTTTAATCATCAGGGAGATGCAAATCAAAACAACAATGAGGTACCATCTCACCCCACAGAGACTGGCACACATCCAAAACAGCAAGAACAACCGGTGCTGGCGTGGATGTGGGGAAAAAAGGGACTCTGATCCACTGTTGGTGGGAGTGCCGACTGGTCCAGCCCTTTTTGGAAAACAATATGGGCATTCCTCCGAAAGCTAGATATTGAGCTCCCATTTGATCCAGAAATAGCACTCCTGGGAATATACCCTAGAGACCGAAAAACACATAGCAGAAACACTATCTGTACTTCTTTATTCATCTCTGTGCTATTCACTATAGCTAGAATCTGGAAACAACCTAAATGCCCGAGAACAGAGGACTGGCTAAAGAAACTGTAGTTCATCTACACTATGGAATACTATGCGGCTGTCAGAAAGGATGAAATTATGAAATTTACCTGCAAATGGATGGACATGGAGTCTATCATGCTGAGTGAAATTAGTCAGAAGGAAAAGGACAGATATAGAATGACTGCATTCATTAATAGGATATAAATAGATACCAGTGTTTTAATAAATATGGGAAATGGCAATGGCAGATTAAAACTCACCACTGAATATACACAAAGAGACTTAAGTGACAAACTCTAAATATCTGCAGGGCTAGCCACAATGTGTAAAATAAGAGGGAGAGAGATGCAGAGACAGAGAGAGATAGAGAGAGAAAGAGAGGAGACTGGGGTACCTGCTATTAAGGCGGCCTGGGGGACGGGAGGGGGAGGGGTACATTGGTGGTGGAAATGGGGCACTGGTGGAGGGATGGGTGCTGGAATACTGTATTACCAAGAATCAATTATGAACACCTTTGTAATTGCATGTTTCACAGTGGTATAATAAAAAAAAAATTTTAAAAAAATTAAAAAAAATAAATAAAATAAAATTGGCCCAAAAGCTGTCTAAATCTAAAGCAGGGGTCATACAAATATGTCCATTAGGATCATTTTGCCAGTTTATGTAAGAAAAGTCATATTGGAAATCAGCCATATATGTGTTTATGTATCATCTATAGGTGCTTTGCCAATACAATAGTAGTGTTGACTCATTGTGACAGAGACCATATGGTCCACAAAAAATCTAAATTGCTTACTTAATGGCCTTTTAATAGAAAATATTTAATGACCCTACATATAAAGAATTGATATGTGGAAGCCAAGCTTAGAGTCAGACTCTTGAACATTTGAATTGATAAACAATTTTTGAGCAAGTGAATTATACTTGAGAAAGTAATAGGTATCAATATGTGGAAACAAATATTTTGGAAGATCTAGAAGTTAGATGCAGTTTCAGTCAGGCATGCTAAAAGAAATGGGAGGCATAATTTTGGGATTTGAAGGTCAGAGAATTTTTTTACAGTTCTATTATTATTTCTTTTTTTTTTAAAAATATTTTATTATACCACCGTGAGATATACACTTACAAGATGTTCATGTTTAAGTTTCAGTCATACAGTATTCCAGCACCCATCCCTCTACCTATGCCCATTTCCCACCACCAATGTCCCCACTTCCCTCCTCTGTCCCCTATCCTGCCTCCATGGCAGGTTCTTTATCTCCTTTCTCTCTTTATCTCTCTCCTCTCTCTCTCTCTCTCTCTCTCTCCCTCTCTCTTCTTCTCACTTCCCTTTCTTACACATTGTGGATTGTAATACATTTAGAGGTTATCATGTATATCTTTTTGCCTATATTCAACGCTCAGTTCTTGGATGGTATCATTTTCAATGATTATCAGCACACTGTCTTACCTAGCCTATGACACCCACACGTTTGTGGTATACCAGATTTTGAGATAAAGCCCACTCGTCATGTGGATCGGGATGTGTCCAGCTGTGCAGTCCAGACCAGAGGATGACTGTGGTTGTGTTGCGTGAGGTTTTCTGACATCTGGGAGCCTGGTGGAAGACAGGTCAAGGAGCAAAAACCTGCCCACATTCCAGGACGACCCAACCCATTGGTCTAGCACAGGGCAGGCAGAGACTCCACCTGCACATGCATACCTGGTGTCCAAGTGAGAGCCCCAGCAGCAGTTCTGGGCGGGGCTGCCAGGCCTTTGTGGAGGGAGCCAAGGAGGGGCTATTGTTATTTCTTAAGGAGTGTGACCTTGAGCAAATGACTTTGCTTTTGAAGAATTTTTTCTTTATTCCGTGAAATGAGGATAAATAATTACTTCCTTATATTCATAGGAGTTTGTTGCAGGACTCCTCTAAGGGCAGCAGCATCTGCTCTGAGCCGCCTGCAAACCACTTCATAGATAAGGGGGTAGTCTAAATGTGGCAGTTTATCTGACCATGCATGCTGTACTAGCTGGTATAAATATTCTCCCATGCTACCACAATCATCGTGGGACTAGCTAGATCTTACCAGCATATTTGCTTGGCCACGTAGGACCCCTAAGTAATTAGACCAGAGAAAAATGCTGTTTGCTTCCAAGCAAACAAGCATGGCTCCCTGATATACTCAAAGGCAACTAAAATACAAAACTACAATGAAGTAGAAGAGACTTGTGAAGGCTTGGAGAAATATTTAACTGGCATTAGTATTAGTCTTTGGTACAGAGACATGCCATCTCAGAAACCCCTTCTCTACCCTATAAAGGCATTTCCAGGCAGATCTTGGCTCAAAACATTAGCATACAAAAGGGCCTAGGTGAGGTGCAGGGAGGAATTACCTAAGGGCATTTGACCCTCCTTGCTTTCCATAGCAGTGGGAGGGAAGGTCTGAGTTGCAGGGATATAAAACTAGCCTGCTTCCTCTCTCTGCAGCTTCTTTTTGGGCTCTCTCTTTGTGAGCACTCACCCTTCTTGGGAGTCTTGTCTTCTCCTTTTACAGGGCCTTTACATGTGGTGGCCGCCATCTTGGCCTACATGTGGCTGGGGTTCTAGCCTGGAATCCTAAGCACCGGGTTTTTCCTTTTGCTGATTTGTATGCCTGAACCTGTGATAAGTAAAACCCTTTTAAAACTGCATCGGATTCCTGAGTTTTCATCCGTTCCTCGCCGGCCGGAGGTAGAAGGGCACTCGCTTCCCGGCACTGTCGGGGGCCCCAGCGGAGCTCCCGGACAGGAGTTAATGAGATTAAGTCTTCTATAACTTTTAAGACTTTAAAAAATGAAATTTCTATGTAGTTATGACCCAGATAACTGAAATTTATTTGCTGGGGCCACAGTGATAGCACAGTGAGTATGGCATTTGCCTTGCACATCACCGACCTGGGTTTGATCCCTGGCATCCCATATGGTCCCCTAGCACCTCCAGGAGTAATTCCTGAGCAAAGAGCCAGGAATAACCTCTGAGCCCTATAGAAAAAAAAAAAAAATTGAAAAAAGAAATCTATTTGCTGAATGAGTTTAATTAATGTCACAAATTAAATCTCTTAGATTTTTAATACATTTTGAGAATTGCCCAATCCAAGTATATGCCATGGTAACTTTAAAGAATGGGTTAAATTCATTCTCAAATTTCCAATTACATTATCTTTTAAACTCAAATGGCATTTTAAACTTCTAGATTTCAGCAAATTTCCAATGTAGACAATTTCTAATCCCTGCAGAATATGCTCTGTGTATAAAATGTTGAAAGTCACGCAATGCCACTGTGCTCACTCCATACTAATCAATGACAGCAGGATTAAGTCTTCTTTTTCTCCTGTAGGGATTATTTCATCATCTAGTCTGGAAGAACAAGACTGTCTCAGAACCATTAGCACCACATTGAATGGTAGAAAAAATAATAAACTCTATTATCCCTCAGGCCTAAGGGCTTGATGACATACTGGATTCTATGTCAGACTCTCCATGCACCTCTCTCATGATCTGGTCTGCATGCACATGAGCAATGCTTACCACAATGATGTGTAGGTATATACATACAATCTCTCTGGCAAAATCCTAAAGGAATCCAGTTGCTTCTATCACAGGGATGGGAGGGAGGCAGAGTTAGGTAGTTAAGATCATGATGAAGAAGGAAGTCTGCCTTGAGGGGGAAAAATGGGGTGAATTTAAATGAAAAATCACTATTCTGGGAAGTTGCTGGCAGGAGTCCCAGTTTCCCTTTGTGTGAATGGCATTCAGCTCAATTAGGATTCTAGCCTGTGATATGCTCCAGCTGTGATTTGTGCCTGCCATGTCGGTGATTTACTCTCTGCCACTTGGAATCCACACATTTTCAGGGATGGTGACAACATATACTGGCACCTAATTTGCAGTGACTGGTGTTGTTCTGACATCAAAATGTCATAAAATAGAAAATGCTCATGGAGAAAATTTTTCGTGAGTATGAAACATTGTGCACAGAGAGAGAGAGAGACACCCAAAGAAAACCTCTACCAAGACTCAGATAATTTTTCCTCTTTGATTCACATGCATTTTCCTCCAATTCTGTGCATAGTTCTTGTCATTCTAATCATTTTGCAGATGAGAAAACTGAGACTCAGGTAAGTGAACTATGCAGCTATTCAGCTAATATAACAAGAATTAAAACTAGGTAGAGAATCCAGATAATACTTTTTATTAAGGGTGGTGTATCCACAAACTGTTGAGTTGATCTTTTAGTGTCAGGAGAATCTATTGTTTTAGTCTTTCCTCATTTATTCTCTTCCTCTCTTCCTTTATTTTATAATTTAAAATTTTCTGAGAATTATCTCATGATAACAAAGTCATCCAAGTTATGATGACAAGTCAGCAAGTCGTCTAGCTGGTGTCAGAATTTGTAGTATCTGCAAATATAAAACTGGTGGCTTATGGTCCCCTGAGCACCACCAGGAGTAATTCCTGCGTGCAGAGCCAGGAGAAACCCCTGAACATCGCTGGGTGTGACCCAAAAAGCAAAAAAAAAAAAAAATGGTGGCTCACTCCAATTCCAAAGTAAAGCACCTAACTGCGGAGAACTGGAAAATATACATCTGGGTTTATTTGCCAAAGACAATTAAAAAGGTTTCTTTTTCTGTAAAGGATTGAATAGTAATATCACTTGATCACTTGACTTCCAGTAGATCATGGATTACTTGAGCGGGCACCAGTAACATCTCAATTTGTCCTGGCACGCGCGAGATAGCCAAAGGGCATCTGCTAGCTCCAAGAACATAAAGAGCCTCAAACCAATTACATCAAGTCATGGGAATGAGGTCTATAATTGTTACTGGTATTTGGCATGTCAAATACGACACTGGAGGCTTGCCAGGCTCTGCCGTGTGGGTAGCATACACTTGTAGTCACCTCTAAATCCAGCATTTATGGTTCACTTTTTTTCCTTTTCAGTCTTGTCAGATTTATCATACTACTCTGCAGTTGTAGTATGAATATGATGTAGGCAAGCAGACAGGGGGTTCCCAATGGCAATGGACCTTCACCCTACGGCTATTCAGAGTCACCTTTTGGAATCAGGAATGAGGATTTGATAGACCCATTAACCAACAATAGACCTTGAGGAAGTTGGATCCACTTTTTTCCACTCAGCCCTTAACACCCCACCAAGCTCTGATGGCCCAGCAGAAGATTCCAGAGCATTCCAGCCCAAGAGAATAAGAAGCCCCTTTGTAAATCAGTTGGGGTTCTCCACCTTTGGAGCAGCCCACATTCTCCGTTGAGCCCCTTTACTCTCACTTTCCCTCCTCCTTCCCTGTCTTAAAATCTCCATAATAAAATCTGTTTTACTTCACTCGTCTACTCCTGAAAATTTCTGTGAAGAAGACAAGAACTCTGAGAAAACCCTGGGTAAAGCCTAGGACTGACTTTCCTGCAAGAGCAATTCCTCACTCCAGCCTGAGTCAGTGGCTCCCTGAGAAATCTTGGGTGATGGGAATCAAGGCAGTCTAGGGGAGGAGGGAGGGAATCTGGGACATTGGTGGTGAACATGGGACTGATGGAGGGATGGGTGCTGGAACACTGTGTGACCGTAACCCCCAAACATGAGCAACTTTGTAATTGTATATCTCACAGTGGTATAGAGAGACAGACATGGGGCAGAGCTGCTACTGGCTCTCACTGTGCCCAGGCGCTCATGAGGTGCCCGGGAGGGATGGCAGGTTCTAGCCCTGGCCTGCCACCCCAGCAGAGCCTCACAACAAGCCAGATGACCCCCCAATCCATGAGGACCTCCATTTTCCACATCTGGACTTCCCCCTCGTCAGAACTCCACCCAGCAGATCAGCCTATCACAGCCCTGCTCGCGGGCCGCCGCTTGTGGCTGCGCGGTTCATCAATAAATGCTGGATTTTGAGATGACTACAAGAGTATGCTACCCACACGGCAGAGCCTGGCAAGCTACCCATGTCGTATTTGATATGCCAGATACCAGTAACAATTATAGACCTCATTCCCATGACCTGATGAAATGGTTTGAGGCTCTTTATGTTCCTGGAGCAAGCAGATGCCCTTGAGCTCTACTTGCATGAAACAGGTCAAATGGAGATGTTACTGGTGCCCGCTCGAGCAAATCAACAATGAACGGGAAGACAGTGATACAGTGATAAGGTGGTATAATAAAATATTAATTTAAAATTTAAAAAAAATGCCTAGTGATCTGGGGCCGAAGCAATAGCCCAGCGGGTAGGGCATTTGCCTTGCACCACGGCCAGCCTGTGCCAGCGTGGGTTGGATCCTCGGCATCCCATATGGTCCTCCGAGCACCGCCAGAAGTAATTCCTGAGTGCAGAGCCAGGAGTAGCCCCTGAGCATTGCTGGGGCAATGACCCCCCAAAAAATGCCTAGTGATCGAGCAGACATCAGGTATGATTTGAAGGCCACCTCGTGGGGCTGGTGGGGCTCAGGCCCACGCTGTGCAGGGGCTCATCGCAGACTCCATCAGTCATTATCCTGCACAGTGGGCCCCAGGTGGCAGAAGTGTCTGGGTATAAAGTGATTATCTCTTTCTCCTTCCTGCCTCACATAAGACACCCTTTGGGGGCCACCTACATCAAATATGGTGTGAGAAAAGCAAAATTTAACTGAGTAAATGTTGATATCTAATTGTTCTTGTTAAATGATTTATAAGTTGGGCAACATGTCTTATGGCAAGGAGAGAGAAAATCTGATGTGTTATATGTGGTGGGAGACTTGAGACCAAGTAAAATATATAGGGGTTAAGGCATTTTTTCACAAAATCTTATTTTATTAATGGACTGTGACTTGTGAAGTTATGTGTAGATGGGGTTTAGACATGCAATGTTCTGCAATGAATACCACCACCAGAGTCAACTTCCCTCTACCAACATTTCCAGATTCGTTTCCTTACCCACCTCATCTCAGCCTGCCATCCTGAAAGACACTTTGTAAACTTGGTTGTTAAAGTGTTTGTCTTGCGATGTCAGTGTTGTTCTCTCCATGGTTTGGATATTTATCTCTATCATTTCTTAACACCACCAATATACCTGGGTCCCCTTGGCCCCTAACTTTTCATCTATCACTCCTTCTCTTTTCATTCACTCTATTTCTTTCCTTTTCCTCGCTATACTTTGGGACTAAGGGTGATATGGCCACCCTCCTCTTAGACCACTGCATTTCCTCACCTAGTTACTCTAAATATCACATATAAGTGATATCATCCTCTGTTTGTCCTTCAAGATTACTTCATTTAACATTGTATCTTCCAATGTCATCCATTTTTGCAGCAAATTGCATGATTTTATCATAGCTTGTAGTCATGTAGTATTCCATTATGTATATATAGCAACACTTCAGTGTTGATCCACTGATCTGTTGTTGGACATCTAGCTTGATTTCAAATCTTAGTTATTGTGCTACAATGAATAGTGGTTTACATGCATTCTTTTGATTGAATATTTTTCTGTCCTGAGGTTAGATATCCAAAATTGGAATTGCTAGGTCAGAGGTTAGTTCAATTTTAAATTTACTGAGAACTTACATACTTTCCGTAGGGATTGAGCCAGATTCATTCCCAGTAATAGTAAATGAGAATTCCTTTTTCACCTCATCTCTCTCAACATAGATTGCCCCAATTAATTTTAATATGCACCATTCTTATGGTATGAGATGGTATCTCAGTGTCATCTTGATTCTGATTTCCCCAATGATGAATGATGGTGAACATTTTTCATGTGCCTCTTGTCCATAAGCTGGTCTTTCTCATGGGCTAAAACTAAAAGACAGCTAATCAGATAAAGACTTGATATTCAGGATATATACAGTACTCACAAATATAAGCAACAACCTTCCCCCCTCCCCCACCACAAATACCATTCAGAAATGGGTAGAGAAAAGGTACAGGGACTTATCCAAGGCACCTTTTGAGTGTGAATTACTTGGCTTGATCCTCCGCTTTGTATATGGTGCCAGGGAGACTGCCAGGAGTGACTACTGAACACATAGCCTGGAGTACTCCCTGAGCACTGCCAGAGATGGTTAAAAATCTCCCAAAGAAAGAAACAACAAATATTGAAGGAAGGCTTTTCAGAAAAGGAAGTTGAGGCAAGCAAGCCATCTGAAAGTAAAAAATATCTGTATGTTCCCTGGAGGAATGAAGGAGTGTGTGTTGTGACAGTTTCTCACTAGCTAAACCAAATGCTTCCATTGTCAAGGTTTTTTTGTGGATCAAGAAGGAAATCTAAGTGCAGTGAAGTAGATGCATTTGCTTTTTATTAATGCAAAAATATATCTTTCTTTAAGGTATGTAACTGATAATTCTTATTTAGGGGTAGTTGATAATGAGTGATAGAGGGTAAAACTACCCCTTAAGCTCTACAGAATTCTAGTTAATGTGAGGTTTCCTTTAATTTCACAACTGCCATGGATAACGATGAATGAGTGGGCAATATTTAAAAAAATATTTACAAATATAAGCAGCAATCCAGATGATCTGCTAGCCACAGTTTGATGACCTTTGTACTAGAATGCCTTTAGTGATTAAAAGGAAATTCTCTGTATAAATAGGACAGGACAAAAACAAGAAGACTGTCTAGGGATACATTTCACTGACATCAGAGCATCCAAATAGTTTAAACTTCCCTTAACTGTGTTATAAGGTGAAAGAGACATCATTGGTGACCAGGACAGTCAGAACCAAGATCAATTGCCCTTGAAAGGGTAAGTACAAAGAGGTCAACTGATGTATTTCATTGATCATGGCTAGAGACTGGGTTAAACTTGAACATTTGAAGAGACTTTGAAGAGTAGGGATCATAAACAGGAGGCTGTTCATGGTGGTAGTGATATGCTGAAGGTCAATCCATTTCCGTCTTTTGGTCTGATACAAAAGCCAAAGTTACTTTAAAAGTTTACAGTAGATCTTTATATTCTAGTATTAGGGGACACCTTTTAATCTGTTCAGCAACCCACCCACTTACTCAATTTATTTATAAATTGACTCTGGCTATATTATTTGCTATGTGTTGAAGATGCACACTGTAGATTTCTGAAAGGGGCTTTGAGTGTTTAATGGCATGAAAATTAATAAATCCACTTATAGGTATCATGATATAAGTTTGTAAAATGTGGGGCACTGAAGAAGAGTGTGAAAGTTCAGCATAATATCAGAAAACAGAGTTGACTAAAGCCAATAATTAAAGAGGGTGATGATCCAAATTCAACTGATGTTGTTTTCTGTTGAAATTTGCCTTTGAACTGGTAAATAAGCAAAAGCAAATACTTATTGGTATCCATGGAAATGTCAGGAAGTTCAGGGATCAATTCCTTCTATAAAAGTAGGTGGGTTATCAGCTTGGGAAAATCAAAGTAACTGTGGCTGCCTTTTATGTCATTGATGTTTTTCAGATTTCCAGGCTTTCTGTTGTCTACAATTCCATCAACCAGGGCGACATATTCCCCAGCTCTTTCTTAGTCTTTTAATGAAGAATAAAAGAAAATAATTGGGGTACCAGGAGACAATACAGCATATAATGCAATTTTATTGTATGCAATTGATCTTTGTTTGATCACTGGAAAGCATCATCAGTAGTTATTACTGTGCACAGAGCCAGAAGTAAGTATTGAGCATATTCAGGTATACCCTGAACTAGAAAAAATGAGAATTAAAATTTATTTTGGTGACTTGTCTTGAAACATCCCAGTAAATATTAATACTTTGTTGTCACTTGAAACTTGTTTCCTGTTGTTCATCAATTTGCTTGAGCAGGCACCAGTAATGTCTCCATTCAGTGGGAATGAGGACCATTATTCTTACTGATTTTGGCATATCGGGTACACCACGGGTAGCTTGCCAGGCTCTGGCATGGCTCTGGATTCATCCTAGAGGGTCTGGTCTTTTTCTATATTAGACCATTAACCATCCCGGCCCATGTGGTGGAGCCTAGGGGGTGTAGACAAACCTGTCTCCTGTCTGCCACCTGCCAATACAGACAGGCACTGCAGCCACACCTGCAATACCTATTATCAATTAAATATCAATGATCTATGTGATAATATTTTAGAGACCTTGAATGTTTAATAACCATCTTTTTTCTTAATAATCATCATATAAATTTTATAAAGTTGGATAACGAAATTGAAACTTAGAGTGAACAATTAAATGACTAGACAAGTTCTCACTACTTAGTGCCTTAGCTGAATCTGAAATCTGGTTTTACAATTCAAACTTCTGGTTAGATGTTAGAACCAATTTAAGCTCTATCATGTCCTTCTGTTATAGCTATTAAATAAAACAAGGAAGCTTTATGTTTAAATATAATACAGAAGGGCAGGGGATAGAGAGTACTATAAACTTAACGTTGAGAGGGAAATGATTGCTAAGGATTTGCTCTATCAGCTTTAGATTTCCAAATGGGTTGGGTTCATTAGTGGTCATAAACGCAATTTAATCCTTCTTAAATTCTAAGAGGTTGTTAAAAGAAAGGCTAAAATGGTAGGGAGATTCTGAAATATCTAAAGATAGGGAATAGATCCAACCAGCTCACAGCTATGGACTGCAGAACAACCATATAATGAATAAAAAATGCCTATTGTTCTATTTTTTAGTATTGCATTTTGTGTTGATAAGAATGAAAAACAAAAAGACTAAGCAAAAAGGATTCCCAAGCCTTCTAATAGTTTAATAATATTTTTTTTATTAATTACCTCATGGATACTCAAAAAACCAAAAAACCTTTGGAAGCATTATTGCTTTGGGTTTTTTTTTTTTTTTTTTTTTGGTCACACCGGCTACGCTCAGGGGTTACTCTTGGCTCTGCACTCAGGAATTACTCCTGGAGGTGCTCAGGGGACCATATGGGATGCCTGGGATCGAACCTGGACTGGCACAGGCCAGCTGCATGCAAGGCATATGCCCCACATTATTGCTATTTTTTTTTTTTGACAATTACAAAAATGTTCATGTTTGGGTTTAAAGCCATACGGTGTTCCAGCACCCATCCCTCCACCAGTGCCCACCTCTCACATGTTTATCCTCCTAGAGTAGTTGGAAAACAAAATCCAACTACTTAATTGGATGAAATATGAAATAGAAATATGAAATATTTGATATTAACAGATCAAATATTTGATAGAAATATTTCATATTAACAGTTAGTGAATAAAGTAAAATATATTTGCTTCATTCTTAGTTTTACATGAGGCTCTCTTCTTTCTTGACATTTCCCCACAGAAATAAAATTTGTTTTGTCATGATTAGAAGAGATCAGTATATTGCTGTCTAGTTTTCTTTATTGTTCTCAATAAAAGGTAGTCCACTAGTGTTATGTCTGCTGACATTACCATCTCAGTGAGTAGTTCAGGTATTCTATTGTGCTGATATACATACAGAAGAGATGCTTTATACATGCTTATCATGGGAATCTTATCATGGGAATGTGTTAGTGGTGAACTAATCAATTAGTGAACAAAAACACATACATATGTCATTGACCCAGATCACAGTACTTAATGAGTTACAAATATAGCTTTAATTTAGCCAGAGGAGAATTTTTTGAGTTCTTAAATTTTAGAGCTATGAAAAAAAAGTGCAGATGCTGTCTCTGCTGTGTAAGGCTTCCCAGGGTATATTCCCAGTAGTGGTATGGCTGGGTCGAATGGGAGCTCAATTCTGGAAACAACCAGAGTGCGGGAGAACTGATGACTGGATAAAGAAATTGTGGTACATGTACATAATGGAATACTATGCAGCTGTTATAAAAACGAAGTTATGAAATTTGTCTATAAATGGATGGACATGGAGACGATCATGGTGAATGAAATTAGCCAGAAGGAAAAAGACAGATATAGAATGACTGCATTTATTTGCATTATATATATACATACATCTATATGTATGTATAGTATGATACCAATATCCAAGGTCAAGTAAAACATGAATCAGGAGGTCTTATCAAAGGTGGAATCTACCACAAATTTGTTGGATTCAGAGGTTAGGTAAGACAGAGAAGGGAACAGTGTGCTAATAATTGTTGAAAGGGATAATACCAGCCTAGAACTGAGCATTGAATATAGGTAAAAGATACACATGATAAACTCTAAATGTATGTATTGCAACCCACAATGTGTAAGCAAAGGAAGAAAGAAAGAGAGAGACAGAGAGCTAGAAAGAGAAAGAGAGAAAAGAGATAAACTACCATAGAAGCAGACTGGGGGTGGGGGGGAAGAAATTGGGGATATTGGTGGTGGGAGATGGGCACTGGTGGAGGGATGGGTGCTGGAACACTGTGTGACCGAAACTCAAACATGAACATCTTTGTAATTTTATATCTCATGGTGGTATAATAAAATATTAAAAAAATGAAAATAAATAAAAATAAATGCATTGCTATAGGGCCAAAGTTGTGGATTAGTAATAATGTGAATGCCTTATATGTAGGAGATGCAAATAAAATTCTTTTTTTTTAATTGTTAGAACTAAATAAGATCTAAAGTCACTTAGTTTAATATCATGGCATTCTATGTGAAACCCCTTGGAGGTTTTGCCCATGACCACACAGTTTTGCCCAGTTCTATTGTCATTGGTCATTATTTAGTAAATATGCAAAGGTGGAAATGGCTGCAAGTTTCATCAGTTTAAAAGAGAAAATTATGCATGGTGCTTAAAACAATTGCTAATAATAATGGCATGATTAAATAAGTGAGCAAATTCACTCCTATCTCAGGCAAGTGATTATCGTGCATGCCTTACTAAAAAGAATCTATCATTGTTGCCAAAAAAAAGGCAAATGTGCCTGGATCTCTATCCTAAGAAGATATGTCTCAACAATTTCTGATGTTTAGGATTTATCAATAGTCCTAGCTGACAGGTGCAAGACAACCCATGCATACCAGCCTGCTTTACAGACTGTTAAAAATCTCTTTTTTCTCCGGTGTCAGAGATCAAGGTTGGCTTCATTGTCCTCTTCAGCTCTGTTGTTCTCTCCAGAATTCCTGAGGACCCAGTTCCTTCTTGAAAAAATATTTGCCTTTTCAGAGATAAGTTTAATCACTATGACCATTCACATTTCTGAAGGGCTTATCTGGAACAAAGGCATCTTTGTAGAATCTAAGTTAACAAACAAATAAACACTTTTCTATTTTGTTTTTTATTTCCACCGAGCATTTTAGTACTATAAGAATCTAATTTAGCACCCATGGACCTGAAGCTGCCACACAAACAATGAACAAAAACATGGTTTTTGGACAAGTCAAAGACTTCTTTCTTGGAAAGCTTTTGAAAACCCTAAAACAGGCATAAAGTCAACATACCTATTCCTTCAAATTGAGAATGCATCTGTTCTGAAACTGAAAAATCAAATGTTTATAAATCATGTCTCCTGTGTTAGCACAGTGCAGACAAATAGTGCATAGGTTCAAACTTAGGTGTTGTGGGGTTTGGTGTCACCATCATGTTCTAATTTGTGTGACTTTGGGAGGCAGGTATAATATGACTTCTGCAAGACTCAACTTCCTTATTTGGAAACTCGACAAGACAATATTGAATTTTAGTGGTATCTGTAATGAGCCATCAAAGTCTAAGACACCTTGTTGGTTCACTGAGTCCATACCTACTATGGACCTACTATGTAATTGCTCATTAGTTTTTATTTTGGGGCCACGTGTGGTGTGGAGCTCAGGAGTTACTCTTGGATCTGTGCTCATGGATAACCTTGGAAGAATTAGGACCACATGGAGTTCCAGGGTTTAAACACAGGTCTGTTCCATGCGAAGAAAGCAACCTATGTGCTGTTACTATCTCTCTGCCCCTTGATTTCAACCTAGTTGGTATTTTTTTAAAGAGATTTCAAGAATGGCATTAGACAAGTGCATGTACTCTCAGACCTCAGTTGTTGAAAGAATTTGGAGATAATGTATGAGTTGTTCAAATGGTAGTAATAGGTGAATTTATTTGCAAAAACACTTTATAAACATGTGTGTATGTATATAAATTACCTGCTTATCTACATCTAGTATCTCATTAATATTTCCCATGATCTTGGAGTTAGATACTTCTTTACCAAAGAAGAAAAAAAATGAGAAAAGAACAGCAGACATTCAAGGTCACAAAACTGAAAAGTGGAACTACTGGGCACAAAATACAGATCAAAGTGGATTAAAGATACCAATATCAGACCTAAGTCCATAAAGTATTTCAAAGAAAATATAAGAAAAACTCTCCATGACATTGAAGCTAAAGGCATCTTCAAAGATGAAACATCACTAACAAAGATATTGAAAGCAAAGATAAACATATAGGACTACATGAAACAAAAAAAGTTTCTTCACCTCAAAAGAAAAGGTAACCAAGACACAAAGACAGTACACAGAGTGGGAAAGAATATTCACCCAATACTCATAAGGGGTTAATATCCAGGATATATTAGGCACTGGTAGAACTTTACAAGAAGAAAAGAGTCAACCCCATCAATAAATGGGTGAAGAAATGAACAGAAACTTCAACAGAGAAGAAATTCGAATGACCAAAAGGCATATGAATAAATGCTCATAATTATTAATCAGAGAGATGCAAATCTAAACATCAATGAGATATTATCTCATACCACAGAGGTTGGTACATATCCAAACGTGCAAGAACAACTGGTGATGGTATGGATGCAGAGAGAAAGGCACTCATCTGTTGCAGTACACTGTTGCCCAGACCTCTGCATCTTGCCTGGAGTTACCTCCCGCAGGTCACTTTGTAAATAAAAGGTGGAAAACAGTTTGAATGTGGCAGTTTATCTTACCATGTATTCTATGTATAAATATTTTCTCTCATGCTACCATAATCATTGTGGAACTATGTAGATCTTACCAGTATATTTACCTGGCCACATTGGATCTCTAAGTAATTAGACCAGAGAGAAATTCTGTTTGCCTCTGCAAGCATGTGTGGCTCTCTAATAAGTCTGTCTAAAAGTTAATATACAAAACAACTATGAAGCAAAGATGACAATCTCTGGGGCCGGAGCGATAGCCCAGCGGGTAGGGCGTTTGCCTTGCAAGTGGCAGGCCAGGGTTCGATTCCCTGCATCCCATATGGTTCCCTGAGTACCGTCAGGAATAATTCCCTGAATGCAGAGCCAGGAGAAACCCCTGAGCATTGCCAGGTGTGACCCCCAAAAAAACAAAAAAAAGATAACAATTTCGTGAAGGCTGGAAATATAAACCCAGCTGTAGAATATCCATTGATACAGATGCTCACCTTTGTGTTCTGAGATACCCCCACCCCCATCTACATAGGGCCTGGTGGATAACCAAGGGTAGGGCCTGGAAGATTAGCTGGGGTGGTACTAACATTTCAATGAGGCTAGGTGAGGTCCTAGTGAAGTTACCTAAGGGGGATTGACCCTCATTGCTTTCTGTTAATTTGGATGGTCTGGGCAGAAAGTTATAAAAGATGTACCCTTTTGCCATTTTGCCTTTTGCCTTTTCTCCTTCTCTCTCTGCTCTCTGCCTCTCCATTCTCTTCCCTGTTGGACCTTAGCATGTAGTGGCGGCCATCTTGGCTTAGGATTCTAAACTGACACATAGCCGGGCCCCAACCAGGAGCATCAAGTCTGGGGTTTTCCTATTGTTGGATTGTATGCCAGAACAAGTGCCAATAAGCCTTTTGAAACTTTGCTGGAGTCTCGTGTCGTTCTCCATCCACTGGCTGCCAATCCCTTGGGCAAAAGGGATGTCTGACCCTGCTCCCGGATTTTGCTGGAGCTCCTGGCATACACCGACAAGTGTAGGTTCTACCAAGATTCCTGTTCTGCTCCCAGATTTTATCAGGGGTGTCCAGCGTTCTCTGACACTCATTCATTGTTGGTGGGAATGTCGACTGGTACAGTCTTTTAGGAAAACAATATGGATGTTCTTCCAAAAGTAGAAATTGAGCGCCCAGCCATACACTCCTGGGAACATATTCTCGGGAGGACAAAAACACACACACAGTGAAACACCACCTACACTTCTATGTGCATAGCAGCACTATTCACAATAGCCAGAATCTGGACACAACCAGTGTGCCCAAGAACAGATGACTGGATTTAAAAACTGTGGCACATCTACATAATGGAATGCTATACAGCTGTTAGAAAAAAACAAAGTTATGAAATTTGCCTAAAATTGGATGGGCATGGAGATGATCATGCTGAGGGAAATTAGTCTGATGGAAAAGGAGAAATATAGAACGACTGCATTTATTTGCGGGATATGAAAAAAAAGCATGATACCAATATCCAAGGTAAGACAAAACATGGATCGGAGGTCTTGTCAGTGGGTGAAATCTATTGCAAATGTGTGAGAATCAGAGGTTAGGTAAGACAGAGAAAGGAACAATGTACGAATAATTATTGGAAATGATAATACCAGTCTAGAACAGTGCGTTGAATGTAGGCAAAAGAATATACATGATTATCCCTAAGTATATGTATTGCAAGTCACAATGTGGAAGAGAAGAGAGAGAGACAGAGAGACAGAGAGAGACAGAGAAAGAGAAAAGAGGTAAAGTGCCTGCCATAGATGCAGGCTGGATGAGTGGGGAAATCAGGAGACATTGGTGGTGAGAAATTGGCACTGGTGAAGGGATGGGTGCTGGAACTCTGTATGACTGAAACCAAATCATGAAAATCGTTGCAATTGTATATCTCACTGTGGTATAATATAAAATTTAAAAAGATTAGCACGAAGAGATAAAGAACCTGTCATTTAGGCAGGCTATGGGAGGGGGAAGGAATTGGGGACATTGGCGGTGGGAAATGGGCACTGGTGGAGGGTGGGTGCTGGAATACTATGTGACCGAAACCTCCAAACATGAACAACGTTGTAATTGTATATCTAACGGTGGTATAATAAAATGTTTAATTAAAAAAAAGATTAGCACAATACTATGAAGCTCACCATATAATATTTTTACTGGAGAACATGAAAATGTTAGGGGCCATTCAAAGACATCAAGCCAACATCTCAATAATTATCTACTGTTTTATTAGATGAAGACCTCTGTAACATAAAGTCAGACAAAGCATACATAACGTAAATCTTATCTTATTGTTTATTTTATACCTTGTTATTTAAATGAATAACTAATGAACTGACTCTGAGTATCTGTGATAATATTCCTCTTTTGCTTTTTTATTCAATTATTTTATTGAGAGTAAAGTCTAATATTGTTAATCATGGTTTCTTATGTGATTCCAATACCACATCTATCACAAGTATACCATGTTACCTCTTTAAGGGCCTCAATACCCCCTCTCTTTAACCACCTCCTCAACCCAATTATGTGGATCAGTTCTTCTATTATGTTGCCACTGAACCTTTGTCACTATCTTGCTGTGTACCTTGAAGTTCACATGAGTATGATCATTCTGTATCTATAGTTTTCCTGTGTTTAACATCACTCAACATAATATCCTCTAGTTAATCCACAATGCTACAAATTGCATCATTTTGTTCTTCCTTAGAGTTTCATAATATTCCACTTGTACCTATATCACAAATTCTTGATCCATTTAACTGCAGTTGGACATTTTTTTACATATGTCACCCACCTTTGTGCTTCCAGCACCCTCTGGACATGAATCAGGGGCCAGTGAGTATTACTTTGAATTGACAATGCTACCTTCATCTAACGCTTTTCTCTGCACCTTGTACCATTTTTAATGGATTTAGATCTGCTTTTCTGAGTTTAAAAATATAAAGTAGATGATATCAAGAACAATTTATTTTCACACTTATTTTCATAGGAAGGAGCCTGGATTTATAAGATATGGTGATGGTAGATGAATTATTTCCAAAAGTGCAGTATTCTTCCACCAAATGTATTACCCCAGTCCTATGCCTCATTTAAAAACACCCCTTGTCTTAAAATCCTATCACAGAATCTGTTCTCTCAATTGGCAGAGACAGACAGTGAGCTACTTAAAAGCATGTTAGCTTCAAAATATTAGAGATTAGAGGTGATTGCCAGGCTCTTTCTAGAAGCTAGTAAACTTCTATCTATGTTGGGGACTCCTGATTCATATATAATGATACATGAGTTTGACTTTATTTCAAGAGCCTCCCTAGTCTAAAGCAGATACAAAACAATTATCAAATATTGCATTATTAGGGCTCTGGGCAAATCAAGGGAATGAAACATTAAGTAAAAAAGAAAAACATACCAACGTAATGCCTTATTCCTTATTTCCAGGGAAAACTGACAGTGAGGCAATGTCTTGTTATAATGAGACAAATTTGGTCCTGAAGTACCTTTAACTATAACAAGTTTTTAAAAATTAAAGAAAATTGTGATAAAGGTGTTTGGACCAACAAAGACTGCTGTAACCTGGGTTTTCTAGTGAGATTTAGGAAATAAAATCTAATTTCAATTTCTAAGTAGAAAACCCAAGTCATTGGAAATGACACCAAACTCGGAGGAAGAAACAAACATTTCTTAAATATCCTTATATGGTTCCTGTCAGAATAGAAACAAATATTAAACTCACAAGCCTACTAACTCAGAGCCTACTATTACAAGCCTACAAATATGCTCTTGTATTCATTTAATACTCCTGAGTGACGTAAAGATTTTGTGAGGATTCAGAAAATCAAATACCTAGGAATCAACTTACCCAAGTATGTAAAGGACCTGTACAAAGAAAACTACAAGACACTGCTCCAAGAGACAAAAGACACAAGAATATGGAAACACATTCCCTGTTCATGGATGGGGAGAATTAACATTGTCAAAATGGTAATACTCCCTAGAGCTCTGTACAGATTCAATGCAGTCCCTATGAGGATACCGATGACATTCTTCAAAGAAATTGACCAAACGCTCCTGAAATTTGTATGGAACAATAAAACCCCAAGGATAGCTAAAGCAATCCTCGGGAAAAAGAAGATGGGAGGCATCACCTTTCCCAACTTCAAACTGTACTACAAGGCAGTAGTAATTAAAACAGCATGGTATTGGAATAAAAACAGACCTGTGGACCTATGGAATAGAATAGAGCATCCTGACACCCAAACTCAAACACATGATCATTTAATCTTTGATAAAGGTGCAATGAGTCTAAAATGGAGTAAGGAAAGCCTCTTCAACAAGTGGTGTTGGGAAAACTGGGCAGCGACATGTAAAAAAATGAATTTGGACCTGTGTCTAACACCATGCACAAAAATCAGATCAAAATGGATTAAAGATCTCAATATCAGACTTGAATCCATAAAAGTACATTGAAGAAAATATAGGAAAAACCCTCCACGACATTGAAGTTAAAGGCATCTTCAAAGGTGAAACATCACTAACAAAGCAACTAGAAGAAAGGATAAACATATGGGACTACATGAAACTAAAAAGCTTTTGCACCTCAAAAGAAACAGTGACTAAGATACAAAAGCAGTCCACAGAATGGGAAAGAATATTCACCCAATACCCATCTGATAAGGGGTTAATATCCAGGATATATCAGGCACTGGTAGAACTTTACAAGAAGAAAACAAACAACCCCATCAAAAAATGGGGAGAAGAAATGAACAGAAACTTCAGCAAGGAAGAAATTCGAATGGCCAATAAACATGCAAAAATGCTCATCATCACTAATCATCAGAGAGAGATGCAAATCAAAACAACAATGAGATACCACTTTACACCACAGAGACTGGCACATATTCAAAAGAGCAAGAACAACAAGTGCTGGCTTGGATGTGGGGGAAAAGGGGACACTCATCTATTGTTGGTGGGAATGCCGGCTGGTACAGCCTTTCTGGAAAAACAATATGGTCTTTCCTCCAAAGACTAGAAATTGAACTCCCATTTGACCCAGCCATACCACTCCTGGGAATCTACTCTGGGAAACCAAAAATAAGCAGCAGAAACACCATCCCTAATTTTATGTTTATAGCAGCATTATTCACAATAGCCAGAATCTGGAAGCAACCAGAGTGCCTGAAAATCGATGACTGGATAAAGAAGCTTTGGTACATCTACACAATGGAATACTATGCAGCTGTTAGGAAAAATGAAGTTATAAAAATTGCCTATAAATGGATGGACATGGAGATGATTATGTTGAGGCGAAATTAGCCAGAAGGAGAGAGGCAGATACAGAATGACTGCATTTATTTGCATGGCATAAATATATATGTACATATTATGATACCAATATCCAAGGTCAAGTGAAACATATATCAGGAGGTCTTGTCAAAGGTGGAAATCATCACAAACGTGTTTGAGTCAGAGGTTAGGTAAGACAGAAAATGGAACAGGGTGCTAATAATTGTCGAGGGTACTAATGCCAACCTAGAACTGAGCATTAAATAGAGGCAAAAAGGATACACATGACAACGTTTTAATGTATGTTCTATAATCCATAGTCTGGAAGGGAAGGAAAAGAGAAAGAGAGAGAAAGGGAAAGAAATAAAGAACCTGCGGGAAGGGGGAGGGAACCGGGGATGTTGGTGGTGGGAGATGGGCACCGGTGGAGGGACGGGTGCTGGAACACTGTATGACCAAAACCCAAACATGAACTTTTTAATTGTATATCTTTTTATTTGTATATCTCACGGTGGTATAATAAAATACTTAAAAAAAATAAAAGTAAATAAAAAAAAAGATTTTGTGAGGATTAAATGGAAAGAACCAAATAAACTTGCGGAAATTTTCCTAGAAAGTAATGGCACTTGATAAGTATTAACTCTTATTCTGATGGGGGCCTTTGCTGATGTGCTTGAGGCGCATTTTCAGCTATCATAAAGACCAAGAGTGCTGTAGACCTTTAAAGATTAGTTTCCAGAGATGCTTACAATTGAACAAAAAAATGTATGTAACTACCTTGCACAAAACGGGACTTTCCCTTCCCCCAAATGTCAATACTTCTCTTGTTGGGAAACACAGAGCTAGCTTTAACAATATGAGTTGCATAATTTTTAATCATTACCAAACATTGAAAGGTCAATTATGATTACTCTTAATTCACAGATGAGGTAACTGAGATTTTCAATAATGCTCCCAAGACTGAAAATGCTGTTAATTAGCATTGCTGAGTTTTGAACACTGATTTTTCTCTCCAAAATTAATGTTCTTTTAGCTGTATTCTCCTTTCTTGATTAAAGGCATTAGTCTTTGAATACTTTAGGTGGGGAGAAGTGAAAAATTGAGGGTGAGCTAATATATTCTTATCATAATTTGAAGAGAAATATCCTAATTGGGTTGGAAAACTAGAGTTTATAGGGCCATTATTAAAACTAATCAGCTTCAGCCATGTGAGAAGCTGTTCATTAGCTAGGAAGGAGAATATCTTATTGGTGTCTCTTCTACCCCTACCCTCATCTATCAGAGTTGGTATGAACTTATGATGAGCTATCCTGAAAACCTACAGTGGCTCCGAAGAACATTGTGAGCTACTTAAATAGGGATTTTGGTAGCCGAGTTAATATGGACAGATACCTAGTAATAAATTCAAGCAGCAGGGTCAAGCAACTCAATATGATATAGTTAAGAGCAATCTGGAAGCTTATCTGAGAAATTTATCTTTTATTATTTATTGATATTCTTAAAAAATCAGGTTTGTAGGCCCCAAAGTATTCCTGCACCAACTTCTTAGTGTTGGACAGGGAGGATTGCATCACCCAGCATCAGATTTGGTCTGTGTCCAAAATTCATTTATTCATTGAACAAATATTTCTTGATTATATTTAAGAATAAGACATTGAGCTGAGAACTGCAGATGCAAAGATAAATCTAACATGTTATTGTCTTCCAAGGCATTTATGATTTAATGAGTGGGCATACTCATAAGTGATTACTATTCACTCTGAGATGAGCAATGATAGAAAGATTTACAAGGTGCAAAGGTAGCACAACAGTGGGAGAGGCTGTCTCCTTGAAGGAGTCTGAACAGGACTCCTGTCTTTGAACATTGACTTGAGCATTTGTCAGGTGTCCTTTGAAGAAGGATTTTTCTAGTACTGAGATGAGAGAAAATGAACAAAGGGAAAAAACTCAGGTCCATTGGTTTGGCAAGGTGTGACCAGAAGCTAGGGGAGAAATGATGGAATTTATGACTAAAGTAGGCAGATCATAATGAAATTTCACTGGAAAACTTGCCTTTTCTGGTCAATAATAGGAAACAGAAGCAGTAAAAGTAAAATAAGATGAAATTTAGTTGTGCAATAGTATTGACAGAGAAATGAAAAGTATCAAGCCTATCTTTTCTGACCATTACTATACTAGCAATATCTAATAAATCACCAAGTTTCTACACTTGACCCTCCAAGTTATATCTCACATTTCTCTTCCTACATCTCCTCAGTACAGTTCTTTAAACCAGCTCCAACAGTCATGAATTTGCAGTACTCCAATAGTGTTTGGTTTACTGTCTTCTTCATTTAATCCATCCTATATTTCTACATTTCTTTAAAATTAGGAAGCTTAGGAATATACATTCAATAGTAAAATTCAAGATAGGAACTATATATATGTGCATATATATTATATGACTTGTATCACTTGTCTTCCTGTTGATCACTGATTTGCTTAAGTGGGAACCAATAACATCTCCATATGTCCTGTGACATGCTAGTGTAGCCCAAGGGTATCTGCTCGCCCAGGAATGTAAAAGCCTCAAACCATTATATCAGATCATGGGAATGAGGTCTATAATTGTTACTGGTATTTAGCATATAAAATATGACATGGGTAACTTGACAGTCTCTGCTGTAAAACTATATATATAACATATTATAATGATATATAATATATTAATATATATTATAATATATATTATACTAGAGTATAATATATAATATATATTGTTATAGTGTATAACATAATATATGATATGTAATATATAATATTTGATATATCATATAAATATATAGCATTTTATATATAATATATCATATAGCATATATCATATAGCATACATCATCTATGATATATACTATATACTATATACCATATGATATATGATATATGATATATGATATATCATGTATAATGTATAATGTATAACATATGATGAATAATATATAATATGTAAGGTATAATACATAACGTATAATATATAATATATGCCTTCTAATGTACATTGTATGATGAATGATGTATAATGTATAAGTATAATGTATAATATGTAATGTATAATGCATAATATATATAATATATGATATAATGTATGATGTATAACATATAATGTATAATGTATAATGGATGATATATAATGTATGAAGTATAATATATATGTATAATGTGTGATGTATAATGTATAATACATAATATATGATGTATAATTTATAATGTACAATGTATTAAATGATATATGATCATATATGATAGAATATATGATATATATGGTATGATATATACGGCATGATATATACAGTATTATATATATGGTATGATATATGATATATGATGTATTATGTATGATATAAGATATATGATATATCATATATCATATATGATACATCATATATGCTATATGATATATAATATACAATATATGGTATGTAATATATAATGTATGATATGTAATACATAATACATAATACATAACTTATAAGGTGTCAGGTAAAAGGGTAAAATATATAAGGTATAATATATGATATATGATATGTGATATATGATGTATATGTATGATATATGATATATGACATATACTGTATAATGTATAATATATAATATAATGTATAATATATGACATATAACATGTAATATATAATATATAATATATAACATGATACACATATCATATATCACATATCATATATCATATGTCATATATCATATATACTGTATAATATATACTGTATGATATATGATATATGATGTGTGATGTATGATATATAATGTATTATGTATGATATATGATATATGACATATGATATATGATATATGGTATATGATATATGATATATATCATAAGGTATAAGGTATAATGTATGAGGTATCAGGTATCAGATATAGAGTATAATATATAAGAAATAATGTATAATATATAATATATAAGGTATAAGGTATAATGTATAATGTAATATGTATAATATACATTGTATAATGTATGATGTATAATATATAACGTATAATGTATGGTTATAATATAAGATATAAATATATAATATAATGTATAATGTATAAATATATCATATATTAAATGATATATGATCATATAGTATATTAACTATTATATATCATATATCATCTGTGTGATATATGATATATAATATATGATATATGATATAAACATATAATGTATAGTGTATAATGTAAATGTATAATATGTAATATGCGATAAATGATAAATGATAAATGACATATGATATAGGACATAGTATATGTGATATGTAATGTGTAGTATGTAATAAGTAATATGTAATGTATAATATATAATGTATAATATATAATGTATGATGTATGATGTGTGATATATGATGTATAATATAAAATATATAATGTATAAATGCATAATATATTATATGATATATTATGTATGATATATAATATAATGTATAATGTGTAATGTAAATACATAATATACAATGTATAATATGATATGTGGTATATGAGATATGAGATATGATACATGTCTGTCTTTCCGTTCATCATCGATTTGCTCAAGCGGGCCCCAGTAACATCTCCATATGTCCTGTCTCATGCTAGTAGAGCCCAAGGCATCTGCTTGATCCAGGAACATAAAGAGCCTCAATCCATTCTGGAATGAGGTCTATAATTGTTACTGGTATTTGGCATATATATCAAATATATCAAATACGTGTTGTATTTGATATATTTGATATATGATACATGATACATGATAAATGATATATGATACATAAGATATAAGATATAAGATATATGATATAAGATACAAGATATAAGATATGATATAAGATATAAGATATTAGATATAAGAAATAACATATAACATATAATATAAAACATATAACATATATTATACAATATATAAAATATATAAAATATAATAGATAATAGGTAATAGATAATAGATGATATATATGTATATATATATATATGATAGATATGATATATGATACATGATATGTATATGATATGTGATATATGATATGTGATGTGATATGTGATATATGATATGTGATATATAATATACAATAGAATATATAATATTCAATTATAATATACAATATACAATGTATAATATATAACATATATACATATTACATTTTATAATTATCCTGGTTTGTTTTTTTTGTCAATAAGTGATGATTATCAGACAATGAGCTAATCTAATTGAGATGCAAAAGAAAGTGTTAATAGTCTAGAGAACAGTACCCTAAGGTATAAATTGAATGTGGTTATAGAAGTGGACTATTGTATTGAAGAATTATTGTAATCAGGAAGCTTATTTTCAAGTATTTTAAAAATATTTGAAACTGGAATAGAATTTTTATAGATTAGATTTATTCCCTCAAAATCCATATAACACTCTAGTCTCTAGTACTATAATGCCATCTTATTACAAAATAGAGTCATAGCAGATGAATTTAATTAAGATGAGGTCATAGGATGGGCCCATAATCTTGAGCTCCATTAGACTTCTGGAGTATAGTCCTCAGACTACAAGAACAGACTTTTGCATATAGTCCTATACTTACTCCCTTCTCCCAATTATCTTTGACCAATTGATAGTGGTGTACTCACAGAAGTAGACGTTTTTTGGTAGCTACAGTGGAGGCTACACTCCAGACTTGCCTTTCAGATAATAGAGCACAATTGTTAGATGCTACACAAGTCACAGCCGATGGGTTAGTAGCACACACACTGTTCATAACATGCTTGTACTGGAGGCAGGGGCAACCTTGTGATTTTCAGGGCATACTCTTGGCTTCATGTGCAGAAATCACTCTTGACACAATGCAGGGTCTTGGCTCATTCACAAGGGCCAAGTAAGTGTTTGATGTTCCACACTATCTCTCCAACTCAGGCACACAGTTTTTACACCTTCTCATTGTGCTCCAAAAGAGTTAAAGAAGCAAACATCAGATGCAGCAAGGAAGTGACTTTTTCACCTGAAGAATTTGGCTCAGTGTTAGTTAAATGCTTTGGAATTTAAAGTGATTTTTTCTTTCTTTAAAATGTCTAAATGCTGTGTTGATAAATGTCACAGAGAATACCAAATGTGATGGAATGTGCTAAGGATAATGTGAGTTACTTTCTAGTTCACCTGAACCATGACTTGTCTACATTTAGCAAGAATAATGAATGTAATTTAATACAGCACCTTTGCAGGGAAGTGACTCAAAACACTTTTCAAAGTGAATATTAAAATGCTGAATTATGCAATAAAGACATAGATTTAAGTAGATAATAATAGATCTCACACTTACTAAAGCACACATTCCTGTATAGGGTACATTTACTTAAATATGCATTATATTGTTATTAGGAGAGAAGAATGACATAAAAGGGAGTCAATGTCAGGTAAGGAAAACAAAGGTCACACAGAGATTAAATAGATATTTGAATGAGTATGCTATTATAGGATACTACAGAGGGCCTGAGAGCCAGAGTCAGAATGTGATTTGATTCATCATAAATGATCAGGATTGCTTGAAACAAGTCAGTAGCCAACTCTATGTGAACTGGAATCTTCTTGCATATAAAAAATGAATACCTGTTTTATAAGGTTTTCATGTTTAGATAATATGATAACCTATATTTTAAGGTCCTCAATAGAAATAGCTTTAAAAATATTAACTTGATATCAATGAGTGTAATAACACCATAGCTACCTTCTACTCATTTACCTTAACTAACATTCATTTTAACCTTAACCTTAATTTAACCTTAATTTTAACCTTTACCTTAATTTAACCTTAACCTTAATTTTAAACTTAACCTTAACTAACCTTAATTTTATAGGGTAACATGTTACCCTATAAAATCTTAGGAGTCCTTCTCATCCATTGTTGGTGGGAATGTCACCTGCTACAGCCTTTTGGAAAACTATATGGACATTCCTCCAAAGACTAAAAATTGAACTCCCATTTGACCCAGCCATACCACTCCTTGGAATATACCCTGGGAAGCCAAAAACATGCAATGGAAACACTATCCCTACTTTTATGTTCATAGCAGCATTATTCACAATAGCCAAAATCTGGAAACAACCAGAGTGTCCGAGAATTGATGACTGAATAAAGAAACTTTGCTACATATACACAATGGAATACTATGCAGCTGTTAGGAACTTCACTTTTGAAGTTACAAAATTTGCCTATAAATGTATGGACATGGAGAGGATCATGTTGAGTGAAATTAGTCAGAAGGAGAGAGACAGATACTTACCAAAAGTGGAAATTACTACAAACATGTGTGAGTCAGAGGTTAGGTAAGACAGAGAAGGGAATATGTGCGAATAAATGCTCGAAAGGGCTAATACCAACCTAGAACTTAGCATTAAATACAGGCCAAAAATGTACATGATGGCCTCTAAATGTATGTAGCAACTCACAATATGTTAGAGAAGGAAAAGAGAGAGAGAGAAAAGAGATAAAGAACCTGCCACTTAGGCAGGCTATGGGAGGGGCGAATTGGGGACATTGGTGGAGGGAAATGGGCACTGGTGGAGGGCGGGGTGCTGGAACACTATGTGACCAAAACCTCCAAACATTAACATTGTAATTGTATATCTCATGGTGTTATAATAAAAATACTAATAAAAAAAATAAAATCAGAATCCCCAAAAAAGAGAGAGGCATATAAAGAATGACTGCATTTATTTGCATGATATATATATATATATTATGTGCATAATATATATATATATATATATATATTATGATACCAATATCCATGTCAGGCGAAAGGTGGATCAGGAGGTCTTGTCAAAGGTAGAAATTACCACAAACCTGTGGGAGCAGAGGTTAGGTAAGATAGAGAATGGAACAGTGTGCCAATAATTGTTGAAAGTGCTATTACCACATAGAACTAAGTATTAAGTACAGGCAAAAATGATACACATGTAACTTCTAAGTATATATATTACAATCCACAATATGTAAGAGAAGGAAGAGAGAAAGAGAGAAAGAGAGAGAGGAAGAGTAAGAGAGAAAAGAGATAAAGAGCCTGCCATAGAGGCAGTCTAGGGGGGGGAAGGGAATTGGGGACATTGGTGGTGAGAAATGGGCACTGGTGGAGGTATGGGTGCTAGAGCACTGTATGGCTGAAACCAAAAAAATGAATATTTCTGTAATTTTTATCTCATGGTGGTATAATAAAATATATTTAAGAAATATCTTAGGCGTCCTTTCCCCATTCTTTGAGATATAGTCATATATCATGTTGGTGATCTTGAAGATGAAATATAGCATTCTCCCTATTCAAGTGGCTTATATTATATATCAATAAATTGAAGTTAAATGAATTTGTTCACAGTCACACATTTTATTCCAGGAACCGGTATCACTTTAAAATGAATTACTATATTGGGTTTGTATATTATTATATTGAGTTTTGTGAGAGGCATGTTCATATTCACCCCTTTTGAAAAGAAGGTACAGATAGACAAAATAATTTCCCACAGCTGTCAGCTGGCACAGCTTGGGTTCCATGCTAGGTCCAGCTACTCCTAAGGAGATGCTTCCATAGCACTCCCACCCTTTCACCTCTCACCTATTTCTGCTGAATTTACACAGGCCCAGGAACCAGCTCGACTCCTACGTTGTTGGTAATTGTTATCACTGTCTTTTCTTATTTCCTGAATAGTTCTGTATCTCCAAAAAAGGGTGAGAAAAATTATAAACGACTCTGTTCCTTGTTTTATTTTATTCATATCTGGATCTTTATTTACATGGATCTTTTTATTTTATATCAGATTATATTCTCTTTTACTCTAGAACTGAGCTGAGGATTTCACAAAGAAAATCTGACTTCAACTTGTGATTTTAGGCCAGTTTAAAAGTCATGCTGTGACATAAATACACATACACACATACAAACACACACACACACACACATTCACTATCACTATCTTCCTATTCATCACCTATTTGCTAGAGCAGGCACCAGTAATATCTCCATATGCCCTGTCTCATGCTAGTAAAACCCAAAGGCATCCGCTTGTTCCAGTAACATAAAGAGCTTCAAACCATTATATTAGGTCATGGGAATGACCTAATATAAATGTTACTGGTATTTGACATATCAAATACAACACGAGCAGCTTGCTAGGCTTGCCGTGCAGGTGGCATACTCTTGTAGTCACCTCAAAATAAAGCACTTATCGATGAACCGCATGTCCTTGTGACCAGGGCTGTGATAGTCTAGTCTGCAGGGTGGAGTTGTGATGAGACGGAAACCGGATGTGGAAAATGGCAGCCCCCATGGAGTAGGGGGAGTCGTCTGGCTTGTTTGAGGCTCTGCTGGGGTGGCAGGCCAGGGCAGAACCTGCCATGCCTCCCAGGCACCTCATGAGTGGCTAGGCACAGGGAAAGCAAGTAGCAGCTCTGCCCCATGTCTGAGAGTCTCTGGTTCAGCATACCTGGGCCGGATTGAAAAAAAAAAACTGCTGCAGGGTGGGTGTTGATGATCCGGGCTGTGGTAGTCTGGTCTGCTGGGTGGAATTGTGATGAGAGGGAAGTCCGGATGTGGAAAATGGCGGCCCCCATGTAGTTGGGGGGTACTCTGGCTTGTTGTGAGGCTCTGTTGGGGTGGTAGGCCAGGGCTAGAACTCACTATGCCTCCCGGGCGCCTCGTGAGCGGCTGGGCACAGGGAGAGAGCAAGTAGCAGCTCTGCCCCATGTCTGAGAGTCTTTGGTTCAGAATACCTGGGTCGGATTGAAAAAACAACTGCTGTAGGGTGAGTGTGGATGATCCGGGCTGTGATAGTCTGGTCTACTGGGTGGAATTGTGAGGAGAAAAGAAGTCCAGATGTGGAAAATGGCAGCCCCCATGGAGTAGCGGGGTTTGTCTGGCTTGTTGTGAGATTCTGCTGGGGTGGCAAGCCAGGGCTAGAACCCGCCATGCCTCCCGGCACCTCATGAGCCGCTGGGCACAGGGAAAGCAAGTAGCAGCTCTGCCCCATGTCTAAGAATCTCTGGTTCAGCATACCTGGGCCAGATTAAAAAAAATCTGCTGTAGGGTGGGTGTCGATGATCTGGGCTGTGATAGTCTGGTCTGCTGGGTGGAGTTGTGAGAAGAGGGAAGTCCGGATATGGAAAATAGCGGCCCCCTTGGAGTAGGGGTGGGGGGTCGCCTGGCTTGTTGTGAGGCTCTGCTGGGGTGGCAGGCCAGGGATAGGACCCGCCATGCTTCCCGGGTGCCTCATAGCGGCTGGGCACAGGGGAGATCAAGTGGCAGCTCTGCCCCTTGTCTGAGAGTCTCTGGTTCCACTCTTGGTTTTTTTTGGACCAAAAACACATATTATGATACCAATATCCAAGGTCAGGTGAAATATGGATCAGGAGGTTTTGTCAAAGGTGGAAACTACCACAAACGTGTGGGAGCAGAGATCAAGTAAGACAGAGAAAGGAACAGTGTGCCAATAATTGTCGGAAGTCTATTACATCCACAACATGTAAGAAAGGGAAGAGAGAAAGAGAGAGAGAAAGAGAAAGATCGAAAAGAGTTAACCTTTTCTCCGTGGAGAACCTGCTATGGAGGCAGGCTAGGGGTTGGGGGTGGGTATCGGAGACATTGGTGGTGGGGAAATGGGCACTGGTGGAGGCATGGGTGCTGGAACACTGTATGGCCGAAACCCAAATATGAACATTTTTTGTAATTGTCAAAAAATAAATAAATACATAAAAAATAAATTAAAAGTCATGCTGAGTTTAAGCTCTAATAAAACCTCACTCCAATCAGATTTTATGAGGAGTAAATAATACTTGTGAGTAAAACTTAAAACTAGAAAATGCTGTATAATGCTAATTTTGAAAATTTCACACACAAAGTAAATTATAGCAAGTTTTTAGATAATTTGTTATGAGATCTGTTTACTCATGTGCTGATTATAGAATATAAATTTGTTGTGTTTTGGATGTAACTATAGCAAGATTATTTTTCAAACATATAAAACAAAGGTAAGTTAGTGGTGCTTTTTAAATAATGGCTAAGAAAATGATGGTCAAGAGCATAGAACTTTAACATCAGGTCAACAATACAACTTTCTAATCCAGTAAATTTCTTGGTGGCAGGGCAGCCTTTATAAATAAATCAGCAAGTCAAAAGAAATAATGACATGGCTATGGAACCAGAACAAAACCATCTAACTTTCCAAGGTAGACTTAAACAGAAATCTCCAAGACAACCTCAATACATCCAATATATCTCATTCTGTTCCATTCATTGAGGGCAAATACGTGGGGTGAAGGAATTCTTTAAACTTTGTCAAGAGGCTCACCAATCCAGAACGACCTTTTAGAGAACCAGATAAAGAGTGAATTAATTATCCATTGATAATAGTAGTGTCCTTTGGCAAAATTATTAATTATGATTTTCTCAGGTCAATAGTATGAAAAAATCTTTTTAAGGGAAGTAAAACAATTTCATTTTGAGAAATTTATTTGGAGAAATGAGTGGGGGAGAGAGAGACAGACAGAGAGAGAAGAAAAGGGGAGGATGCATTCAAGAGAGAACACTGGATTCCCAGAGGGAAAATGTCTTAGGTTAAAGGGCAGGGAAGGCTCCAAAAAAGGAGAATCTGTCAGCATGAAACATTTTTATTCTTCATGCCCAGGAAGCAAACTAAAAACATAATCGCTCATTCCAATTTCTTAACAGAAATCAAGGTGGGATGTTCGCTCTGGAAATTCAAAAATCTTCTGATAGAAACTGCTTTCAATATTCTATATTTTAGAACTGAAATTAAATTTATACATCCTATCCAAATTCCGTGGTTTACCCACAAAGAAATATTTACTCAAGAGCAAGGCAATTTGTCTAAATGAACAAAAATAGTATGTAGCATAATTTTCTATAGGTAATATTCACCTCTCTTCATTTCTTTTCTTATAATACAGCATGATATCTCTAGATATGAACTATAAACTGACATTCTATAACCAATTAAAGTGATTGAATACTTATTACAAACTATAAAATAATTTGAGGGTCAAATCTATAAAAATGCATTAAATTCAAAGTTAATTAGGAGTTTACAGAATAAATTAGGAAACTGAAAGCTTCCTGGAGACAAATGAGAAGATCAAAACCTATCAGACATTGTAGGGCACAGCCAAAGCTATATTGAGAGGAAAGCTCATAGCTCTGCAAGTATTCATCAGAGGGGAAGAAAGGGAACTCATAAATAACTTGACTACATAACCTAAGAAATTGAAAAATGACCTTCTAAAAGGTCACAAAGCTGGCAGGAAGAAAGAGTATTACCTTCCCTTGGTGTTGGATTTCCTAGTATTTGTATTAATATGCGGCCGCGTGAGCGTCTCCCGCCCGCCAGCCACACACCCCAGGTAGAGTACCTGAGGCAGACACAGGCCGGTGTGAGAGTTCAAAATGTCCGTTTACTTCTGCTTCCGCTCGGATCTGGGGGTTGTAGTTCTACCTTCTGCCGAGGCCTGGGGCTCTACCATGACCCCACGCTCCCACCTGGCCTGTCGCACACCCCAGGGAGAGTCAGGAAGAAAGAAGTAATAAAATTTTTAAAGCAAAAATTAATAAATAGGAAATAAAAATGTTAAAGATCAATGGAGCAAAGAGATTGTTTTTTGAAAGGCATAAACAAGATCAATAAACCATTAGTAAGACTCACAAAGAAAAAGAGAACCCCAGTAAAATGAATCAGAAATGAAAAGGAGGACATCACAACAGTCACTACATAAATTCACAGGATTTTCAGAGATTGCCTTGAAAATTTTATGCTGTGAAATGAGAGATGCTAGAAAAAATTTGGATAAATTTCTGAACTCTTATAACCTCCCAAGGCTGAACAAAATGACACGGAATACATAAACAGACTTACAGGTATCCAGGAAATTGAAATAGTAATCACAAGCATTCCTTAGCGCAAAAACTCAGAACGAGGTAAATTCACTAGTGAGTTCTTTCAAACCTTTCAAACATCCGACTGCCAATCCCTTACAGTCTCTTTCTGATAAGTGAACAAGTAGAAACATAGCTAAACAGTTTCTATAAACAAATATCTCCCTGATACCAAAAACAGACAGAGACTATACCAAAAACATGAGAATGATGGGCCAATATCTTTGATGAACAGAAGCAACTATCCTCAACAAAAGGTTAGAAAAGAGAATTCAACAACTCAGCAAAAAAGTTTGTACAACATTACCAATAGGATTCATCCCATCAGTGCAAGAATGGTTTACCATATAATGCACCATATGAATAAAAGAAAAAAGAAAAGAGATTTTATCAATAGTTGTAGATCAAGTGTTTGAAAAACTCCAGCACCTATTTGTTATAAAAACTCTTAAAATGGGAGTTGAAGGAACTTTCTTCAACATAGTCAACACTATTTACCATAAGCCCACAGAAAACATTCTTAGTGGGGGGAATGCAAAGGCTTTCCCCTTTAAGATAAGACACAATCCTAGTTTGTCCACTATTACCACTTCTATGCAATATAGTACTGAAGTCATTGCCACAGTAGTTCACTTGTATCACTTGTCTTCCCGTTTCTCATCAATTTGCTTGAGCAGGCACCAGTAACATCTCCATATGTCCCGTCAAATGCTAGTAGAGCCCAACAGCATCTGTTTGTTCCAGGAACATAAAGAGCCGCAAACCATTCCATCAGGTCATGGGAATGAGGTCTATAATTGTTACTGGCATTTGGCATATCAAATATGACACGGGTAGCTTGCCAGGATCTGCCGTGTGGTTGGATACTCTTGTTGTCACCTCTGATCTCCAGCATTTATTGATGAAACGTGCAGCCACTTGTGGCCATGCGAGCCGGACTGTGATCAGCTCTTCTGCTGGGTGGAGTTCTGACGAGAGGGGAGTCCGGATGTGGAAAATGGTGGCCTGTTCAGGACTCCTCTAAGAGCCTCTCCATCTGTCCTGTATTGCCTCCTGCAGGTCACTTCGTAGATAGGGGGGTAGTCTAAATGTGGCAGTTTATCTGACCATGTATTCTGTACTAGCTGGTATAAATATTCTCTCATGCTACTACAATCATCGTGGGACTAGCTAGATCTTAATGGCATATTTGCCTGGACAAGTTGGATCCCTAAGTAATTAGACCAGAGAGAAATGCTGTTTGCCTCCAAGCAAGCAAGCATGGCTCCCTGATTTATTCAAGAGCAAGGCAATTTTTCTAAATGAACAAAATAGTATGTAGCATAATTTTCTATAGGTAATATTCACCTCTCTTCATTTCTTTTCTCATAATACAGCATGATATCTCTAGATATGAACTATAAACTGACATTCTATAACCAATTAAAGTGACTGAATACTTATTACAAACTATAAAATAATTTGAGGGTCAAATCTATAAAAATGCATTAAATTCAAAGTTAATTAGGAGTTCACAGAATAAATTAGTTAGGAAACCACAATAAATTAGTTAGGAAACTCAAAGGCAACTAAAATACAAAACTACCGTGAAGTAGACAAGACTTGTGAAGGCTTGGAGAAATATTTAACTGGCATTAGTATTAGTCTTTGGTACAGAGACATGCCATCTCAGAAACCAGCTTCTCTACCCTATAAAGGCTTTTCCAGGCAGATCTTGGCTCAAGACATTAGCATATAAAAGGGCCTAGGTGAGGTGCTGGGAGAAATTACCTGAGGGCATTTGACCCTCCCTGCTTCCCATAATAGTGGGAGGGAGGTCTGAGTTGCAGGGGTATAAAACTAGCCTGCTTCCTCTCTCGTGCTCTCTTTTTGGGCTCTCTCTTTGTGAGCTGGCACCCTTCTTGGGAGTCTTGTCTTTGTATCCTCTTTACAGGGCCTTAACACATGGTGGCTGCCATTTTGGCCTACACGTGGCTGGGGTTCTAGCCAGGAATCCTAAGCACAGGGTTTTTCCTATTGTTGATTTGTATGCCTGAACCTGTGGTAAGTAAAGCCTTTTAAAACTGCATCGATTCCTGGGTCTTCATCCATTCCCTGCCAGCTTCAGACATAGAAGGGAACTCGCTTCCCGACACTGTTGGGGACCCCGGCAGTGCTCCCTGAAATCTGGCATCCCTGGGTGGGCAACCCTGCAGTGACCCTCATGGTGTGGGGTTCCTCTGGCATCTTGCAAGGCTTGGCTGGGATTGCAGACCAGGGCTAGCACCTGCTATCCCTCCCAGGCACCTCGTGATCAGCCTCCCTGTGCGACAGTAGTTAGGCAATAAAAAGGTATTGCGATCAGATAGGAAAAAAAAACAAGTCAAGCTCTCACGTGACTCTACCTAAAAAGCTCTTAGCAGTAGATTTGAATAGTAAAATAGCAGGTTGCAACATCAATACATAAAATTCCATAGTTTTCTTTGTTGGTAGGAATGATATGCTAAGGTCTGATAGATACTGCCTGTTAACAGATAAACAGGGTTTTTTGGAGACTCTCTCCCAATAGAGTTAGTATGTAGTATTCCCCTAGTGCTGCTCTGTCTCAAGTTCATTGATTTAAAGAAAGCCTTTGATTCTGTGGAGCCTGAAGCAGTCATCGAAGCCCTAGCCATACAGGTGTTCAAACCCAATACATCAAGATCCTTCGTGAGCTGTATTACGGATTCACCACCAGGATCTCACCATTTCTACAAGGAAGTGATCATTGATGTCAAAAGAGGGGTTCGACAGGGTGATACCATTTCACCAAAACTCTTCAGCGCCACCCTCGAGAACATCATGCGGCAATTAGAATGGGAAGGAATGAGAGTGAAGATAGATGGTCGGTAACTACACCACCTCTGCTTCGCTGATGACATCGTTCAAATAACACCAAACATTAGCCAAGCAGCACAAATGCTGGCTGACTTCGACCAAGAATGTGGAAAGATAGGTCTACAGCTGAATTTAAAGAAAACTATGTTTATGAAAAATGAACTAGTTCCAGAGGCCCCATTCACTCTCAATGGAACAGACATCTCTCAATGCAGCAGTTATGTGTACCTAGGTCGAGAAGTCAACATTATGAACTACCTAGCACTTGAGCTGCGCAGGAGGAGGTTAGCAGCATGGAATGCCTTCAAAGGCTTTGAAGAAATAGCTAAAAGGACAAAGAAACTCTGGCTCTGGGCACATCTCTTTGACTCCACTGTTCTCCCTGCATTAACATACACCTCAGAGACCTGGGCCCTACGAAAGCAGGATGATAATGCTATTCGTGTCTCCGAGAGAGATCTAAGGAGCTATGCTTGGAATATCACGCCTCACTCAAGTGAGAGAAGGAATCCGGAGTTCCGACATCTGTCGCTTTTCCAGAATCAGGGACGCTGTCTCATTTGCCAAGGCATAGAAAATCAGATGGGCTGGACATGTAATGCGATTTGGAGATGACAGCTGGACTAGAGCCATTACCGACTAGATCCCATGGGATGTCAAAAGATCACGTGGCTGCCCACCTACAAGATGGTCAGACTTCCTTGTCAAGACCCTGAAGGAACAGTTTGAGGCTCTTCATATTCCTGAATCAACTGGATACCATTGGGCTACATTGGCACGTGATAGGATCCAATGGAAATGTTACTGGTGCCCGCTTGAGCAAATCGATGAATAACTGGATTAAAGTGATTCAAGTGATTCCCTAGTGAGACTGTTTTCACGACTCTGGATACACAGACATTGCTATCCTAGGTCGTTTCCCTGTGTCACATCCCCTCGTTGGCTGTAACTAGCCTAAGATGTAGTCTAATGGATGCTGCTTGAAGTTACAGACAGAAAACAGGTTTTTCTTGAGTTTCAGTTACTTCAACGTCTGACAAGACCTTGCCATCTTGGGCTAGTCAGGAAGGCTGAATTAGCATACTATAATACATTCTTTTTCTTATATCACCTCACCTAGATAGCCACCCCTGCAGGATTTTTTTGGCTCCTGTTTGTCTCCTTCCTGTCATCCTTATATCATATGCTAAACAAGTGGGATGTCTTTGTAGTGTAAACTATGCTAATTTAACCCTTGATACTGCAGGTATATAAGAGAGTTGGGGTTCTTATATTAGTTGTCAGTCAGCTGCCTAGATGCGCTGCTATCCCTCTGGCTGGTGATTATTAAAAATTAATGGAAATACGTCTTGCTCCTGAAGTCTCATCTCTGCACCCCTGACCTACAGAGATCTCTCATTAACAATTCCTACATCCAAATAATAAAAGTGGAGAAAGAGATATTTAAAAAGAGATATTTTAAAAACTCCAAACTGTGCCTCAGAAAATCAAGTACCTTAAGGTCAGCTCAATTAAAGAGGTGACCTATACAATCCTTACAAGAACATCCAACCCTATCAAAAATAGGGATGAATAGTGGTATAATAAAATAAAACAACAACAAACTAATAAAATACTGTAGAAGTTAAAAACAAACAGAAAGAAGAGATGAACAGAAATTTCTTCAATAGAAATGACTGAAAGACATATGAAAAAATACTTACATCAATAATCATCAGAAAGATGCAAATCAACAAAATGATATATCCACAGTCTGGCATACCTTCAAAAGAACAATAACAACCAATGCTGGCACATATGTAGGGAGAAAGGGACTCTCATTCACTATGGGTATAAATAATGCCTGGTTTAGCTTTTTGACTTGATCACTTGATCATTTGATCATTTGACGTCCCGTTTTTCATCTATTTGCTTGAGTGGGCACCACTAACATTTCCATTAGTTTTTGTCATGTGACAGTGTAGCCCAATGGCATCTGCTTGCTTCAGGAATATGAAGAGCCTCAAACCATTTGTTTTAGGGTCTTGACAAAGAAGTCTGACTATCTTGTAGGTGGACAGCCACGTGATCTTTTGACATCCCGTGAGATCCAGTTGGTAATGGCTCTAGTCCAGCTGTTGTCTCCAAGTCGCATTACATGTCCAGCCCATCTGATTTTGGACACCTTGGCAAAGAGACAGCATCCCTGATTCTCTATCGTTGGTGGAGGTCGTAACTCCAGATTCCTTCTCTCACTTGAGTGAGGCATGACATTCCAAGCATAGCTCTTTGGATTCTTCTTTGGGAGACCTGAATATCATGCTCATCCTGCTTTCATAGGGTGCAGGTCTCTCAAGCATATGATAATTCAGAGAGAAAGGTGGATTTGAAGAGATGTTCCCGTAGTGAGAGGTTCTTTGTACTTTTTTAGCTATTTCTTCAATGCTCTCGAAGATGTTCCATGCTGCTCTCTTCTTCCTGTGCAGCTCAGGTTTTATGTCATTCATCAAGTTGAATTTTTGACCTACGTACACATAACTTCTGCATTCAAAGATACTAAAGTTTAGGTTGCCATATAACCCAGCAATACCTCTCCTCAGAATATACCCTAGAACTCTAAATGCACAATATAGAAAAAGCACCTGGCTCCTATATTCATTGCAGCACTATTCACCTTATCTGGAATCTGGAAACAACCCAAATAATAAGAACAAAAGAGTGAATAAAAAACTATGGTGCATCTATACTTTGGAATGCCACACAGTCATTAGGTAATAAAAGAAGTTATGAAATTTACTTATACATGGATGGACAGGGAGAGTATTCATGTAGAATGAAATGAGTCAGAGGGAAAGGGCAGATACAAAATGATGACACTCATTTGTGATATATAAGCAATGGTCACTATCACTATCACTGTCTTCCCGTTCATCATCAATTTGATCAAGCGTGCTCCAGTAACATCTCCATATGTCCTGTCTCATGCTTGTAGAGCCCAGCGGTATCTGCTCACTCCAGGAACATAAAGAGCCTTAAACCATTATGTTAGGTCATGGGAATGACCTAACATAATTATTACTGGTATTTGGCATATCAAATATGACACAGGCAGCTTGCCAGGCTTGCTGTGCGGGTGGCATACTCTTGTAGTCACCTCTAAATACAGGATTTATTGATGAACAGTGCAGCTGCAAGGGACCGCACGAGCCAAGCTGTGATGGAGTTCTGACGAGAGGGAGGTCTGGATGTGGAAAATTGTGGTCCTCATGGAGTGGGGGTGTCGTCTGGTTTGTTGCGAGACTCTGCTGGAGTGGCAGGCCAGGGCTAGTACCTACCATCCCTCCTGGGTGCCTCGTGAGCGGCTGGGCAGAGGGAGAGCTGGTAGCAGCTCTGCACCATGTCTGTGTGTCTCTGGATCATCATACCTGGGCCGGATTGAACTAAAATAAGCAATGGTATGAAAATAATACCTAAAAACAAAAGGAAGAGGGCCAAAAGGAATTTTGAAAGAAAGTTTGTCACAAGGAGGAGGGGAGTGAAGTTAGAACAGAGAAAGGACCACTATTATAATTGTAATTGGAAATGATTATTCTTGACAAGAACTACATGCTGACAGGAGGTAAAATGATATGCATGATAAACCTTCAGTAATAGTATTAAAAACAACAGTACCTAAAAGGAAAAGAGGGAGAAAAGAGAGAGAAGAACATTGTGTGCCATAGGAGCAGGCTGGGACGGTGGTGGTTGGAGGGAAACTGGGGACATTGGTGGTGGTAAATGTGCACTGGTGAAAGGATGGGTATTGGAACATTATATGAGTGAAAAGCAATCATGAACAAATTTGTAACTGTATCTCATGGTGATTTAATAAATTTAATTAAAAATTAATTAAGACTCCGTTATTAATGCACTTAGTCTCATTTTAGTCCTCACAAAAGCATTGTGAGATTGAGACATTTATCCCTATTACAAATGAGAAAATTAAAACCTATTTGCGACAATGTCGCTAATTTACAGAAAGGCTATCATTTGGATTGAAGCAGTTTGGACACACATTGTAAGTTTTGTGCTTTATATTATGTTATTTCTCTCAACTCAGATATTTTACTCTTCAACTCTTGAACATGCTTGCATGCTTATTTACACAAAGCCTTACTTTAATCTGGGTCATCATCTGTCATGCATGCATCATGATCTGGAAACTGAAAATGCCTAATTTCAAGACACTGACATCTCTAAATTATATGTTAACATTCATTTGACTTAACAACTTTACCCTAGAATCTATCTCTCTCCCTTTGTTTCTGTGTATGTGTGTGTGCATGTGTGCACATGCATGTGTGTAGTGCAAAGAATAAACCCAGTGCCTCATATATGCAAAGTAGTTTCCCTGCCATTGAGATACACACCCAACATTATTATCACAATTTTTTTAGAAAGTGGTACTTTTTGCCTACATTTTATTTTTTAAAACACTTTTCTAAAATTTTAAATGAGAAAGGCAAGTTCATAACCTTCCCATTTGACAAAGATCCAAAAATACTAATGGCATGGCATGGGGCTGACCATGGGGTTTTCAGGAAGAGGGCTGAACACTACAGAACACAACCTTTTGGCTCTTCTTTAGTAATTTGTTTGGAGATATGATTTCTAGGCCATGGCACACAGAGCCATCTTCTTGAGGTGGATGCTCAGGGTTGTTTATTTAGCTCAGGCTTAGTCACAAACTCAGAACATTCTGTGGGTTTTACTGGAACTTGATAACATGGCTCATCCCAATGCAGATCACTCTGACTTCAGCTGCCAGTGCCCTCCTGGGACACATGCCAGAGTTTCCGGCCTCTTTTAGAGGAAATGGGCTCCACTTCTTCTGCTCAAAGGGCAACTCCTTTCTCTTGTTTCAAGGAACTTAGAGCTTCAGAGCAGGAAGAAGCTCTGGTAAATTGATTCACTGTCCTTGTAATGTAGACCTTGATAGCTTCTTGCATAGAAAGTCTGCTACTTGGTGTTTCTAGAAATAGTTTCAATCACGTGGAGGTCACAAATTCTGTTTTCATTCCTCCTTTGCTTCTAGCATGTATGCTGCTATCAATCTGGGTGTGGTTAACCCAAATATAGGTCTGTTGTTGAGGGTTTATTGAACTGTTTACTTCAGTTCACCTCACCACAGCACTTACCAAAACCTCTTTACTTCAGAGCTCCTCAGCTTCACCCTGTTCACAGAAAAACACAAATATTTACTGAAGACCTTGCTATGAGTTAGTCAAAGCCTAGATACTGTCAGCTATAGTTTAATTGTCCTGTGAGTAAAGGGTCATTTTTTCCCTTTTTAGTTAAGGAAAAGGTGATTCAAAGACAAATGAAATAACTTAAATAACAAATGAATAGAAAGAGTTAACTTATATAAACATCAGGAAGGATCTAAAAAATCTCTACTTTCTGCTGTGCTGTATTTTAATGAGAAAATTGATCTAATTAAAAACCTGTTGGGGGGTAAAATTTAATACTCCATGAAACAGTCACAATATAGGGACTGGATATTTAGTCATACAAATGAATTTTTGAGAGAATAATTTTTGTCTCTGCTGTCTATTTTTTTCTGCAGTGCAGAAGGAAAAACGACAATGAATGTGGGATATTAAGAATGAGATGCTCAGGTCCATGGAGCAACGAGAGGAGGAAACTGGCTCGCTCGCTGGCCAGCTCCAACAAAGCTCCTAGGGCCCGCAGACACATGGTTTGCTGTGGCCCTGCCTCTGGGCTTGGAGCGGGTTTAAGGCCCCTCCCCTCAGTCCCCCAACTCCAGTGACCCAGGGGGCGTGGCTACAAGCTCTGCAGCCTCCATCATCAGTAATGCAGGAAAAGAGAAGGTCCAGATGCACAGCGGCTCCAGCCCCTACCCTCGGCTTTGGGTAGGCTTAGATAACAACCAAGTGTAGGGCCAGGTCTTTCCCTGGACCTTGCCCAGATATACACTGCATTGATCAATGTAGTTGCAACAAACTGCGGGGCCTGGTGTGGGAAGCGGAGTGGGCTGTGGCCTCCGGTGGTGGTAGGCGCACATTGGTGGTAGAACTGGTGTTGAACAATGAATACCTGTGACAACTGTGCTATGAGGTAATTTGTCAAATCATGATGTTTTAACATTTTATTTTTTTTTTTAATTTACTGTTCCCCCTCCCTCCTGTTTTAACATTTTAAAACATGAAAATTAAAAAGAATGAGATGCTCAGACAATAGGGCAGGGTCTCTGTGGTCCTCAGCTTCCATAAATGTAAAAGTAAAGTTTTTGTAAAAAGAAAAGGACATTTCCAAGGTCCGTTATATTGTTCACATTGACTTTTATTTGAATAGATGCCCTCTGTTCTCTTAGATTATTTACTGTTGTTTAAAGACTGCTTCTTCTGCTTCCAAATCAAGTCTTGGGGGGAAAACTCAGGCTAGTCCCCTGTCTTATATGCCTTGTAAAATAGATTCTTGGAGCCCACACTGTTAGGGAAAGCTCTGAAATGGAAGGAGATTATTTGGTGATGGGAATATTTTCCTGGGATACTTTTCCTGGGGGGTGGTGGTGGGGGTTTGAACGTTGCTACATATTCAGTTCTGTCAGCTCCTTCAACCTTCATGGTATACACCTTGATAAGCGATGTGAGGCCGCTTGGCTGAAGGGTGCTGTGCTCAAGGCCAGTGTGCAACTCTAGCTGAAGAGAAATTAGGCATTCGGAGGAACTTTCCAGAAAAGAATGTATAAAGTGTAGTTAAAGTATTAGGGCTCCTAATAGAATAGGGGTTAAGGTACTTGCCTTGTATGTTGTAGACTTTAATTTGATCTTTGACACTACTTGGTCCCCAGAGCATAACTAAAATAATCTTTGAGCCCAGAACCAGGAGTAATCACTGAACACTATGAGGTATAATCTCGCAAATTCAGAAAAGTAATCAAATGTTTTGGGCCGGAGAGATAGTACAGAAGTTGCCTTGTATGCTGACGTGGTTGGTTGTGAACCTAGTTCAAATATCTAGCACCATGTGAGGTCCCCTGAGCACAGACACAGAAGTACTCTGAGAACTGCAAGTTGTGCCCCTCCCTATTATAAATGTCAGATAGATTGAGAAATTTGTGTTATAAAAGAATTCAAATATAGAAGAGATAGTTTTAAATTAAAAAAAATCTTTTTAACTTTATTTTATAAGAAGCACTTCAAAATTAGCATTTCAAAATCTGTTCAAATGGTAAACGTTTCGCTTTCTTCCAAACTGTTCCAATCCTCTGAAAGAGGTTAAGAGCAAAGTTGTAGTGTAACACAAATGAGCTGGGCTGAAGGCAGCTTTTGCTGTGTTAATGGACATGGGAGAAAAACTCCTAATCTTTATGGGTCTACATTTCTTTAAAAGAAATTAAAGGGAATGTTGTGAAAATTAACTCCTTAAGCCCATGTGCTAAATAAATATTTAACACCTATCTGATACATACAAAAATACTAACTCAACATATTTTCTAAGATGCTTTATGTTAAAATGTCTGATTACAATTCTATAAGTAGCCTATAAGGCAGTGGTTTTTAGGTCGTTTAAAATTGTGAAAAGATTTAATCTCTCAACAACTGGAGAAGAGCAATGCATTGTTTTATTCTTTTTGTTTCAATTCCCTTCACTTTCTTTTCCTTCACTGTGTTATGATGACTTGGGTTTATACAAATCTGAATATGATGCCAACAAACTGAATTGTGGTGTTCAGAGGGTTAAAGCCAAACTTTATTGTTCAGTAAATAGACTCCCTTAGCTTTGGTGACTGTCCACATAGACACCAAAACACCCAAACACATTGACTTTAGAGCGGTGCTCGCACACATTCTGGCTAATATTCACTAGGGATCAAAGCTATAGTGCAGTAGAAATTGTTAGCAGTGTTGGGGTAGCAGATAGCAGTTACCAGCTACCAGGATCTTGCTTGGTGTATACAACAGCACCAAGGATCAAATTCAAGTCATTATGCTTCTAATGCTTATAGTATAAGTGTTCCAAATCACTGAGCAATTGACCTACTCTCAAATATATAGTGCATAAGGACCCGAGGCTACCTTTTTTATTGCAATACTATAACAATTAGGTGCAACTACAAAACTAAAATTCTATGACCCCCCCATCCCACTACTTCATACTCCCCAGCCACCATGTCCACCTGTCACAGCCATCAACAGCTCCACTTACCCACCAGTCCAGCTTTTCCCATTCAAGACTAAATTTCTCATAAAATGCAAGCCAAGCAGCTAAAATTCATGGACACAGCTGTCATAGAGACTAAAACTTTGGGGAAATTTTTTGAATACCTTAGGAGAAGGGGAGGCAGGCTGACTCCCTGTCTTGCTAAAGCCCTGGCAGCTGTGTCCACACCCTACCATTGCCACTACACCAACACCTCAACTCTACCATTTCACTAATTATATCTGCAGGGAGACCAAACTGTGAAAATACTCTGTGTTTTGGCTCAGAACTTTGGAGTCTTCTTATAGTTAGGGCCAGTAACTTGTCCCTCTATCCATTCCCATCCCCATAGCTTGAGAATCCCTAGAAACCATGCCCACCTCCCACTGTGGTTAACACGTCAACTCATTCACACATGCTACAGATCCTGAAGTCTCTGGAAACCGTTCTATCTACTTTACCATTTTGGGAGCTTTGCATATAAAGTCTAATTCCACTTAAGCAGAGTATAGATAAATGAAGACATTAGTCATAACTTCCAATTTATTCCCAAAGTTACTGTCAATGCTGTCATTACCCTCAACTTCCTTTTGGGGGCGGGGTGGGTGGGGGATTAATATCTGTCAGGGAAACGAATAAACCAAAAAATGAAAGTCATAGTGTTGTTCTAAGCCCTTTATACCCCCTCCCACACCCACAATTCATTTTATGTCATTTTCATTTTCCAAGCAAGACATACTTTATAAAATAACGTTCCTTATTTTTCCACTTCATGCTCAAGCACAGCTGAAGAATTGAACTTGAGTGAGGCCGAGGGGTGTAAACATTGATGAACTAGTAACACCTTGCAATCTGAGTATACACACCCCAACCCTGCCCACTCCCACTGCATTTGCAATGGGAAGTGGTTTTTTAGTTATCTTCAGAATTTCTGTCTCATTTAAATTATTGTTCTTAAAAAGGCTTTACCATACCTTAATCTTCAATCTCATTTTTCCAGTAGCAGACCTTATAACCCTAATGTTTCCTTTTCTCCAATAGAAGAAAATATGACATACTGTGATAATATGTAAGAGTCATGACAAATTATATGGGAATAACAATATTCCCCGAATAAAATGGCAAGCTATTGTTCTTATCCTGCAATTCTAGTATACCTGAAAAACATTTAGGTGCTAGACAGCTGTTACTCTATAAAAGTGTGGAAAGAAGCCAGGGATGCTACCTGAATCCTAACATCAGGAAACTCCACCTGGCTATAGTAAGGGCTGGGAAACTTGTGGAGACTGACATATATTCTGCTAAAATTTATATCTTATTGTTTTCACATTGAGAAAGCTCTGATTTCATAATTTGTTATAATGTATTAACTATTAAAGTTTCATTTATCCATATATTCATTTAGAAAATCTCTGAGATATTAATTTGCATTTGTTGAGGATTTTTTCTTTGTGCTTCTTTTGTTTTGGTATTATACAGCTGACATTATGTTGAGTCATTTAAAAATCTTTTTTTAACTTATTTTTGGAGGTCTCACACAAAGTAGTGCTTGGGGTTTACTTCTGTCTCTGTGCTCAGAGATCAATTCCTCCCGGCAGGACTCCAGGGAGCATATGGAGTGCTGAGGGTCTAGCCTAGGTTGGCCATGTGTAATGCAAGCATTCTGTCCACTGTATTTGCCCACTGTATTATTACTCTGATACCTAGATTTTTTAAAAAATAATTCCTTAATGGTACTTGGGTAGGATTTTCGATAGGTTATTATTAGTCCTTTCATATTTTGGTAAAAATTGGAATGGCACTATGTATTAGTTACTAATACTACTAATTTTGAGATTTTAGAAATTACTAATATTTGTTTTCATTATGAAATAAATGGAAGCTCTAAAATCCAAGACCATAAGGAGATCACAACCTCCTGGGTAACAAAACTAGTCAGGTATATAAGAGAATGCATAGGGAATTTTAACTTTTAATAACATGAAAAGCAAAGTAAAAGCAATTTGACTTTCTACCAACAACAGTTTAATGTAGCTAAAATAATCATTTTTAAAGGCACAAAGGCAAATACTCAAAGAAAGATTGAATCTATAAGTACCCAAATTGAAAACATTTTATTATGGTATGGAATCTCTGAGCTAACATTGCTGCCTCTGGTCAATGGTGTAGCCTTATAAAATTGATAACGTAGGTTAAAATACTATCAATATGATTAGAAAGATCAAAGGTTAAGCCTGAGTAAAGTTTATAAGTTAAATATATATTTTTAGATGCAGATTTATGATGGAATCTAAATACATCAAAAGGGTACTGGTTAGATAAAAACTATCTCCTATGTGAATTCACAAAAAGGGCTAAACTACTAGAGGTTATAGTTTCTGATTTAACAGTTCCCATGTGGAATGGAAATAGTAAATACATTTACTGATATTAAAATTAAGTGTAGATCCAGGGACAAATTTTATATTGCTATAAAAGAAAAAAGTAATCTAAACTTGTGTAACTATGAGGAAAAAAAATCTAGCCTCCCTAAAGATAGGCTGACTAGCCATCAATTAAAAGTCAAGGGAGGGATGAGAAATCATGACAGCAAGTTTTCAGATACAACTGTAAGAATCATGGATAGTAAAATAATCATTTGATACTTTAGAGCAATCTAAGAAGAGCTTTAAGATAAGAAAAATGTGAATAATTAAAAAGGAGAAAAATTACAGCCAAAATGTAAAAAAGTGTACTACCAAAAAGGATTGTATATATGTACATATACATGTGTGTATGTGGATATATGTGTATATATATATGTAAATATATATGTACACATACACACACGTACACTAATATACATTAAAACCTCAAGGTTAGCATATGGTTATGGGAAAAATCTCAGTGGAGCAGGGAATCTTGACACATTGACGTAGTATTTGATGTGTTAACTATACTATACAACCAGTTCAGTATAAGCATAAATTATAATATCTCAATAAAAATATAAATGCAATAATGGTACAAAGAGGTGAAAAGTAATTATGGAGAACTCAATGGAAGGTTAAAGAACAAATTAGATACAGAAGAAGAAAGAATGAGGTTATACAGAAGGAATACATTTCACAAAATACAGCTAAACAACAACAAAAACCACATAACATATATGTTGTAAAGATCAATAACTATGGTGAATGTTTGCTCAAGATCTATGTCTTAGATTATTTCTCTACAAATACAGAGAAAAGAAGTAGTTTTAAATATCATATCTTGGAATGCTTCCAATTAATGAATAGATACAGCTCTTTAGACAAAACATGTATGTTTAATTTTAGTAAGGATTTACAAAGACACAAAAATTCAATTTAATATATATAATGGAAAAAATGGAGAATGTGGAACACAGATTATATTAAAAGAAAGATGAAAGAATAATAGATTATCTTTAAAGACTGAGTAACTGGACTGAGAGTAGCAATGGATGATTAAATCTTGAGTAAAATTGTTTCTAACATCACAAAGACAAATAAGAGGCAATAATGAGACTACAAATAAGAAAGCATGTACAGGAATCTAACTTAGACTTGTTGTGGAAAGTAAGATGATTATTAATTAAGATAGTAAAATCTGAATAGAATTAAAATGCCAGATATCAGTAGCATGAACTATGAAAAAAATAAACAGTTCTAGTGTCCTGAAATGTTTATATTTTGGAATTAATAGGCAGCATTATTAAACACTATGGCAATTTTAAATCAAGGCTGATATTAATATTAAGAGCAATTTCCCAAAATAAGCATGGACGAATTTCTATATCAGTGAAACAAGAATAGGTGGAATTAAAAAAAAATTAATCATCAAGAAGGCAGAGTGAGAAATAAAGAAATAAAGTTTTAACTTACTAGATAGAATACAGAACTAGAAGTAAATTAGTTCAGTACAATATGAGGAAGAAAACAATGGACCAAACAGTGAACAGTACTAAAAATCTTACCAATTAAATTGTCACATAACAATAACAACAATATGTACAGAAATATGTTTTACCTTGCACAAAAGTTAACTTCAGGTGAATTAAGTACATGAAGGTTAACAACAAAATTTTAAAATTCATAAAAATAAATATAATAGATTAATCTTTATAGTTTCAGCTAGAAAAGTTAAAAAAAAATAGGCACAGAAGCCAAACCCATAAAGAAAATGTTGATTAACTTTGGATATATTAAAACACAAAACATCTGCATAACAAATGGGCGAACATAAAAACAGAGAGAGGCTCAGAAAAGTTATTTGCAAAACATGCAATTGAAAATAGGTTGCTACTAAACACAAATGTAAAGAGGGAAAACAATCTAATTATAGAGTAAGCAAGTTATTTAAGTAGACAATTTATGGAAAAGGAAGTAAGAATATTCTATTTCACATTTTCAAGATTAATATAAGTTAAGCAAAAAGTATTGGTGAGAATGCAGAAATATAACAGGAATTGCTGTCAGTATAGATTGGAATTAAATTTATTGTGCGGAATTTGCAATATCCCTAATTCTGAAGAAGTGCAGTAGTATCTCAACTTTTCTCATGATGATTACATATTTAAGCAGAATTGACCTCATCCATAAGTACAGTATAATATGTCAATATTATTATCATAACTATTATTATTATTACCAGTTTGGGGTCATGCCCAGCGGTGTTCAGGGATTAGTCCAGGCTCTGCTCTCAGGGATCACTACTGGTTGGCTGAACGGATCATATGTCATGGCAGCAAATCATCTCTGGTAGAAGGCAAGCAGGGCAAGTACCATACCTGCTGTATGTACTATTGCTCTGGACCACCTCAATATTAAACTTTATATGTTAAATATCTAGAGTTACGAAATTCTCTTGTGTGTCCATAGAATGATTGCAAAATAGAAAGTGTTTGTTCTATTTTATTAAATTTGGGATAATATTAAATGGTATTCGGAGTGTATTCCTGGCTCTGTGATCTGGAATTGCTTCTGGCAGACTCAGGGGACCAATTGGGGTTCCAGGAATCCAGCTTTCCTTGTCCAATAGTAAAGCAAACAAGATACACTGTATTGTTTCTTTACCCCTAGATGTAAGGGGATTTAAAACGATGAATGTCAAACCTTATTAGATGCAACTCTTCTTACGTGTAAACAATGAAGAATGCATCTTATGTACAACGGCAATGATTATTCTTGAACGACTAGGGGGAAATTCTACCTAAAATGGAACAACTGGAACTGAGAAGCAGGAAGTCACTTTAGAAAGTGACAGGAAGTCACTTTCGAAAGTGACAAACCTCCCTTTGGGTAGTTGTTATATAACTTTTTAGTCATGTGTGTTAAAAATCTAGTTTATGCCTCTTTATTTATTTATTTATTTATTTATTTATTTATTTATTTATATTTTAATATTTTATTATACCACCATGAGATATACAATTACAAAGATGTTCATGTTTGGGTTTAGGTCATACAGTGTTCCAGCACCCATCCCCCTACCAGTGCCCATTTCCCACCACCAATGTCCCCAATTCCTCCCCCCCTCCCCTAGCCTGCTTCTATGGTTTGTTATTTACCTCTTTTCTCTCTTTTTCTCTCTTTTCTTTTTCTTCTCTCTCTCTCTCTCTCCTCTCTCTCTCCCTTCTCGTACACATTGTGGACTGCAATACATACATTTAGAGGTTATCATATGTATCTTTTTGCCTATATTCAATGCTTAGTTTAGGCTGGTATTATCATATTCGATGATATTAGCACACTTTTCCCTTCTCTGTCTTACTATATCTGTCTTTTTCCTTCTGGCTAATTTCTCTCAGCATGATCCTCTCTATGTCCACCCATTTATAGGCAAATTTCATAACTTCATTTTTCCTAACGGCTTTATAGTATTCCATTATGTAGATGTACCAAGTTTCTTTTTTCCTGTCATCAGTTCTCGTGCACTCTGGTTGTTTCTAGATTCTGGCTATTGTGAGTAGTGCTGCTATGAAGTAAAAGCGTAGATGGTGTTTCTGCTGTGTGTTTTTGGCTTCTGAGGGTATATTCCCAGAGTGGTATGGCTGGGTCAAACGGAAGCTCAATGTCTAGTCTTTGGAGGAATGTCCATATTGTTTTTCAAAAAGGCAGTACATGTCGACATTCCCACCAACAATGGATGAGAGTTCCTTTCTCTCCGCATCCACACTGGTATTTGTTGTCCTTGCTCTTTTGGATATGTGCCAGTCTCTGTGGTGTGAGAAGATACCTCATCGTTGTTCTATTTACATCTCTTTGATGATTAGTGATGATGAGCTTTTTTTCATATGCCTTTGGCCATTCGAATTTCTTTCTTGTCAAAGTTTCTGTATTTTTCTTCTCTCCATTTTTTGACGGCTGTTTTCTTCTGTAATGTTCTACAGTGCTGATATATGCTCGATATTAACCCCTTATCAGATGGGTATTGGGCGAATATTATTTCCCATTCTGTGGACTGTCTTTGGATCTTGGTCGCTGATTCTTTTGAGGTGCAGAAGCTTTTTAGCTTCATGTAGTCCCATTAGTTTATCTTTGTTTCCAGTTACTTTTTTAGTGGTGTTTCATCTTAAAGATGCCTTTAGCTTCAATGATGTGGAGGGTTTTTCCTATATATTTTTTGACATAATTTATGGATTCAGGTCTGATGTTGAGATCCTTAATCCATTTTTTTCTGAGTTTTGTGCATGGTATTAGACAGAGGTCCAAATTCATTTTTATTTCCATGTAGCTGTCCAGTTTTCCCAGCACCACTTGTTGAAGGGGTTTTCCTTGCTCAATGTGGTACTTTTGGTTCCTTTATCAAAGATTAAATGGTCATGTATTTTAGGATGGCTGTCAGAATAGTCAACCCTATTCCATAGGTCCTCAGATTTTTTTTTATTCCAATACCATGCTGTTTCAACTAATACCGCTTTGTTGTACAGTTTGAAGTTCGGAGGGGTGATGCCTCTATCTTTTCCCCAAGGATTGCTTTAGCTATCTGGGGGGAGCTAATTCCATAAGAATTTCAGGAGTGTTTGGTCAATTTCTTTGAATAATGGCATGGTTATCCTTGTAGGGATGGCATTGAATCTTTATAAAGCTCTAGGGAGCAGTTCCATTTTGACAATGTTTATTTTCCCAATCCATGAGCTGGGAATGTGTTTCCATTTCCTCGTGTCCTCTTTTATTTCTTGAAGCAGTGTTTTGTAGCATTCTTTGTACAGGTCCTTTACACTCTTAGTAAGCTGATTCATAGGTATTTGATTTTTCTCTGGCACAATTGTGAATGGGATTGTTTTCTTAATATCTCTTTCTTCTCTTTTGTTATTTGTGTATAGAAAAGCCACTGATTTTTTGGGAATTGATTTTGTACCTTGCCACTATAGTATAGGTATCTATTATTTCTAGGAGACTTTTGGTTGAGTTTTTAGGGTTCTCTAGGTATATCATGTCATCTGCAAATAGTGATAGCTTGACTTTTTGCCTATCTTGATGCCCTTAATGTCCTTTTTCTTCTCTGAAATCATATGATCATATCAATAGATGCAGAGAAAGCATTTGACAAGATCCAGAACCTACTCATGATAAAACCCTCCATAAAATCGGAATTGAAGGAAACTTCCTCAATATATTCAGAGCCATACCAAAATCCCACAATGAGCATCATGCTCAATGGGTAAAACTGAAAGCCTTCCCCTAAGATAGGGGGCAAGACAAGGTTGCCCACTCTCACCACTTCTATTCAATATATTGCTGGAAGTACGTGCCATATTTTTTAATATTTTATTATTCCACCGTGAGATATATATTTACAGAGATGTTCATGTTTGGGTTTTGGGCATACAGTGTTCCAGCACCCATCCTGCCAACAGTGCCTTTTTTCCCACTACCTATGTCCCAATTCCCTTCCCCTTCCCTAGCCTGCCTCTATGGCAAGTTATTTACCTCTTCTCTATCTCTCTCTCTTTTTCTTTTCCTTCTCTTATGCATTATGAAATACATACATTTAGAGGTTATCATGTGTATCTTTTTGTCTATATTCAATGCTCAGTTCTAGGTTGGAATTATCACTTTCAACAATTATTAGCACACTGTTCCCTTCTCTGTCTTACCTAACCTCTGACTCTCACACTCTTGTGGTAGATTCCACATTTGACAAGATCTCCTGATCAATGTTTTGCCTGACCTTGGATATTGTTTTCATTATATGTATATACATATGTATACACACATATATATTAATATCATGCAAATAAATGCAGTCATTCTATATCTTTTTCCTTCTGGCAATTTCATTCAACATGATCCTCTCCATGTCCATTTATTTATAGGTAAATTTCATAAGTTCATTTTTCCTAACAGCTGCATAATATTCTATTGTGTAGATGTACCAAATTTTTTTTTATCCAGTCATCAGTTCTCAGGCACTCTGGTTGTTTCAAGATTCTGGTTATTGTGAATAGTGCTGCTATGAAAATTAAAGTGCAGATGGTGTTTCTGCTGTGTGTTTTTGGCCTTCCAGTGTATATTCCCAGGAGTGGTATGACTGGATCAAATGGGAGCTCAATTTCTAGTCTTTGGAGGAATGTCCATATTGTTTTCCAAAAAGGCTGTACCATTTGACTTTCCCACCAACAATGGATGAGACTACCTTTTCCCTGCATCTATGGCAGCATTTGTTGTCCTTGCCCTTTTGGATATGTGCCAGGCTCTATGGTGTGAGATGATATCTTATTTTTGTTTTGATTTGCATCTCTCTGATGACTAGTGATGCCTCTTATTTTAAGGTTTCCCTGTTATAATATAATTAATAAAGAATGATTTCTAAAATGAGAACGTTTTGAGACTAATCCAGATAAATGAGATGAGATTAGCATTGTATGCTGTATTATAGAATACTGTACTTCTCTGAGAGTGTTCTCTCCTGTACCTCTTGTTTTTCCAAACTGTACCCATTTTCACTATTAATTGTTGCTTCCAACTTAAATGAAAGGTGCATATCCATCTGATCTCTGTCATATCCAATGAGTCCAAACCAATAATAAGTCTGGGGTAGACACTTAAATATTTATTGGATTAAACCATGGGTTGGCGGCAACAGATTAAGCCCATGAATAAAGGGATCCTGGGGAATAGCCAGTGCAGGTTACCAAGAGGAAAATCACCACTTGACTTCGCCATCAGGAGACCGAGAAGCAAATTCATCCACACATTCATTTATTCAAGAGGAAATGTTAATTGAGCTTGTTTGTGTACAACTCAGTGGCCAAGTGCCAGGATACATGTCATATATGAGTTTTACTTGATTTAGTTCCTGCGACATACCTTCATGTAGGCAACATGATAGAAACTAGAACATAATATATTACCATAATGAGGTGATAGAACCTGGAAGATGTTTTGAGCTTAATTTATAGAGTAATTGAAGTTGGATAAGTTAAAATACTATTCCTATATTTTATAACTCTCTTTTTATATCCTATGAATATAAAAAAGATTGATTAGATATCTCTCATGATCTCCAATTGCTGATGCAAAGAGGATAATTCTGGCAAACGTGTTTTATTGATCTGAAACTTTAGTAGGTATCCATTGTGCTTGATGTTCACTGTGCTTTAAAGCTCTCTCCTGATCCTCTTAAAAAGTTTAAATTATGGAGATACTGATAAACTCAACCTATCAGAACAAGGAAACTTAAAGACAAATAAAATATAAAATGTGTATCTATTAGTAGTTTGACAAAAAAGTTTTCAAGAGGAGTGCTTAGGAAAGTAGGAAACAGACACTTCCATAATCAGCTATTTGGGAATCTGTTCTAATTCTTGGCAACAAGATCAAGGAAGGATGCAATAGAGTCTTAAGAGATTTTAAAGGAATATACTCAGTGGCAATTTTAGTGGCTTTGTTATAGCTGTACAATTTAATGAATGAGGATGTGAATGTTATGGTTAGATTTCTAGGTTATTATCTCATCCATTTCATCTTCAAACATATTTCAAATCTGTAAAATGAGGATACTAATGAGCCTTATCTTACAAGATTTGAGTGTGAAAAGCGTTGCATAAAACATGATACAAGGGCTTGGTAAATATTAGCTAATGTCATTGTTTAAAAACATAAGAAAATAATATATCAATAGGGATGGTATAATTAGAATATAAATAATAAGAAAAGAGGCATATATACAATACCTTGGGAGGATTTTGGCAAGAGAAATCTGTTTGTTTGGGGGATGTAATTAATTTATATTTAGCCCATATTCACATTTATTGTGGGTTTAGTTCTGCAAACTAAAGGAGGTGAGAAAATTAGAAGGGAACTTATGAAGACATAGTTTTCAAAGAAAATTGCTCATAAGGACTAGTAATAAAAGTCTTTAAACTCAGACTCTCATTTTATTTTTTTCCCCAAACCTCAGCTTTCATGTCTGTTAAAAAAGACAGTGAAACTAATTCTTCGGGTTCTTGAGAGACTTAATGATAATTTAAGTGCTTAATATAATGCCTTCATATGGCCTTTGAAATTTCCAGGAGCAATGATTCTAGTAGTATAAATATAAAAAAAGAGAATTTATATCAAAAGTATTAACATTCATGTACTGCTTGATGTTTGGAGAAAAAACCCAGAGGAGCAGTGTAAATTTTGCAGAAGACAACAAAGAGGTTAGATTTGGACTATTTTAAGAAGCATTTTCCATGGGAAGAGAAGTGAAGGGACGTGAAGGAGAGTTTGAGAAGTAGAAGAAAAGAAGAATTTAGAGCAGATGGGTAAACATAAACATAAAGAAAGATCAAAATAAGGGATGTGAGAAAGATGACATTTCTACAACACTGGAGACATAGAACCAGAGTCTCTGTGAAGTGTAAGAAACAGACACAGATGGCAAAATTTGGGGCATATTTCAAAATGGCAGCTCTGATCCCATTACACAGGAATGGATTAGACTATGCATGGAAATAGCAGGAAACTTAGGAGAGGAAACCAAAATAAATTTTTAACTGAAAGTACTGTGGGGATTAGGTATTTTTTGGGTATAACTGGGGCATGACTTTTCTTTAAAGTGGAAATCAACATTTTTGGGGTACTAAACTGTGCTTTTAGGGTAAGGACTCTAGTCCAGCGGTCGTCTCCAAATCGCATTACATGTCCAGCCCACCTGTTTTTCGATGCCTTGGCAAACGAGACAGCGTCCCTGACTCTGGAACAGCTACGGAGGTCGGAGCTCCAGATTCCTTCTTTCACTTGAGTGAGGCGTGATATTCCAAGCATAGCTTTTTCGATTCCTCTTTGGGAGACCCGAATAGCATTCTCATCCTGCTTTGGTAGAGCCCAGGTCTCTGAGGTGTATGTTAATGCAGGGAGAACAGTAGAGTTGAAGAGATGTGCCCAAAGCTGTATGTTCTTTGTCTTTTTTAGCTATTTCTTCGATACTTTTGAAGGAGAGCCATGCCGCTCTCCTCCTCCTGCGCAGCTCAGGTGCTAGGTCGTTCATCATGTTGACTTCTCGACCTAGGTACACATAACTGCTGCATTCAGAGATGTTCGTTCCATTGAGAGTGAATGGGGCCTCTGGAACTAGTTCATTTTTCATGAACATAGTTTTGTTGAGATTCAGCTGTAGACCTATCTTTTGAATGAACGGTTTGAGGCTCTTTGTATTCCTGAAGCAACCAGATGCCATTGGGCTACACTGGCATGTGATAGGATTAAATGGAAATATTACTGGCACCTGCCTGAGCAAAATCGATGAATAACTGGATGTCAAATGATCAAGAAACTCTGCTTACCTTTTGATAAAATTTAATGCTTTTTAATTTAAAATCCAAGCCCATCAGAGCAATATTATGCCCTGGTACTCAACATCCTAACCCACTATTTCTGAACCTCAGAGAAACAGTCACAGAAACCTATAAATAAGATGTCCAAATGATAGTTTGTTGTTTTTATCAGTTGCTGAGCAAGAAAACTTGAATCAGTAAAACAAAGGGCAGCATTGAGAACTAAAAAAAGTATCTCTTTTGAATAACTGGGCATGAAAATATATCTTTTAAAAATGTCAGTATTTTTAAACTGCAATCTAGTTTCTAGAGTTACAAAGTTAAAAAAAATGAAATCAGGGACATTAAAGACCCTTGGAACAGTATTGAGCTGGGCCACTTGCATGGGATTATGGCCGTCTGCTGCCCTTCACACCTCCCAGCATCCCTTGCACTTGATTGCAGGAAGTGCCTGAGTTTCAGCCAATGTGGTGTGAGCTGAGTGATATGCTCCACTTTCATGCTTCGTTCTTAATAATTTTATGTAGTCAATCTTTCTGCTGCTTCCTTCACCTCCTAACTGGGAAGGCTCCAAGGACATAGAGTATGGTGCCTTCCTACTTCTGTGAACATCATTCTTTTTTCTTCACTTATTTGTCACTGGCTGACATCTGTGAGAAATGAAGTAATATAGTTGTCTTTTGTCACAATGATTAATCTACCCTGACTTGCAAAGTTAATAACTATACTGAACCTCTCTTCTTCATCTTTAAAGTAGGGCTAGTAAAAGCTAGTTATCAAATAGTCTTTCCTTTTTATTGCTCATGGGATTTTAATCATGGTAGGATGATTGTCATTCTTTCAGTTTAAAGGAGTCTGGGTCACTCCTCAGTCGTAACCATGTAAGAGACTGTGCAGGGAGACTTTCCTCCAAACACACACAAACATGTGGCCTCCTCATTAATTAAATCCTTTGTTACAATGTTTACCCAAACTTCCATCTAAGGAAGACTTGCTAATTGGTATGAGTCAGTTTGATATGGAGGAATGCTCTTTGTGGATCTTTTGAGAAATTATCTTTATTCTTAAGAAGGGACTTAAAAAGGGACATTTGTTCTTCTTTTATAATTTTGCATATCATTAGGTAAGGATGTAATATTTAGAGCACAGCCTGCCATGTACACTCATTCAAAGGCAAAATCTAACACATTGAAGATAGTTCTGAATCCAATCTTGGAATTATTCTACAAACAGAGTTTTGTGGGATATTTTAGTTATGCCACTATTGATATTTTATTTTCCGATCTATGTAAAATAGGTAATATTTCAGAACTAAATTGAATATTGAGGTTACGTATTGGGTGATAAAGAAAGTCATCATTCTCAAAGCCACCATGATTATTACACTTTACAGTTGTGGATCTTCTACTCCTAGCCCAAAAGTAAGTCTTTACTTAAATCTTTGAAAGGTTTTGGAAACTGGGATTTTATGCAAAACAATTTAAAGCAAAAGAAGGTTTATGAATGTCATTATTTTATCCTTATTGGCTGGAGATACTTTGTTTCTACATTATAGCAAAAATGTTTAATAAAATTACATTCCTTTAGTGATTTGCTATATTTATTTTGATCATGGAGCACTTTTGATTCCCCTGATCTTGATAGAAAAAATAAAGCTCTAGAAATGTAACATAGTGTGTTATGAGTGACCAAATTAAGATCTAAGAAAGACAGTCTTAGAGACTTGCCTCTTTGAGAAACTTTTAGTGAGGGAGATGTGGTTATTGATGGCACTGGGATGTGTTTCAGATAATGAGGTATTTGAGGGTAAAATGAAACCTTTGGATAACAGGTGTCCTATACAAATAAGGGTATTACTGGCTAGATAATATTTAACAAACACTCCCTCCTTATCATAAGCAATTCAAGGCAATAGAATAGAATATTACAGTCCATGGCAAGCAGCAGGTGGGAAAGTGCAGAATTATGTTATTTCAAGTAATTATAAATAAGAACAGAAATAGAGACTTCTTTCATACTCTTTCCTGCTTTCATTCATATTCAGAAATATTAATGTTGCTTTCAGAAAGATAATGTCAGTATAAAGACTCTCCATATCCTCCTAGAACTCAATAAAGAGAATCAAATCAAGTATGTGTTTTGAAGAACTAAATGATAGGAGATGTTATTTTCTAGCTGTTGAATAACAATAAAAATGACAGAGGGCTGGAGAGATTGCACAGCTGGTAGTGCCCTTGCCCTATCCAGGGTCTACTCAGGTTAGATACCCAGCATCCCAATTTTCTAATTCCAGAGCGCAGAGCCAGAAATAATTCTTGAGCACTGCCAGAAGTGGAAAGAGGGAATAAGAAAGAATGGCCAGAGTAACCCCATCAAAAAATGGGGAGAAGAAATGTACAAACTTTGACAAAGAGGAAATTTGAATGGCCAAAAGACGTATGATAAAATGCTCACCATCGTTAGTCAACAGAGAGATGCAAATCAAACCAACAATGAGATATCATCTCACACCACAGAGACTGGCACATATTCTGAAGAGCAAGAACAACAAATGCTGGCATGGATGCAGGGAAAAAAGGACTCTCATCCATTGTTGGTGGGAATGTCGACTAGTACAGCCTTTTTGGAAAACAATATGGACATTCCTCCAAAGACTAAAAATTGAGCTCCCATTTGACCCAGCCAACCACTCCTGGGAATATACCCTGGGAAGCCAAAAATATGCAGCGGAAACATCATCCCTACTTTTATGTTAATAGCAGCATTATTCACAATAGACAGAATCTGGAAACAACCAGAGTGTCTGAGAATCGATGACTGGATAAAGAAACTTTTGTTTATCCACACAATGGAATACTATGCAGCTGTCAGAAAAATGAAGTTATGAAATTTGCCTATAAATGGATGGACATGGAGAGGATCATGTTGAGTGAAATTAGGCAGAAAGAGAGAAACAGATATAGAATGACTGTATTTATTTGCATGAAACATATATATATATATATATATATATATATATATATATATGTTACATATTATGATACCAATATCCCAGGTCAGGCGAAACATGGAAAGGAGGTCTTGTCAATAGTGGAAATTATCACAAATGGGAATCAGAGGCTAGGCAAGACAGAGAATGGAACAGTGTGCTAATAATTGCCGAAAGTGCTCATACCAACCTAGAACTGAGCACTAAATACAGGCAAAAAGATACACATGATGACGTCTAAATGTATGTATTGTAATCCACAATGTGAAAGGGAAGGAAAAGAGAAAGAGATAGAAAGGGAAAGAAATAAAGAACCTGCCATGGAGGTAGGCTAGGGGAGGGGGCAGGGAATGGGAGACGTTGGTGGTGGGAAATAGGCACTGGTGGAGGGGATAGGTGCTGGAACACTGTATGACCAAAACCCAAATATGAACATATTATGAATATCTTTGAAACTGTATATCTCAAGGTGTTATAATAAAATATTTTAAAAAAGAGTAGCCATACCAGTTTTATGAAGGAAATGGGGTAGTAGGACAGCAGACACTTTTCTGTGATATTTTTCTCTAGTCTTTCATGTATAATTGTATCATTAGATTCGATGTTCGAATAAGTCCCCTTCTGTTCTCCACCCTTAACAGAGGAGGAAAGTGATGCTTAATAGTTAGCTAACTTCCCTGAGGTTACCTTATAAAAGTTAGCAAGAGTTCTATTCAATCCCTGAGCATAAACACGATGTTGCTTCTGCTTAATTTTAGCATCTTTCTCAAAAGATGAGATTGGTAATGAAGCCTTCAAAATAAAATACAGCCAACCTGCTTCCAGGGTCCTGAGTTGTAGGATAATTCTCCTTTCAGGAGCCCTGCTGTGTTGGACCAGAGATTTGATCCGGTTCCTGGCTTTCAAAGACCCATAGAGCAATCTGAGAAAAGTGGCTGACCCTCTCTCAGTTTGTGTTTCCTTCAATTTTTTTTTGAACAGAGAACTTTAGCTCGATTGTAACTTGGTCTTATATTTTGCCATTACTATTTTTATTTTCTGATTTGTTTCTTGCCAGCTGTCTCCCATTTAAATGACAGCACACAGAAAAACATCCTTGCACCTGTGCTATTTTTGGTCATCTGATCTAGGTGTTTTCTTAATTGCTTAAGTATATAAGGGGCTCTGTATATGCCACTTTACATATGCATGCTCCAACTTCTAATTGTACTGAAGTGAGTACCCTAGCCTTGAGAATGGTTTTCTGTCCCAAAATACACCTCACAGAGACCAGCCATCACTTTACACCATCAAGCTCATGTCAGAACACGTCAGTTGGCAAGTTGCCCTTCCTGCCCTATTTCAAACTCTCAAACGTCCTTCAATTGGAAATGGGACCTGTTTAGGATCCTTCATTCTATCTCAAACTAGAAGCACAGATTTATAACATGATTTTTAAGGATGTGTTCCTTAAATTGCACTGTTGCTGGGTTTTGGGAGCCTCCATTTGCCTTACAAACTCTACTTTTTAGGCTCATGTTTATTATTGTGAACAGTCATGCCAAGCAGGACTAATAATCCCGTTTCATGGATAGGAGTTTCATTCAGAGACAGTTGATCCCATGTTACAGCTGCTGCTCCAAAAATATTAGTCTACACTTTCAGTTTCCATGTCTTTCTGCTCTAAATCATCACTACAAATTGTCCCCAACAAAGTATTATTATTGGTGGTAGTCTGATTTCTATGGACCTTTAATCTTACCTCTTTTAATAATTCTTTCATTTTCCCTTCCTCAGTTTTTCCACATGTTGATAATAAAGTAGTAAGCCTGAGCTGTCTGTTTAGACTATTGGAATAGTTTGCATTTTATAAATCAGAAAAATGCAAATTGCCTTGTTACTTTACTAATTAATAAAGTTTACTTTGAGATAGCGACTATTAGTGTACTATAAGCTATAAGGCTTATAATTATGGAGACAGAATTGCTTTTATTCAACCCTTACCTTTGTCCCAGTTTATCTTCCTGACACATAGCTACTCTATGAGGGCTAGCAAAACATATTAAAACATCCACACAATAGGTTCTTTTCCCAAAGGTTTAGAAATTGATGAATCATCTCCTTTGCTTTCAGCACTCAAATTAACCATGCGCTTGACACTAGGAGAATAGTGATCTCTTTGAAATGTGATCTGAGTCCAAATCATGTCATCCTTTAAGTGAGCGACCTGTTCCACTGGCCACCTGACCTCCTGTGTCCAATGTCACCTGGAGCCTGAAATATGGAAAAGGAAAGTCCTTGACTGGAGTCAGTGGAGAGAAAATCCTCACCTGCTTGGGCACAAACACGCATAATGATTGCATCACTGTTTGTTAAGTGGGATCAGCTAATAGTTGCACAGCGGCCCTTCAAAGCCCAGGAGCTGAGACTGATGAAGTTTCTGTAAATGCTCCCGTTGTACAAAGGCCTTGGACTTTGAATCCCAAGTGCATTGGGATTATTTTAATCTTGCCGACAGGCTCTATGGTGGACTCAGTTTGAAGAAACTGCACTCAGTGAGATTTGCTTCATATCCTCCACCCTTTCCCTTGCTTTCTGACTCCAGACACACTTCTGCCTCAGTTTTACACCTGTTGTTAATTTTGCCCTGAATTCTCTTTCCTGATGGAGCAAGCATCCCTTGCTTCTTTGTTTACTCAACTACTGAAAATTACCTTAGAAATCTTTCAAACTCCTCTTTTCCGCCCTACCCTTCTTATATTTCTTCATGGCACCTACTTTTGCTCCAAAAATTAATTGGATTCATAATCTGTGACTTTTCTCCACACGAGAATACAAATTCTCTATAAATCACAGTTTCATCCCTCTTGTCCGCTTCTCTTGATAAAGTTAAGTAAATGCACAATTCTTCGATTTACAAACTTTGTAAACAAAAAGAGTGAAAATATAGTCAAGTTTAATGCTGCTTAGTGGCAAAGCAAGCCCTAGCACATTAATTTTTCAAATCAACATTCTGTTTTTTTTTTCTTTCATATTACACTGTACTCTAAATATCTGTTACCCAAGACATTCCCTGACTCACCTTTTTGTTCACTGGCCTAACCACTAATGTTTTTGGAGATAACTACTTTATGAGCAATACGTTCTTACTAAGTGTTTTTATTGAATAGATTTATCTGTTTTATAACTCTTTCAAGGGCAAAGTTATTTACAGTTAGTTAAGCTATCTCTCGCATATTTAAAATGATTTGAAATGATTGAGTTTAACCAATATACAAAGCAAAGTGGAAATGAAAAATAATGTCCAAGATAACTTTTTGGAATGTTTCCCATATACTTAACATTTAGAAGCCACAGATGCAAGATATTTTGTGTTTTTTTTCATCTTATATTTTAGGGTTTTACTGATAACAAAACATACATTTTTTTACTAGCTGATTGTATTCTAATATTTAGGTGTTTTATTCCACTGATTATATTTTAGTATTGATTTATAAGGTTATTTTGATTTCTTTTTGACTGGACCCCTTTTTCAGTCCTTTTACATTTCTGGATTTAGTTACTATATTAGTACTTCCATACTTGCCCAAATGATGACAAGAATAATAGAATGCTATCTAAGTTATTTCTACAAATACTACAACTCATATAAAATAATCTAACTTGCTAACTCAAATTTTCTCTTTAAATCATTAGATACTGAAGCTTTCACTCATTTGAGCTACTAGTCATTGAGGCTTTTGGTAGAAGATGGAGGTACAGGGATGGTGGTTTTTTTTTTTTTTGCTTTTTTTTTCTGGGTCACACCGGCGATGCTCAGGGGGTTACTCCTGGCTCTGACTCAGGAATTACTCCTGGCGGTGCTCAGGGAGACCATATGGGATGCTGGGGATCGAACCCAGGCCGGCATGGGCCAGCCACATGCAAGGCAAACGCCCTACCCGCTGGGCTATCGCTCCGGCCCCAGGGATGGTGGGGTTTTACACATTGGATTATTTTAAAAAAATAAAGGATTGAGAAAGATGTTTACATTTCTGTCCTATGTGTTTGATTTGGGCTCTATAGTCAGAGAGATTAAATCACAAATTTATATATGGTTCCTGTGGACCACAATCTTAATGACACTGAATTAAGATTATGCACCTTAATGACATTGACACGTGTTTTTTGGGTTCAGTTCAGCTTGAATAACACCAAAGATAAAGTTAACACATCTGCAGGACTCTGGCTTGTTCCTCTCTCTTATGAAAGTAGGAAAGGGACAGCTCCCAAAAGGTTTGTCAGTCTAAGAAAGAAAGAATCTGTGTTCAACATATGATTTGACCCAGTGTGATATTTTAGTATAATTCTAGTTATTGAAAACCTTACCTAATACCAATCACTTTTTTTTTGCTCTTTGGGTCACATCTGGCGATGCTCAGGGGTTCCTCCTGGCTCTGCACTCAAGAATTACTACTGGCGGTGCTTGGGGATCATATGGGATGCTGGGGATCGAACTTGGGCTGGCATAGGCCGACCGCGTGCAAGGCACCAATCACTTTCTGAAGCTATAATTGCTGCCACCTCTTTAATTCTGCATAAAAATATTAGTGATTATTTATATTTATATTTCAATCAATAATGATTAATTACCTCCTATGTACCAACATACTACGTAAAAGGTTTCCATAGTTTAGCTCATTTTCTCATCGAGATAAATATTGAGGGCAAATATCATCGGCTCCAGCTTATATACATAAAAATACTGAAGTTTAAAGACATTGAGGGAAAAACTGAAAGTCAAAGAGCCATAATAGGTATTACTCCAAGATTATGACTCTACACATTTTAGGTCGTCTCTCTATCCATTTCTCATGTTTCTTGGGTATGGTGTCATGGAAATATTTTATTAGACTTATCCAATCAGCAATAATACCTTTTTCTGATCAAAAAAGGAGCACTTAGTCCATACCAGGCTTTCTGTATTCACAGAAACAGAGATAAATTATTCTTTTCTTCTAAGAAAAAGGAGTTAGGTAAATAAAATATGCAAAATTGTATTTGAGGTGGGGAGCAGGATCACACATGGCAATACTTAGACATAACCCTTGGCTCTAAACTCAAGGATCATCTTGGCTGGGCTTGGGTACCATATATGGTGCTGCAGATAAAACTTAAGTCAGTTGCATGCAAGAAAAATGCCTTACCATTGTACACTCTCTCTCTCTCTCTCTCTCTCTCTCTCTCTCTCTCTCTCTCCAAAATGTGTATCTTTAGTCTCCATCCTTAAGACCTAGAAATTACACTTGCCTCAGTAATTGCTTTTTCATGGTACTCAGTAATATTTTGGGGCAACAGAAGGTACTAAGAATTGGTGATACCCTATAAAGCTTTTGAATTTTAGTGTGTGGACATGAAATCAAGTATCTGTGTTACTCTGTATTCACTGTGCAGCCTGTGGTTTTATATTCAATCTCTCTAAGCTAGTCACCTTATTTATCAACAAAGGGAAACATCTTTGCCTGACTCCACCCAGTGGATTATTGCAGATCAATTGAATCAGAGGATGAATTATACGTTTGAGAGCAACTGATAAATGTAAAAACATTGTTTTTCAGAGCACTGTAAACTCTATTTATTGATCAATTCCACCAATATCTATTGTGTACCAAATTTCTGGGAGAGTTAGACTGAGGTTTTTGTTATATGCTTATTTTTCATAATAACACTGAAATGATGTAAACAGTTCAGAGGGTGTTCTGACATGTCACATTAAGTGAAGGCAGAAGCCAAACTTGTATCCCCTATCTGTCTGATGCATATATGCCCTTCATGGCTGGTTAATCATTGGTATTGAGGGCTTCATGAGACACTCATCTCATTAGAAACTTTTCTCTAGGACTAGAAATACTCAGTATTATTCCTACAGCAGTTTCTTACTTAGAATCAGTCACAGGAAGTTAACTCACCTGCTGAAATTCAAAGAAGACTGCCATGTTGCTAAACCCAGAAAACTTGTGCTCTCTTCAGGACTTCACATCCTTTTTATTTCAGTTTAGAATTCAAGGAAATATCTATTCAGCGCTGATAATTTCTCTTCATTCGGGTCTCCCAGAGAGGAATCGAAATAGCTATGTTTGGAATAGCACGTCTCGCTCAAGTGAGTGAAGGAATCCAGAGTTCTGACCTCCGTTGCTATTCCAGAATCAGGGACTCTGTCTTGTTTGCCAAGGCTTCGAAAATCAGATGGGCTGGACATGTAATGCGATTTGGAGACAATCGCTGGACTAGAGCCATTACCGACCAGATCCCAAACCGGATCCCTTTTGACATCCCGGGATGTCAAAAGATCACGTGGGCCACCCATCTACAAGATGGTCAGACTTCCTTGTTAAGACCCTGAAGGAACGGTTTGAAGCTCTTCATATTCCTCAATCAACCAGATGCCATTGTGCTACCTTGGCACGTGATAAGGTCCAATGGAAATGTTACTGGCGCCAGCTCGAGCAAATCAATGAATAACGGGATTCAAGTGATCAAGTGATCAAGTGATTTGCTGTGGAGGTGTGGTGAGTAACCGATTGCTGAATTGTGCACATGAAATTTATAGCTGTATAATCTTCAGAAAGTGGTGGAATCATGATTCTGAGCATATAAAAGGTTTCTCTCTATTTATAGATGAGACAGGCTCATGTCTTATCTTCTCAAACCTTTACATATCCCTCTTGAGTGAATCCTCTGCTATGGGTCTGCTAAAGCTCATCCTCCATATTGATAAACAAGTGGTCCACGTTGGACAAGATTGAGCCTCATCATTTTAACTAAGGTCTTTACAAAATAAGAGAGAAGCATATCATTTAATGAAATCATTTCATACTCTGAATTACACCCTTGGTTCCAGCCAATTATTGAATTGAATAAATCAAATTCTTTGGCTGACCCTTAAATTATGCAAGAACTTTTCCTGTCTATCTGTGTATCTTGTTATTATGTATAGACTTTACTTGCCTTTTCATTTTTTGATAATATGATAGTTCATCAGTGTCAAATTTAGACATCAGCCTTCTGTTAATCCAGAGAGTGCTACTTCTTTTTTTCTTCTTTAAATACTGCTGTGTTCTATGATACAGGGGGACTTATGTCAGTTCCTGACAGTGCCATTTTGCTATGTAAATTCCAGCACATTTTCCATTCTATCATCAAAATTTCTGCTATTTTCTCTTTAATGTAAATATCATATTAATTTCTATATCTTTTTACCATCAACCAGGTAATTGTAAAAAATATAGAAATTAATATATTATCATTGAAGAGAAAATAGCAGGACTTTTCTTTAATGATAATATCAGTGGATATCACCACTGACCAGAGAAGTGACTTCCAGCCAGAGTCCACCATCTTGAAAGAGCTTCAGAAGAACCCAGAGGAACCTTACACCATACTGCCATTTTGTCAGTAAAAAAGGAACAGCACTTGACCCAGATAAAGTCAGACTCGAACACCTGAAGAATCTGCCGTCGGTACTCATTAATACACTGGCTCATCTCTTCACACGCTACCTGTCTGAGTGCAAGGTTCCCTCCCAATGGAAAACCAGGAGGACAGTTCTACTGTTCAAGATGAGAGACATTCACGACATTGGCAATTATCGCCCCATCTGCCTATTGTCCATCATCTAAAAGCTGTTCGCTCCAGTTATCCTGAACAGAATTGGCAGATAATTAGATGAAAGACAACTATGCAAGCAAGTAGGCTTCCGAAAAGATTCAGCATGATCGGCCATATGCACATGGTAACTAAGCTCATTGAGGTTTGTATGGAGTACAAGATGCCTCTCTGTCTCACATTCATTGATTTAAAGAAAGCCTTTGATTCTGTTTGATTCTCCCTGTGCCCAGCCGTTCATGAGGTGCCTGGGAGGCATGACGGGTTCTAGCCCTGGCATGCCACCCCAGCAGAGCCTCACAACAAGCCAGAAGACCCACCCCCTACTCCAAGGGGGCCGCCATTTTACACATCTGGACTTCCCTCTCATCACAACTCCACCCAGCAGACCAGACTATCACAGCCCGGATCATCGATACCCACCCGGCAGCAGTTTTTTTTTTTTTTTCAATGCGGCCCAGGTATGCTGAACCAGAGACTCTCATACATGGGGGCAGAGCTGCTACTCACTCTCCCTGTGCCCAGCTGCTCATGAGGCACCTGGGAGGCATGGTGGGTTCTAGCCATGGCCTGCCACCCCAGCAGAGCCTCACAACAAGCCAGATGGCACCCCCCCTACTCCATGGGGGCCGCCATTTTTCCACATCCGACTTCCTTCTCATCACAACTCCACCCAGCAGACCAGACTATCATAGCCCGGATCATCGACACCCACCCTGCAGCAGTTTTTTTCCAATCCAGCCCAGGTATGCTGAACCAGAGACTCTCAAACATGGGGCAGAGCTGCTACTTGCTCTCCCTGTGCCCAGCCGCTCGTGAGGTGCCTGGGAGGCATAGCAGGTTCTAGCCCTGGCCTGTCACCCAGCAGAGCCTCAAATAAGGCAGATGACCCCCTACTCCATGGGGGCCGCCATTTTCCACATCCAGATTTCCCTCTCTTCACAACTCCACCCAGCAGATCAGACTATCACAGCCGGGCTTGTGCAGCTGCTTGTGGCCACGTGGTTCATCAATAAATGCTTTATTTAGAGGTGACTACAAGAGTATGCCACCCGCATGGCAAGCCTGGCAAGCTGCTCGTGTTATATTTGTATGCCAAATACCAGTAACATTTATATTAGGTCATTCCCATAACCTAATATAATGGTTTGAGGCTCTTTATGTTCCTGGAGCAAGCGGATGCCTTTGGGTTCTACTAGCATGAGACAGGACATATGGAGATATTACTGGTGCCCACTCTAGCAAATAGATGATGAATGGGATATCGTGATTGTGATCGTGATCTTTGATTCTGTTGACACTGAAACGTTCATCAAAGCCTAGCCAAACAGGGCGTTCAAACCCAATACATCAAGATCCTTCATGAGCTGTATTATGGACTCACCACCAGGATCTTACCATTATACAAGGAAGTAGATGTCAAAAAGAGGGGTTCTTCAGGGTGATACCATTTCTCCAAAACTCTTCAGCACCACACATGAGAACATATTGCGACAGTTAGAATGGGAAGGAATGGGAGTGAAGATAGATGGTCAGCAATTACACCAACTACACTTCGCTGATGTTCTAATAACACCAACTATTAGCCAAGTGGCACAAATGCTGCTGACTTCAACCAAGAATGTGGAAAGATAGGTCTACAACTGAATTTCAACAAAACTATGTTCATGAAAAATGAACTAGTTCCAGAGGCCCCATTCACTCTCAAGGGAACAAACATCTCTGAAAGCAGCAGTTATGTGTACCTAGGTCGAGAAGTTAACATGATGAACAAACTAAAACCTGAGCTGCTCAGGAGGAAGAGAGCGGCATGAAATGTCTTCAAGAGCATCGAAGAAATACCTTAAAGCACAAAGAACCTTCGGCTCTGGGCAAATCTCTCGACTCCACTGCTCTCCCTGCATTAACATATGCCTCAGAGTTCTGAGCCCTACAAAAACAGGATGAGAACACTATTTTGGTCTCCCAAAGAGGAATCAAAAGGGCTATGCTTGGAATATCAGACTTCACTCAAGTGAGAGAAGGTGTCTGGAGTTCAGACCTCCATCGTTGTTCCAGAGTCAGGGATGTTGTCTTGTTTGCCAAGGCATTGAAAATCAGATGGGCTGGACATGTAATGCGATTTGGAGATGACCGCTGGACTAGAGCCATTACTGTCTGGATCCCACGGGACGTCAGAAGATCACATGGCCTCCCACCTACAAGATGGTCAGACTTTGTCAAGACCCTGAACAATGGTTTGAGGCTCTTCGTATTCCTGAAGTAACCAGATACCATTTGGGCTATACTGGCACATATAGGGTCAAATGGAAATGTTACTGGTGATGAATATGGGATATCAAGTGATCAAGTGATCAATTGATGATAATATCATATTATGGTCTGATAGAGAAAAAGACTGGACCCCCTGGGATGAACCTAGAGCCATGTAAGAGCCTGGCAAACTACCTGTGGTGTATTTGATATGCCAAAAACTGTAACAATAATGAACCTCATTCCCAACGAATGGAGACATTTCTGGTGCCCGCTCGAGCAAATTGATGAACAATGGAAAGACAAGTGATAGAAGTGAAGTGATTTTTTTTTGTCTAGCACAGTACCAGAAGAGTAATAATTGCTTTAATAAATGGATACAAAGTTTAACTAAGTCGAGAGTTTTAGCAATTACAAACATTGGATATTGAATAGTTACTGCAATTGCTGAAGAGTAAAAGATAGCTACTTATAAAATGGTTTTCATATCAGGTTTTAAAATATCAATTTTGTGTTATTATAAAACTGGAAGCAAAGTCATCAAAAAGGTCCAAATAAAAATTTTATTTTTTAGTTTATTCTCTAGGACTTCCAGAGAAGTCAGATTATAATTATGTATTTAATTAACCTCTATCCCCAATGGTTCCTTTTGATGACTTTCTGTTTGAAGGAGTTACAGAACTGAATAGCCCTGAAACTGAGTGTTGCTGGCTTAGTTAAATTGATTTCCCAGCTATAGGATTACCATTAAGATTGTGTTTCTTCATTAGATGTCCTTCCATCCCTTCCTTAGTTCTTCCATCTCCAGAATTATATCCCTTTTTGGCTTCTTGTCATGTCATTAACAAAGAAAATAAAACGGAGGAAGAATGACAAAAATAGCTATGATATTCTGAATTACTTTAAAGTATTCACATACATAATTTTTATGTGTTGATGACTTTTCAAGTACACTGTTAATTATTCCAATTGCTTTAAAGTTTTAATTTTAAACATTTATACTTCTAGTACAAATGGCCATGTACCCACATTCTTGCCAATATTAGATCTTTAATTTTATTTTAAAATTAATTAAAATCCTACTTAACTATCTGTATGTTATATTTGTTTGATGACTCAGTCAGGAACTTTTCATATCTCTTTTAGTCTATTATTTTTCCAGTTTTAAAATGTTAAAGAATGGAAAAAATTTACATTATACTTAGATTATTGTCTGGAAATTTGCAGTTGAAGGATTTTGAAAAACAAAAAATACAGTTTCATTATATTTGTGCTAAACTACTTTCTCAACTTTAAGATGCAATAAATCTAATGAATAAATCCCCTTCAGAAAGAAAGCATAGTCATTGCTTTGCTTTATACAAGGAGTTGAAGCTGTGCGTTATAGACCTGATGGTAGTCAAAGCAGGATCTTTACATGGAACAAGGATAAAGCCTCAAATATGCGTCTTTAATAAGTTCCAAAATTGATACGAAGGAGGTAAGGAAGAAGAAATATATATAGACAGAATTTTCTGACTTGGGTGGGGTGCTTGGAACTGTATTTATACTTCAAATTATATCGACTCTCTTCCACTATCAGTTCCTCTATCTGTCCTTCCCCATGTAGGGCAGGTGAGAATTAGTTACTGAATTCTCAAAGACCTGTTCTTTCTTCTCAAGCCTATTAGAAGAGACTGTTTGGGGGCGGCAAGCAAATTAATCAGAGTTAGTTACCTATGGCAAGTAATTAATATAAAGGGCAGTATTTTTAAAAAGAGTTTGAGGACTATGTTCATGTTACTCTAAAGATATCAGCATCTAAGATTGCAAATTAAAACCTTGGGTTAAAGAAATATAGGGGTGCAAAATGATATCTCATTGTTGTTTTGATTTGCATCTCTCTGATGATTAGTGATCACTATCTTCCCGTTGATCATCTATTTGCTAGAGCTGACACCAGTAATATCTCCATATGTCCTGTCTCATGCTAGTAGAACCCAAAAGCATCTGCTTGCTCCAGGAACATAATTTTTTTCATATGTTTTTTGGCCATTCAAATTTCTTCCTTGTTGAAGTTTCTGTTCATTTCTTCTCCCCATTTTTTGATGGGGTTGTTTGTTTTCTTCTTGTAAAGTTTTACCAGTGCCTAATATATTCTGGATATTAACCCCTTATCAGATGGGTATTGGGTGAATATTCTTTCCCATCCTGTAGACTGCCTTTGTATCTTAGTCACTGTTTCTTTTGAGGTGCAGAGCTTTTTAGTTTCATGTAGTCCCATATGTTTATCTTTTCTTCTAGTTGCTTTGTTAGTGATGTTTCACCTTTGAAGCTGCCTTTATCTTCAATGTTGTAGAAGGTTTTTCCTATATTTTGTTCAATGTACTTTATGGATTCAAGTCTGATATCGAGATCTTTAATCCATTTTGATCTGATTTTTGTGCATGGTGTTAGACAGAGGTCTAAATTCATTTTTTACATGTAGCTGCCATTTTTTCCCAACACCACTTGTTGAAGAGGCTTTCCTTACTCTATTTTGGACTCTTCACAACTTTATCAAAGATTAAATGATCATGTGTATGTTCTGTAATCCATCGTCTGGAAGGGAAGGAAAAGAGAAAGAGAGAGAAAGGGAAAGAAATAAAGAACCTGCCATGGAGGCGGGCTGGGGAGGGGGGAGGGAACCGGGTAATTGGTGGTGGGAGATGGGCACTGGAGGAGGGATGAGTGCTGGAACACTGTATGACCAAAACCCAAGATGAACATCTTTGTAATTGTATATCTCACGGTGGTATAATTAAATACTTAGTAAAAAAAAGAAATATAGGAGCGCTATATATTTATGAAAAAAGACTTTGAATCTGGACTCAGGAAAAATATAACAACATCTCATGCAGTTGGAAATTTTTGGAAGGAAGAGTTGAATAATGGGTATATTATTCTTCTATTATAAAAAAGTCCTGCTTAAGAATGTACCCATTTATTCCCTCCATGAGGTTCATTTCCTGGATATTAATGAATACACATTGTTGGATAATGAATCCACACTGTTGTCAAACATTGAGCATCTAGGATCATATTGTCCCTAGAGAATTTCTAGACTTTCAGGGCCCTTTTATATGACATTCCCTTTCTAACTTCATGCAAGAACTTATCTCCACTTGCAACATGTCAACCTTTTTAGCCACCATTTTTAAAATTTTCCCTTTATATTTAAACCTCCCACACTAATATTAATTCTGATTGATAAGCTTACCATTAAATCCTCTGCAATCTATGTTTTACAAAGTGCCACAGGCAATGTCTTATCCCTTTAGCTATCATGTATCTCTCATAGCATTTCACTTATAGTCTCAAAGTTACATGTGGTTATTTTCTATGTTTTTCTTCCTCCTTTCCATAAATTTTTGGACTAATAAACCACATGGCATACTGATAAGGTAAACCATGTAGAAAGGGTTGTTATACCTTTTATGATTGAATTAGATATACCTTGAGAAGTGTTACTAATCAAATTAAGTCTCTTGCAGTTTACTAAAAACAATTCCCTATTACTAGCTTTCCATGTCCCCATTCATTTCATATCTTTTCTTTTTAGAACTTGTCACTTGTCTTCTCATTGTTCATCAATTTTCTTGAGTGGGTACCAGTAACATCTCCATTTATTGGGAATGAGGTCCATTATTGTTACTGTTTTTGGCATATCAAATACACCATGGGTAGCTTGCCAGGCTCTGCCGTGGCTCTGGAGTTCACTCCAGGGCCCCAGAACTATTATCTAAAAAACCAATAGCAGGTCATATTGAGGAAAGGGCCACCTTATTCTTCTCTGTTTAAAGCAGTTGCAGCTTGAATCTTACTGCTCATTAATTTAATATTTGGAAGAGAGCCTCTTAATAGTGTCCCTTCCAGACATTCTCCATCAGTCAGAACAGTGCTCTCTGGGTGCTGTGATGCCAGACATTACTGGGGCTATCCTCATGGTACCTGAGGCCTCCAGGGCCACCCTGCTAATTCTTGTGTGATTTTATGGTACAAGGGCTGAATATTATGGTAAAAGGTCAAATAATGAAAGGCATGCACTTTAACTTCAACATTTTTCTCTATCTATTAATTTATATTTTTCTGTTACTTTTAAATCACTGGGCTATAAATATGTCACAGTTGGGGTAAAGTAAGTTTTCAAGTAGTATTCCGACAGGACTGTCAAACATCAGAATCTGGAGCCAGTTTAGGGCATGAACAATGGTCTTTTCCAGAAGTTATTTTGAAGTAGTGGATTAAAAACATTCAGAACTTAAAGAATATCTAGAAATACTTTTATTAAGACTTATAGAATTATTTATGCTTAGGTATAGACAGATATGATAAATATTATCAGAAACACTGGAAAGATAAGACAGAGTGTAAAATGAGTATAGATTACTTTATTAGGTATAGCATAGTGATCCCCAAAGTGTACATATTTTATGATCTACTACATCTCATTCATTTTTTACATTGAAATATTCAATTAATACTTATTAGAAACAAAAGATATCACTGATGCCAAGGAAGCCATAAACTAAAGCTTTCAAGGTCTAGAAAAATATTTTTCCTGTGCTCAATCCCTGCCCAAGTCTACTAGGTTCTAATGGGGGGGTGGTGTTACTTTTTATTTCTTTACAATTGTGGTCACTAGAATCAGGGAGGATTGGCATTCCAGAGGCCAGGGTAGTGGGGAATTCCCTTTAATGACTATTGCTATTCCATTGAAACAACAATTTCTCTATAGAGTTTTTCTAGGATTCTGCTGCAGTGAGAGTTGGGTGAGACTGATTCCCCAGGCAAGTTTTGGGAATCTCAGCACTTTCTGCCATGCCTATGTTTAAGCCCTGGCCTGTCCCACCCCAGCAGAGTCTTGCAAGAAGCCAGACGACCCCCACTCCATGAGGGCCACCATTTTCCACATTCGGACTTCCATCTCTTCACAACTCCACCCAGCAGAAGAGACTATCACAGCCTGGCTCACGCGGCTGCGTATGCCACCCACATGGCAGAGCCTGGCAAGCTACCTGTATCGTATTTGATATGCCAAATACCAGTACCAATTGTAGACCTCATTCCCATGACCTGATGTAATGGTTGAGGCTTTTTATGTTACTGGAGCAAGCAGATGCCCTTGGGCTCTACTAGAACAAGATAGGACATATGGAGATGTTACTGGTGCCCACTCAAGCAAATCTATGATGAATGGGAAAACAGTGACAGTGACAGTGCTCAATGACTTTATCATTTGTTTATGGACAACTTCAGTGGTGCTCAACTCCAAAGCTGTCACTTTAGTGCTCCCTCCCCAATTCTCCCAAATGCAAAATATGTAAAAAATAGGTACATTTCCTTGAAGTCAGGTACTTAAACAGAAAGCAAACAAGTGATGGTGAGGAAGAAGTGAGAAAAAAATACCTCTTCAACTCATTATCCACATTAATAGATGGTGACTGATTTTGTTCTTCAAAAAGATTCCATCATTAAACTATATTAAAGTAACAACAAAATGGTCAAAGCCATTGTAACTAAAGGTTTTGTCTGTAGAACTGAGGTTACATATGGCTAAAGGTGAGAGAGGTCCTTGGGACACCAGTGAAAGGAAGCATGCTCTCTGGTGGAGGGCATGTTGATAGAATGATGCATCCATGTAAAGCATGATTAACTGCACTGAATATCCAGGTACTCAATTAAAAGACTTTTTAAAAGATAATCTTTTTCTAAGTTTTAGCAAGGAAAATAAAAGTTTAATAAAGAGATTTAATAACATTGTAGGTGGGATCAAGGACTCCTAAGTAAGTCTTTGATTTTTACTGATATAGAATTTGAAGTAGATAGATAAGTTTTTGATATTTTCTTCTCCCCAAAGGACATTCAACTGTCAGCGTATTTGAGTGCTTTAGATTAAGCTGTGTCTCTGGATATCACCATAGTTACCAATATAAAAAAGTGTAGTCAAGATTTTTAATTATCTAAATGGTATTATTTCACTCAGCACAGTGACTCCAAGGTCCATACACTTTGATGAGAATAGAAGGATATTTTTCTTTCTCATGGCTAAATAGTATCCTCATATATGAGCATATGCACCCACATATATACATAAATCACATTATTTTTATGCGTTTATATGTTAACATATAGTTGTCCATGCTCTTTTGTCTTAATTACAAAGTTTAATCTTGTGGGTAGGGGTGTAGGCATATGCCAGTATCTGTGCTGCTTGAGGGATACTCTTGGCTCTGTCTCAGGGACAACTCTTGGGGATGCTAAGGGACTCTTATACAGTGTTAGGAACTGCAGAACAAGCAAAACTCAAAGCACAAATACCTAAACTACAACAACCAAAACTTAAAAATATTCCTATAAAGAAAGTAGTCTGGAGGTGGGAGAGAAACTGGAGATTTGTGAGGGTCATTAAAAATTATGAGAGATTGGTATTGCAAAAGTTTGTGCCTAAAACTCAACTGTGAATAACTTTGTAAATCACAGTGCTTTAAAATTTCAAAACTTCAATTCTGTCGCTTTTGTTCTTAATATATAGATATGTAATTTAATTTTTTACATTAACTCTACAAGCCTATAGTATTACTTTTCCATTGATTCCTAAGAGTTTCAATGGGGATAATCATGTCATGTATGAAAATAGACAGCTTTACCTTTAATTCACTCTACAGCTAATGGAAATCTGTGGGAACACTTTAAAACATCAAAAGTTAAATAATAGTAGCCTTGATTTCTGAAGCCAAAAAGTGGAAGGAAAGGACTGAACACGGAACACCGATCCAAGGGTGAAAATGGAGAGAAAAGATAAAACTAAGAAGAGTGCATCAGTAGCCCAGTGTGGGAATAATTTCTTTAGAGTTGACCTGTGGATAAAAGGAAATATAAATCTTATATGGTGAAGAATCAGTAAGGTGCTCCTACAGTTTCACTATTACAGTAGACAATAGACAGCCACATTTTCAAGGATGTGTAATGTGTACCTTCTGTATTCCACAAGTTGTGTATCGTGCACTTTCTATGCTTCTAACACCAACATAAGAAACTCTATTATGCAATATTTAGTGGTGGTCTCTGGTAGAGCTTAGTTTATAATGTAAATTTGTATTGCAATTATCACCCTAAATGTTAGATAAGAAAGGAATAGGAGGGTTTGGAGCAGATTCCCTTCATTGTCCATTTATAGATTTTGGAAAGATGTGTACTCCCTACCAATAAATCCAGAGAAAGAAGATACGTCAGTTCTATTAATTATTGCTAAAATTTACTAAATTTCTGTAACACTTATCTCATCACGCTGAATTTTTACCAAATAATTTCAAGACACTTATTTTTTCCTTAATGTAACTATTAAAATCTAAAGGTTAGCTTGAATTATCAATATCAAGAACTTAGCCATTTTTGCATGTATTTACATTTCTATTTAAGTTTTCTTATCTCTGAATTATTTCTTAGTAAATTTCCAAAGTAGCTTACTGCAAATTGCTAGGCCATCTACAGATATTTTGAAACTCAGATTTTAGAAGCTGACTCATTGGCTGGTCTGACTATATCAGCCAAAGGTTGGTGCTAAAGGTGCCAAAGGTGCCAAAGGTGCCAGAGGTGTCAAAGGTGCCAAAGCCAAAGGTTGGTTGGTGCTGCTCCAGTGAATGAACTGGTGAGGAAAGATATGCAGAATCTTCACTCCAATGCTAATCATCATGTCAAGGCAATTTCAAGTATTTAAGCAAAAAATACAAAATAACATTTAAAAGTTATTTTATAGTATTTAATTATGATTAATTTTAGAAGTTGATTAAGAGTAGTGATAATTTTCCTAGAAAGGCGTCTATTTTTATTATATGTTTTTTTTTCTAAAATGACTTCTTCAGTTTTGTATAAGGGCTAAAATACATTTTCAGTAGCTTCCTTAGAAACATTAATAGACTGGCAGATTTTTCCTAATTGTTATTCTCGATGACAAACCCATTATCTATATTTATTTGTACAGTTATAGTACATGAGGACCTCCATTTTCCACATCCGGACTTCCCCCTCATCAGAACTCCACCCAGCAGACCAGCCTGTCACAGCCCGGCTCATCGAGATCCACACTGCTACAGTCTTTTTAGATCCGGCCCAGGTATGCTGATCCAGAGACAGACATGGGGCAGAGCTGCTACTGGATCTCACTGTGCCCAGCCGCTCATGAGGTGCCGGGAAGGGATGGCAGGTTCTAGCCCTGGCCCACCACCCCAGCAGATCCTCACAATAAGCCAGACGACACTCCCACTCCATGAGGACCTCCATTTTCCACATCCGGACATCCCCCTGGTCAGATCTCCACCCAGCAGACCAGCCTATCACAGCCCGGCTTGCGCGGGCACCTTGCAGCCGCATGGTTCATCAATAAATCCTGGATTTTGAAATGACTACAAGAGTATGCTACCCGCACAGCAGAGCCTGGCAAGCTATCCGTGTTGTATTTGATATGCCAGATACCAGTAACAATTATAGACCTCATTGCCATGACCTGATGGAATGGTTTGAGGCTCTTTATGTTCCTGGAGCAAGCAGTGGGCTCTACTTGCATGAGACAGGTCATATGGAGATGTTACTGGTGCCCGCTTGAGCAAATCGATGATGAACGGGAAGACAGTGATACAGTGATACAGTTATAGTTAAATGAAAAGCTTCAGAATGGAATTTCTTTAGTTTAACTTAAACCTCTGTAATTTACTAATTATATCAAGTTGTCCAATTATTTAAATTCTCTTAAACTCACATCTCTCAGGTATAAAGTTCAGATGATAACCTAAGCAATAGAGTTTTAGTAATGTTTAAATAAAATTATATATAATCTATTAATGCTGTTCCTGCTGTTAGATGTAGACAAACATACATGCAAAAATGTAGATACCCATAAATAAATTAGTACAAAGGGATATGTATCTGGAGGTTACTTACTATATCAATGTGCTGTTAGAAATACAAGTTAAAAAGTAGAAATCATCTACAAAAAAAATTTTAGTGTTTCTACAATTTAAAGTTTGATGAAATACTGTGTGATAGATAAACAAATCATAACACCTGCCAAAATTCATTTAAATTATATGGGGATCAGAGCCACAGTACAGTGGATAGGTAGTCAGCCCAGTTCTATCCCTGACATCCCATATGTTCCCCCTTTGCACTGTGAAGAGTCATTTCTTTTCTCTCTCTCTCTCTCTCTTTCTTTCTTTCTTTCTCTCTCTTTCTTTCTTTCTTTCTTTCTTTCTTTCTTTCTTTCTTTCTTTCTTTCTTTCTTTCTTTCTTTCTTTCTTTTCTTTCTTTCTTTCTTTTCTTTCTTTCTTTCTTTCTTTCTTTCTTTCTTTCTTTCTTTCTTTCTTTCTTTCTTTCTTTCTTTCTTTCTTTCTTTCTTTCTTTCTTCTTTCTTTCTTTCTTTCTTTCTTTCTTTCTTTCTTTCTTTCTTTCTTTCTTTCTTTCTTTCTTTCTTTCTTTCTTTCTTTCTTTCTTTCTTTCTTTCTTTCTTTCTTTCTTTCTTTCTCTTTCTTTCTTTCTTTTCTTTTTCTTTCTTTCTTCCTTCCTTCCTTCCCTCCCTCCCTTCCTCCCTCCCTCCTTCCCTCCCTTCCTTCCTTCCTTCCTTCCTTCCTTCCTTCCTTCCTTCCTTCCTTCCTTCCTTCCTTCCTTCCTTCCTTCCTTCCTTCCTTCCTTCCTTCCTTCCTTTCTTTCTTTCTTTCTTTTTCTTTTCTTTCTTTCTTCCTTCCTTCCTTCCCTCCCTCCCTCCCTTCCTCCCTCCCTCCTTCCCCCCTTCCTTCCTTCCTTCCTTCCTTCCTTCCTTCCTTCCTTCCTTCCTTCCTTCCTTCCTTCCTTCCTTCCTTCCTTCCTTCCTTCCTTCCTTCCTTCCTTCCTTCTTTCCTTCCTTCCTTCCTTCCTTTCTTCCTTCCTGCCTTCCTTCCTCCCTCCCTCCATCCCTTCCTCCCTCCCTCCCTCCCTCCCTCCTTCCTTCCTTCCTTCTTTTCTTTTTAAAATATTTTATTTTACCACCATGAGATACACAATTACAAAGATGTTCATAAGATGTTCATATTTGGGTTGCAGTCATAGAGTGTTTCCATTTTTTTTTAGCCTTTTAAGTCACACCCAGCAATGCTCAGGGGTTACACCTACCTCTGAACTCAGGAATTACTACTAGCAGTGCCTGGAGGACAATATGCATGTGGAGGATGGGGCAGGGCAAGCGCCTCCAGGCTGTACTACTGCTTGCTCTCCTACTACCTCGTGCCCTGTACTAATACCTCATGCAGGGCAAGCGCCCTCCGGGCTGTATTACTGCTCCTGCTCCATAACAGTAATTTCTGAGTGCAGGCAGAGCCTGAGTATCACTGGGTGTGACCCAAAAATATTCCTAATAGCAATAACTAAATTTAAAGTTTTTCAACAAGAAGAAGAAAAAGGAAAGGATGATATAGTGAATTGGAAAAGCAAGGGCAAGCAAGTAAGTGGAAAAGAAAATGAGGAGGGTGATGTAGGAGGGTAAGGACAAGAATAATATTCCAACTCTGAAATCTGCTTTACTGTAGAAGAAAACAACAATTTCCTTCTATAAAACTCCGTGATTCCATGCTAAAAGTTTCCTCTGAGCTGAAGACGGCATGATTTTACAAATATTTGCCTTTTGTGGCATAAGAAAATATGATTTTACAAATAGTTACCTTTTGTGGCATAAGGAAAATGGTAAGGCTCATGTTATTTTGGTGGAGGTGTTATGCGATAATTTTGTACATTAATACTTTAAATATCAGCACAATTGTAATCTTTTTACCTAAACCATAATAAAATTTTATTTAAATCTGCCTTTTCCATATATTAATACCAATAATCAAACTCTAACCCTTACCTGTTGAACTTTCCTAAGTATTCAGAGAATATATTAGTTTTATGTGCTTAATATAGCAATATAAATTTTAGGAATATAATAAGAAATGTCACATATTTTTTCTCCCTATAAGATAAAACACTGAGGTTAAGCATATTCAGCACCTATTTGAAGGAATGCTGTTCCTGTGTCTAAGCTCATGTCCTATCAGGAAATTGGGAATTAAGATTTGAAGTAGAAGTGCAGGGTGGGGTGGGGAAAAGAAATGTGATGCCTTTCTCTACTCTCTCAGAATTCTTAGAAATTTTTGGAAAGACTTGAATTTCCCCAGAACTTGAATATTATACCAATGAAGAGATGTATGTTTTAGAGTCATCAAAGTTGTACAAATTATTGCACCACATTTTAACATATACTATGAAGGTGGCAGGTCCAGGGATGTGTATAAGCCATCAGTGAAGAAGGCTTATTTGAAGAAGGCAGTCAGAGTAGTTAAAGAGGGAATCTTTGGAGAAAATGGCTTTAAATGGCTTTAAATGAAGCTTTAAGACTGAGTTAGAATTTTCTTTTTTTTTTAAATATATTTTATTATACCACCATAAAATAAAAAATTACAAAAATGTTCATGTTTGGGTTTTGGCAATACAGTGTTCCAGCACCCATCCCTCCACCTGTGCCCATTCCCCACCACCAATGTCCCCGATTGTCAGGGAAGCCACTACTGTCCCCAACAATACCAGGAAGTGAGTTCCCTTCTACCTTCGAAGCTTTCAGGGAATGGATGAAAACTCAGGAATGCAACATAGTTTTAAAAGGTCTTTACTATCACAGGTTCCAATATACAATCCAAGAGCAGGGAAAACCTCCAGACTCTGGGTTCCCAGCTAGACCCCAGCCACTTGTAGGCCAAGATGGCTGCCACCACGTGTTGAGGCTTAACAGAGAATGGAGAGGACCTAGAAGCAAAACGCCAAGGGAAGCCAAAGCGGCAAAAGGGGGCTTCTTTTCTCTTGCCACTTATTTTATAACTAGAAATTCACCCAAACTTCCCAGCCTGGCCCATTCTGGGCTGGGCTATCTATAGATGAAAAAAGGAAAATAGCTCTATATAAATGTAGCAACTTCAGGAGGCTTTCTGGCTGTTTACAAGAACCCAGAGCTCATTCAAAGCCTCCCTAGCAGAGCTGGGAGGAGCTATAAGCTAAATGTAACTTCCCTGGCAGGGAGGGTCAAATGCCCTCAGGTAAATTCTCCCAGCACCTCACCTAATGTCTTGAGCTAAGATCTGCCTAGAAATGCCTTTATAGGGTAGAGAAGGGGGTTTCTGAGATGACATGCCTCTGTACCAAAGACTATACTAATGCCAGTTAAATATTTCTCCAAGCCTTCATAAGAGTCTCGTCTACTTCACAGTAGTTTTATATTTTAGTTGCCTTTGAGTTATCAGAGAGCCATGCTTGCTTGCTTGCTTGGAGGCTAACAGCATTTCTCTCTGGTCTAATTACTTAGAGATCCAACGTGGCCAGGCAAATATGCTGGTAAGATCTAGCTAGTCCCACGATGATTGTGGTAGCATGAGAGAATATTTATACCAGCCAGTACAGAATACATAGTCAGATAAACTGCCACATTTAAACTACCCCCTATCTATGAAGCGACCTGCAGGAGGCAATCCAGGGCAGATTCAGAGGCTCTTTGGTGTCCTGCAACACCTGATTCCCCCCTCCCCTAGCCTAACTCCATGGCATGCTCTTTATCTCTTTTCTCTCTTACTCTCTCTCTCTTTCTCTTCCTTCTCCTACACATTGTGGATTGTAATATATATATACTTAGAGGTTATCATCTGTATCTTTTTGCCTGCATTTAATGCTTAGTTATATGTGGTAATAGCACTTTTGACAATTATTGACACACTGTTCCATTCTCTGTTTTACAAGTGAGAATTTTCTAGGCATAGAGAATTAATGAAGGTGGGGATGGTTATGGTTGGGATGGCTTACATGAGCAAAAGCATGATGTTGCAAACAACTTGGTGTGTTAAAAACCATAATTTGGCTTGCAAAATTAGTACAGATAAATTAATTGTTTAAAATTATGTAATACACCCATAGAAATATCTAGAGAGCCTTAGTTACAATCTACTTCTATATTAGAAAATTAGGGTAACTTAATTTTTTGTATTCCTTAGTCTCAGCAGGTAATAGATGAGAGATGGGAGGTTTTAGTAGAAACATGCAATTTTAAAGGAAGAGAAAGCATCAAAATTATAAAATGAGACATTAAAAATTAAAATATTAGCCAGATATAACAAATGTTGTAATGTTGTATTGTTTGTAATGCTTGTAATGTTGAGTTACAAAACTCAACATTAACTATTATCTCACATTATGGTAACATAACAATGAATTCTAGTCCAATGTTATGGACTGAATGTTTAGGTTTAGTTTGCAATAGAAGTGTTTGACTTTATTAATGAGATTGATGTTACAGCACTGGTATAGGACAGAATGTGAATGGTTCACCACACTCCAAGAATATTTATGAAAATATTCTTTAAATTAGGAATTGGCTATATTAGGCAGCTTCAGAAGATAACATAATGCTATCAACTGGATTATTCAAACAATTGACATTTATTGTTCACTGTTTTAGAATATGGGAAATTTAGCATCAGGTTCTTGATTAGTTATATCTTGGTTTGCAAAAGAGTTCTTTCTTTTTGTGTCTTACACTTTTCTTTTAGCCGTGTAAATTTTAAATTTTCCAGATTCTGGAACAGTGAAAAATAAATGTCAATTTGAAAATTCCAGCTAATAGCATTATGTTATTGCTTCAGAAACAGACTAATACAGCTGATTCCCCACATAATAAATAATACTTTTGGAAATAATCCTGGAATTAGGTGGACCATTCACATTCTGTCATGTGCTGTGCCGTACATAGTTCATATCTTCAGTAGGTTCAGTGACTAAAGACTCCAAGATACAGATACCAAGAATAAAAATTACCTTAGGAATAGGTACTGGCTAAAGTCTTGAGGTTCAAGACTACCAGGGAAAAATAGTCTCTGAAATTCAGAGAGAGGTTTCAAAGTATTTGATGTTTGTGAAAACAGTTCTAGATAGTAAGTTAAGCAATAATGAAGACTAGAAATTTTTGCCTTAGAGTCTATGGTTGTCTAGTGACAAAGGGTGTGGGTTGTACTTCAAATTGTAGAGAACACCAACATCAGAGTTGAAAATATCTGCCATGACAGCAAGACTGCTATACAGGAAGGCTTTCCTTTTGATTGTGCTAATTGGTTTGTAGTTTGTGACTCTGTAATGTAATCTTTGAAAAAAAAATTGGTACTTTAGATCCAACACAGTTCTGAAGTTGTGCTACGCTAGCTTGTATCTGCTAATGTAGCTTGTGTCTATATTAATGGTACATTAGGCATATTCAACTGTTGACTCATTTTGAATTTAGAGTCAAACTAAAACCCCTGATTTATGTTCCCATTAACTGCTATATAGTCAAATTTCTGTAACTTTTTGATACTGTAGATTTTTTAACCTTAAATATGTCTAGTCTGCATTAACATTTTTACCTTTTGCTTCTTGAATGATTAAGTCATCAAGAAAAAAAGATACTATATCTCATGACCTCAATAACATAAGTCAGGTAAATTATTAATTAAATTTGCTACATGGATTTTAATTAAATGTTTAAATAATTTGAATATTTTAATTAAAAGTTCTGCCTTAAAGGCTTGGATTATCTGGATGATTATAGATATGTATTATTATTTATAATAATAATGAATGCAGCAGTTATGTGTACCTAGGTCGAGAGGCCAACATGATGAACAACCTAAAAACTGAGCTATGCAGGAGGAAGAGAGCAGCATGGAATGCCATCAAGGCATAGAAAAAATAGCTAAAAGGACAAGGAACCTCCGACTACGGGCACATCTCTTTGACTCCACCATTCTCCATGCATTAACATACGCCTCAGAGACCTGGGCCCTACGAAAGCAAGATGAGAATGCTATTCGGGTCTCCCCAGAGAGGAATCAAAAGAGCTATGCTTGGAATATCACGCCTCACTCAAGTGAGAGAAGGAATCGGAGTTCTGACCTCCGTCGCTATTCCAGAATCAGGGATGCTGTCTCATTTGCCAAGGCATCGAAAATCAGATGGGCTGGACATGTAATGCAATTTGGAGATAACAGCTGGACTAGAGCCATTACCGACTGTATCCCATGGGATGTCAAAAAATCACGTGGCCACCCACCTACAAGATGGTCAGATTTCCTTTTCAAGACTCTGAAGGAATTGTTTGAGGCTCTTCATATTCCTGAATCATTCAGATGCCATTGGGCTACATTGGCACATGATAGGGTCAAATGGAAATGTTACTGGTGCCTGCTCGAGCAAATCGATAAATAATGGGATTCAAGTGATCAAGTGATCAGGTGATTATTATTTAATTCATTCTATGAGTATGTTCTAAATACTATTTCCCCACAATACATTGAAACCCTGTATATAGCATGTAAACAGTTTATCTCTTCCTTCGTAAAGTTTATTTTCAATTGATGATGGCAGCCATTAAGAAATAATTAAAAACATTAATTATTATATAAGTGTCATGAAGAAAAATTGCAGATTTACATGTGAAGAATAATAGAGTATTTATGCCAAATGGATAAGTCAGGGCAAATTTTTCTAAATAAGTACATTTTGCTAAATATGAAAATCTTAGTTACATGAATTTAACTAAGAATGTTATGGGACAAACTTTCAAGACAAATTGGAACAACCTTAAAATCCTGAGGTCGAAGAACCTTCTGTGTTTGAAAGTGCCAAGAAGGCTAAAGGATTGGATGATAGCTAGAGGCTGAACTCTTATGTACTGATACATGAAAGAAATCCTAGGTAATTAATGCATGGTGTGCCATGTTGAAGACTATATTTTATCAATGTATATAATATATTATTTTTATTATTTTGCCAAATGGAATGGAAAGCAGTTGAAGAGTGTTCAAGAAAGTTTATTTTTGTTTGAGAAAAATATCTCATGATAATCAACTTGAAGATTATTGCCAAGATTCCATTGAGTGGTGCTGCTGAAGTGACAAGAATGGTGAATTTAGAGACATGGAGACTCATGATAGCAGTAAAAAGATGTTTTGGGGGAACTGATAACTTAAAATGTTAAGAATGTTAAGGTATTTTTGTCCACTTAGGTAAAGTACTGGTGAATATGCACTATGAAAAACAATGGTACATATAGGTGTATAAAGGAATTAATGTTTCCAGGGTGGGCATGTTTTGTTTGAAAACTTTTTTTTTACAGTACTAGCAATCAAAAAATATAAGAAATCACTGCAGCTGGTTTTATCCCATAAAGAAGAATTAAAGCCATTAGGTCAAGTTGTGTGCAAGACAATACAGGTGAATAAATGGCTTGAGCCCAGGTATGCTGAACCAGAGACACAGATACACAGGGCAGAGCTGCTACCAGCCCTCCCCATTGTGTGCTTCAAAGTGGCCATGTGGTTCATCAGTAAATGAATAAGCTGAGAGCCTACATACTACCCAGAATATCCCACCTGCGCAGCAGAGTCTGGCATATTCAATATTCAATATTCAATTTGTGTCATATTCAATATGCCAAAACGGTAATGATTATGGACCTCATTCCCATTACCTGAATGAATGGTTTGGGTCTCTTTGTGTTTCTGTAGTGAGCAGATACCCTAGGGCTACACTAGCACGCAACAGGGACAAATGGAGATGTTACTGGTGCCTGCTCGAAAAAATCGATGAATGGAAGACAAGTGACAAGTGACAAATAGCTTGAGACTAGAATCTTAGGAACAAAACATTTGAAAGCTGTATACACTTCTCATAAGCAATTGAGAAGGAAGAAATGGAAATGAAAGAGAAGAAACAGTTGGATAAAAGAAGTCAAACAACCATTTAGACTTAGACTAATATGTATTACATTAATACAGTAACATGGCATATACATCTTGGGATCTGTTGACTTATGACTATAAGCATATGTATGGCTATATATTCTAAACCTTAAAAACTTGATGCAGTTTATAGAGGCAGTCACTGATCACATTTCCACAACTGAGAAGGGATTGTGATCTTAAATACTATACTCTGGTGTGAAGATGATTGTTGAGAGGGAGAAGGCTGAGAGTGTGAGACAAAGGCATCATAGGGTTGCTGGAAATGGGACTGGAGACAAAGGGCCATTATGATAAAGTCCCCAATCCTCATTGTCACAGAAGACAGAGATAACATGTCCTGGGTAAAGACGCACAGTTGCATATCAAAAATTCTTGCCACATTCACACCTAAGCAAAAGTGCAGCTTCAGTGACACCTTCAGAAAGTGAATCCAACAACCTAGAGTGAGGGAATTAGTCATTTTTTAACTTCTTTGTTTCATATTATTCATTTGTTAATAGCAGTTAACAGATAAAAGGGTTGTTCCATCCACATGACTTCCAATTCCAATCAGTTTGCAAATCACAAGTTAGTACAAAATATTGGGTGTGGGAAGAGCAAGACAATGAAGACTAATGAAGCTTTGCTTCAGTGCATTGGGTTTTTATCAGTTTCATATTTAGAAACTGCATCTTCTGCAATCTTTCTTCTGTAGGTGCTTTCTCAGCTGATTTGGGAGTAGATGACTCATATTTTTAGTTCTTCCAGGGACATATTTTTTAACTTTTTGAAAACAGAATCATCATGAGATACACAGCTACAAAGTTGTTCATGAATGGGTTTCAGTCATACAATGTTCCAACATCCGTCCCTTCAGCAATGTACATTTCCCACTACCAATGTCCCCAGATCCCTCCCTGCCCTCTTACTCCCTCGGTTCTTGCCTGCCTCTGGGACAGTACTTCTTTTTCTTTCTCAAACTTCTCTCTTTCTGTCTCTCTCTCTATCCTTTTGGACATTATGGTTTGTAATAGAGATACTAAAATGTTATCATGTATATTCCTTTACCTACTTTCAGCACTCAGCTTTGTACAGAGTGATCATTTCAAACTATTATTGTCAAAGTAGTCCCTTTTCTAACCTAACTTCCCTGCACCCCCACATAACTTGTAGCAAGCTTCCAAACATGAACTGTCCCAGGGAAATATTTATGAAGGAAAAAATTCTCATGATTTTCTATTTGTGAATACAGGCACTTATTCCCCAATTTTGAATTTTGGTTCCTATGAAGTCCAAGCATAGAATCTTAGAAGCATGTACAGAAAAGATTAAATTAATAGTGTACTATATGTAAGATATTACATAAGTTCACAATTTTAGGTAAAGAATTCCATTGATACCTTTGGGTAAGGATAAACTCTTAAACTCAGCATAAACTTTGATACATAATAGCATCTTCATTGGTGTGAATTGTGTTTTTTTAAACTACACATTTAAACAGCAGGTTGTGTGGTAGAAACTAAAGGAGCTCTACCACTCTCTTAGAGGTTCCAAATCCTAAATTACACAAAATAATAGTATCAGAATGCTATCTGATATCTTGAATGTGTTGAGTTCTATGATTTGTTTCTTCCTTTTTTTTTTTTTTTTTTTTTTGCTTTTTGGGTCACACCCAGCAATGCTCAGGGGTTACTCCCTGTCTCTGCACTCAGGAACTACTTCTGGCAGTGCTAGGGGGACCATATGGGATGCCAGGGATTGAATCCAGGTTGGCCACGTGCAAGGAAAACACCCTACCCGCAATGCTATCGCTCCAGACCCTATGATTTGTTTCTTACAGAGCAAATTCCATTAATAAAATGTGTGAGATGTGATTCAATCGTAGGTTCTTTGTGGCTCATATTAAATCACAGTCTTAGTTTTTTGCTTTTTTGGGCCACATCTAGCAATGCTCAAGGGTTATTCCTGGCTCTGCACTCAGGAATTAATCTTGGTGGTGCTTTGGGAAGCATATGGAATGCTGGTGAATCGAACCCAGGTCAGCAGTGTGCAAGGCAAATGCCCTACTTGCTGTGCTATCATGCTGTCTCTTTAAATTAGTTTCTTGATTCAAGATAACTCATGTTTAAGAAATCTGTTTTATTTCTTGTGCATTTCCCACATTTCTCTAATTATGTTTTTTTTATATTTATCTTGAATATTACAGGACATGATGTATGTGATGAGAGTCTCACTCACATACATGGGGGTAGAGCTGCTACCTGCTCTCCCTGTGCCCAGATGATCAAGAAGCGCCCGGGGAGGGATGGCGGTTTCTAGCCCTGGCCTGCCACCTCAGCAGAGGATCCCCCACTGCATAAGGTTCGCCATTTTCCACATCCGGACTCCCCTCTAGTCAGAACTCCACCCAGCAGAAGAGCTGATCACAACCTGGCTCGCACAGCCGCTCTGGCCTCATGGTTTATCAATAAATGCTGGAGATCAGAGGTGACTACAACAGTATCCAACTCGCATGGCAGAGCCTGGCAAGCTACCCGTGTTGTACTTGATATGCTAAATACCAGTAACAATTATAGACCTCATTCCCATGACCTAATGGAATGGTTTGAGGCTCTTTATGTTCCCGAAACAAGCAGAGGCCCTTGGGCTCTACTAGCATGTGGCAGGACATATGGAAATATTACTGGTGCCTGCTCAAGCAAATCAATGATGAGTGGGAATACAAGCGATGATATTAACTAAATACAACTAATGCCAGACTTGAATTCAAATTTTGATTCAGTCAATTTGTAGGCTATTTCCTTTATCACTGAGAGTTAAATGAGCTTGAGTATCTCATTTTAAACTTTGTCACTTGATCACTTGATCACTTGAATCCTGTTATTCATCGATTTGCTCGAGCAGGCACCAGTAACATTTCCATTGGACCCTATCACGTGCCAATGTAGCCCAATGGCATCTGGTTGATTAAACATTTCTGTTACTGGATTTGGCATATCGAACACGCATCGAACAGCTTGCCAGGCTCTGTCACGCGGGCGCTATATTTGAAACCTCTTGACAGAGACAGGATATGTGTGTATGCCTGCATGTGTGTGGGGGGGTGGCTTTTGTGATCTTGGGGCTTTCCTGCCCCCTCCCTACCCTACCCTGGCCCCATGCTCCTCTCCCCAGATAAATCATAAATAAGCCACTAACATGATTGGCCCACAGAGACCGAGGTGGGATAATCTCCTGCTGATTGCACCCAGGAAACAGCCCCTCAACAGGGGACCTGACAGTTGAGTTTCTCTCCCATGGCGTAGGAGAACCGAGAGTAACAGCCCGGTTGGCCATGAAATTTTCAGCAGAGTTGGCCTGTCGCCGTGAATAGCTGAGTGAGCGTCAAGACTGCTCAGAAAGGTGGAACAGGGGGCCGGAGCCACAGTACAGCAGGTAGGGAACTTTAAGTTCTGATATCAGAACTTATCAGAACTTAAACTTTGTAGCCCACAAAAATAGCAATATTTTAAAAGAGGTAACAAAAGCGAAGGATTAAAAGAGGTAACAAAAGCTAAGTTATGATAATAATGTTTGACACAGTAAAATTCTATAACCATTAGCTAAGTATAAATCTTAAAAACTGGACTGAATTGCCTAACATTAAAATAAATAAGATATTACTTTTCTAATCCTGAAGACAAATGTGACAGGCTTTATATGTATCAAATATCACATATAATCAAACATACATTACTATTTACTGCAATTTATCATAGTAAGTATACAGTAGAAGTGATCAAGTACCTGGGGAATTTGCCTTTAAATGTTTTCAGCCTTATCATCAAACTAGAATAGCAAGACCGACTAAGGGTAAGACCTTTGCATTCGACTTCTTTAAGGAAAATATTTCAGAACTGTGTCAGCTTGAGTAGCTATCCAAATACTTTGCTGGGAGATGCAAATCAATTCTTAAGTGCTGAAAGAAACACCATAATGCTCCATTACAATATTAATTCCAGGTCTGGTCATGACAGAGAACATTTCTTCTATGTTTGTGTGCAGTAGAAAAAGAAAAGACTTTGCTTCTGAGGAAGTTGCTGTGGCCTGACAGGTACAAGTAGAAAAGGAAGTTTGACTTCTGGTTCTATTTCACTTAAAAAAAAAAGGTGAATGCATTATTTCTTTAATTAGTAAGGAGCCGATTTTCCATAGATTTCTGACCAGAATGTCCTTACACTAGGGAAATTAAAGTCAACCCTGTAATTGAAAATTAGAACATGTTTACCAGATTTCTGACCAGAATGGAAATTCCTAACTGTTCTTTCAACTGTACAGCATAAACCTAGCTTTGAAGAGAGAACCTGCTTTCTGGGAAGGGTTTTCTCATCCCATCCTGAAAATGGAACACATTAGTCACCATTATACCTTATTAAAATCTAGCAAAACAGTGAGTAAAATAAAATTTCTGTTGGTCCACTTAATTTGACTAGAACTTATCAGTTAACTTCTGAAAACAGTTTTAAGAGTCTAGGAGGCTGACTTCAACAGTGAGAAATGAATTCAGTTACAACTTACAACTCCAGTCATTTCCAGTAAAATGGGGACAATGTTTTCTTCAGACAGTCTGAAGTCTGAAGGAGATGAGTCAGATTCACTAAACTTTCTTGCATCTACTTTATTTCAAGAGAATGCATATAAAATGTGAGAGCCAGTATTGTTCTAAGTAACAAAGAACTATATTAGATGTGCAGAATTCACCTGAACTTTATAAAATTAAACCTATTATGAAAAATATGAGAGTTTCTTCACTAACGTAGTCTGAAGCTACTTTGTAATGAAGATTTATTCAAACTATATAAAAATACAAACATGGTAGCAGGAGCTCCTGAACTAGTTTTAAGACTAAGTTGCATGACCTAAAGTTTATTCTTGCTCAAGTCTCTAATTTAGTTTTTGTTTTTGTTTTTGTTTTTTGCTTTTTTTGGTCACACCTGGCAATGCTCAGGGGTTTCTCCTGGCTCTGCACTCAGGAATTACTCCTGGCTGTGCTCGGGGAACCATATGGGATGCCGGGATTGAACCCGGGCCGGCACAGGCCGGCCGCATGCAAGGCAAACGCCCTACCCACTGGGCTATCGCCAGGCCCCAAGTCTCTAATTCAGATCAGTTATAAAATACAAAGTGAGAATCTGAGGGAAATAACAAGTAAAATGACAAATATTCATTTAGCATCTAGTTTGTTTCTCTGTTAATTTGAACATATGTTTTAGTTAGTGTCTATTATAGGAGAATAGGATTGACATTGCCATCATAAAGAGAGACAATGGATAAGCAATTTTCTCAAGATTAGAAAGAAAACATTCAAATTAAGTTCTGATTATTAAACCATAACATTTCTCTCTATCTTCACTTACCTCCCAAATGTGTTTTTATAAATCAAAGATTTGAGGGTTATACAGTAGAAAAACATTTTGTAACAAAAAGCATTACCTTGATATGTATCTTCCTATTATTCTAAGTAAGTAAAATTTAAAATAGAGACTAATTAACATTATTAAATCAAAGAAACAGACCTGGAAAGTTAACATATAACATCATTTAATCTCGGAAACAATCTGCAATAAATTCTAGCTCTTATTTCACAGATGAGAGAACTGAAGCTAACAGCATATACTTTGTCGACCATAATACAATTCAGAACCAATAAAACCAGAAATTGAACCTAAATTTTAAATTTAGACTTAAGTTAGTTCAATTCCAGATTTGGTCACTCTGTTGAGGTTAAACGTGCATGTGCATGCATATTCTGTCATTTGCTCTTAAAATTTTTACAAGGTTTATTATTTTCTTTAGAAATACAGTAAAACCACACCCTTTTATTTCTGATTCTGTTTATTTGGGTTTTCTTTCCCTCTCCTTACAAGTCTTGCCAATGGTTTGTCAATCTTGTTTATTCTTTCAAAAAACCAGCTCTTGGTTTCATTAATCTTTTGGATTTTTTTTTTGGTTTCCAACTCATTGATTTCCTCTCTAAGTTTTATTATTTCCTTTTTTCTGCCTGGGTTGGGCTCCTTTTGTTGGTCTTTTTCTAATGTCTTCAGCTGTGTAGTCAGGTTATTTATGTGGGCCCTTTCTTGTTTCCTGATGAATGCTTGCAGAGCTATAAACTTCCCTCTTAACATGGCTTTTGCCGTGTCCCACAAGTTCTTATAATTGGTATCTTCATTTTCATTTATTTCCAGAAATCTTTGGATTTCCTGTTTGATTTCTTCTATGACCCATTTGTTGTTCAGGAGTGAGCTGTTCAGTTTCCAGGTGTTTGGTTTGACTCCCTGTTTCTGTGTACGGTTAACTTCCATTTTCAGTGCATCATGGTCTGAAAAGATAGCTGACACAATTTCTATCTTTTTAATTTTATTGAGGTATGCTTTGTGGCTCAGCATGTGGTCTATCTTGGAGAATGTTCCATGTGCACTAGAGAAAAATGTGTATTCAGCTTTTTTTGGCATGAAAAGCCCTGTATATATCCACTAGCTCTCTTTCTTCCATTTCTTCCTTCAGGTCCAATATTTCCTTGGTGAGTTTCAGTCTTGTTGATCTATCCATCGTTGATAGAGCAGTGTTGAAGTCTCCAACTATTATTGTGCTACTGTTAATGTCTTCTTTGAGGTCTCTTGGCAGTTGTTTTATGTATTTTGCTGATCCTTCATAAGGTGCATATATGTTTAATAGTGTAATTTCTTCCTGGTGTACATACCCCTTAATTAATAAGAAGTGGCCTTCGTTGTCCCTTCTAACCTTTTCAAGCCTGAAGTCTATATTATCTGATACTAATATGTCCACACCAGCATTTTTGAAGGAGTTGTTTGCATGGAGAATGGTCTTCCAACCTTTGACTCTGAGTCTGTGTTTGTTCTGCTTATTCAGATGCGTTTCTTGTAGACAGCAGAATGTTGGGTTCAATTTTTTAATCCATTTTGTCACTCTGTGTCTCTTAATTGGTGCATTTAGACCATTGACATTGAGAGAGATTATTGTTAATGGATTTTGTGCCATCTTTCTTTTTGTGTTTGTTGTGCTTATGGGTTTGGTCGCATTAGAGTAGACCCTTCAGTCCTTCTTTAAAGTTGGTTTTGAGTCCATGAAGTTCCTGAGTTGTTGCTTATCCATGAAGTTGTGTATCTTTCCTTCATATCTGAATGTGAGCCTGGCCGGATAAAGAATTCTCGGTGAAGCCTGCAGTTCATTGAGCCTTTTCGCAATATCCCACCATTGTTTTCGGGCTCGGAGTGTTTCATCAGAGAAGTCTGCTGTAAATCTAAGAGATGTTCCTTTGTATGTGATTTCCTTCTTTGATCTTGCTGCTTTCAGTATTCTATCCCTATCTATAGTTTTTGTCATTTTTATTAAGATGTGTCTTGGAGTATTCTTGTTGGGGTTTCTTTTAGCTGGTATTCTACGGGCCTCTTGGATCTTGAGGCAAGCATTCTTTAGTTCCGGGAACTTTTCAGCAATTATGGCTTTGACAGTTTCTTCTTCATCAGGGTTTTCTTCTTGCCCTTCTGGGACCCCAATGATCCGTATGTTGTTTCTTCTGGCTTCATCCCGATTATCTCTTGTTGTCTATTCGGTAATTGTGAGCCTTTTTTTCTATCTTCTGGTGTTGTGTAGAGAATCTTTGGAACTCGTCTTCGAGATCACTAATTCTTTCTTCAGTAGCTATTATTCTGCTATGATGGCCTTCCACTGTGTTTTTTTATTTCATTTACCTCATTTTTAATACCTGTCATTTCCCTTTGCATTTTCCTCACTTCTGCTATCATGTCCTCTTTTATTTTATTGATTTTGCATTCCATTGCATCTTTGAATTCCTTTTGAATCCTTAACAGTTCTTTCCGAAATTCTTTTCAGATAGGTTATGCAACTCATTGGTATTGCTTGACTCATCTGGACCAGTGACTTGACTCACAGAGCTTGATGGAATTTTGCGTTGCTTTAACATTATGACTATTGTAGGTTGCAACTGTGAGTTCTTGGGTGACTAGATAGTACAGTTAGTAGGTGTCTGGTCTGTTTGCAGAGTTTGGGTGGGTAGCAAGGATGTAGGAACCAAGGTTCACTGGTACCTCATGCAAGGTAGGTAGTGAGAGGGTCGGGCAGACGCGCTAGCGCCCGCGCGGTTTTGAGATTTGGGATGTTCCCAGAAGCTCAGGGCACAGGGGTCGGTCCGGGCTGGAACCAAGGCACTTTGCCTTGGTTCCCGTTGATGGAGTTTCCGCTCTAGAGCCTGTATGCCGTGAAACATGAGAATCTAGAAGAAATGGATCAATTCCTGAAGTCCTATAACCTCCCACGACTGAAACAAGAAGACCTCCAATACCTGAATAAACCCATCACCATCGAGGAAATAGAAACAGTAATTAAAAAAGTCTGCCCAAACACAAAAGCCCAGGTCCAGACGGATTCCCTAGTGAACTCTACCAAACCTTTAAGGAGGACCTACTGCCTGTCGTGGTTCAAGCTCTTCCAGGAAATAGAAGAAACAGAAACACTCCCAAACAGCTTCTAAGAGGCACATATCACCCTGATACCCAAAGCAGGGAGAGACAACACAAAGAAAGAAAACTACAGACCAATCTCCCTGATGAACACGGATGCTAAGATCTTCAACAAAATACTAGCAAACAGAATCCAAAGACTCATCAAGAAGATTATACATCATGACCAAGTAGGATTCATCCCGGGAATGCAAGGATGGTTCAACATTCGCAAGTCAATCAACATAATACATCATATCAATAAAAGAAAAATAAAAATCATATGATCCTTTCAATAGACGCAGAAAAAGCATTTGACAAGATCCAGCACCCGCTCATGATTAAAACGCTACTCTGTTTAAACAAAGTTTTACAGGTTGGCCATATGTCCTTTCCATATTCTCACAAACAAATATTCCTAAATATAAATGAAAACAAATGCTTTATGCTGACACAACCTACTTATGTTACAATGACTATTTCATTAATAATGGGTGTTAAGTGGAACTGCCCCTTTCTACTCCCAACCATGTTTTTTACTGAGATGCACTGTCCTGATGACCTTGTGCTTCGCTCAGAAATTCAAATGCACGTCTTTCCCATAAAGTCAAATCAAAGAAGTCAAAAATAGAAAAGCACTATTAGCTAATGTTTGTGGGACACTATAAACACAATACAGAGTGTGGGGGAGTTCTGTTTCTTAAATACAACAGTTTATTTTGGCAAAATTAAAACCCTTTTATTGTGTTCCAAAATCTGAGCAATTCTTTTAATTATCTTAATTGCTTTTGTTTTTCAATTACATATGTGTTTCATAAGTAATGCAGTCATAGCCTCTTCATCCGACAGGTCTTAGCCTTCAATACTCAAGAACAAGCCTCCTGCTACTGATTCTAACATATTAGCCTGTATGTAGACTATGTAGGGTTTCGGAATAACTGACTGGTTGAATTTAATGGTATACAAAGATTTCCTGAAACAATGTGAGTCATATAGCATAGCAGGACATCTCTCTTTGTAGCATTTATGTTAGCTTCTTTCCTAAGACTCACATGTTAGTTCTTTTCTAAGAGCTATAAGGATTTAGGACCCCCCCCCACACACACACACACACATCTCCCCTCGGCCCTCCAAAAGAAGAAAGAAACAAAAAAACTTACAGCAAAAAACAATGAACACTAAAAAAATCCAAATTTAATCCAGTTTTATTATTCTCCACTGAAATAAGGTAGAGAAATTATTTTATAAGGGTAGCAGACATTCTGGGACCCAGATCCACTTTTTCCTATCGTCTCTCATCTACTTTTAACCAAACAGCATCATTAATAATTTTTTTTCCTTTTGTACTTTACCATGTCTCAAATTTGTTCCTTCTGCCAGGTAAGATATTATAGAAGATTTCAGTGTATTAGTATCGTCGGTAAAGAAGGGAACAGCACCAGGCCCAGACAAAGTCAGACTCGAACACCTGAAGAAACTACCGTCAGTACTCATCAATACACTAGCTCGGCTCTTCACACGCTACCTGTCCGAATGCAAGGTGCCCTCCCAATGGACAGTTCTGCTGTTCAAGAAGGGAGACATTCACAACATCGGCAACTATCGCCCTATCTGCCTGTTGTTCGTCATCTACAAGCTGTTCACTCGAGTCATCCTGAACAGGATTGGAAGAACACTAGATAAAGGACAACCATGCTAGCAAGCTGGCTTCTAAGGATTCAGCACAATCAACCATATCCACAGGGTAACCAAGCTCATTAAGGTTTGTAGGGAGTACAAGATGCCACTCTGCCTCACATTCATTTACAGAAAGCCTTTGATTTGGTGGAGCCTGAAGCAGTAATCGAAGCCCTAGCCAAACAGGGTGTTCAAACCCAATACATCAAGATCCTTCATGAGCTGTATTACGGATTCACCACCAGGATCTCACCATTCTACAAGGAAGTGACCATTGATGTTAAAAGAGGGGTTCTACAGGGTGATACCATTCCACCAAAACTCTTCAGCGCCACCCTCGAGAACTTCTTGCGACAATTAGAATGGGAAGGAATGGGAGTGAAGATAGATGGTCTGCAACTACACCACCTCCGCTTCGCTGATGACGCTCTAATAACACCAAACATTAGCCAAGCAGTACAAATGCTGGCTGACTTCAACCGAGAATATGGAAATATAGGTCTAAAGCTGAATCTAAAGAAAGCTATGTTTATGAAAAATGAACTAGTTCCAGATGCCCCATTCACTCTCAATGGAACAGACATCTCTGAACGCAACAGTTAAGTGTACCTAGGTCGAGAACTCAACATGATGAATGACCTAAAATCTGAGCAGTGCAGGAGGAAGAGAGAGGCATGGAATGCCTTCAAAGGCATCGAAGAAATAGCTAAAAGGACAAAGAACCTCCGACTATGGGCACATCTCTTTGACTCCCCGTTCTCCCTGCATTAACATACGCCTCAGCGACCTGGGCCCTACAAAAGCAGGATGAGAATGCTATTCAGGTCTTCGAGAGAGGAATCGAAAGAGCTATGCTTGGAATATCACGCCTCACTCAAGTGAGAGAAGGAATCCAGAGTTCCGACCCTCCGTCACTATTCCAGAATCAGGAACGCTGTCTCATTTGCCAAGGCATCGAAAATCAGATGGGCTGGACATGTAATGTATTTGTAGATGACCGCTGGACTATAGCCGTTACCGACTGGATCCCACGGGATATCAAAAGATCACGTGGCCGCCCACCTACAAGATGGTCAGATTTCCTTGTTAAACTCAAGACTCTCAAAGAACGGTTTGAGGCTTTTCATATTCCTGAATCAATCAGATGCCATTGGGCTACATTTGCTTGCGATAGGGTCCAATGGAAATGTTACTGGCGCCTGCTTGAGCAAATCGATGAATAATGGGATTCAAGTGATCAAGTGATCAAGTGATTAGTGTATTAGAAAGCACACAACAAAAACAAACAATATTTATTATTATTTGTCTCTTGTGATTTTGTCCAAAGGTTAAAATTCACCATCCCTAAAAAGATAGAACAGAGCAAAATAGGTAAAGAATCACTGTCAGGTTGGTTACATCCAGCTGTGAACTTGGTATAGATGGACTTGTCATCTTGGAGTGTATGGAGGCTACAGGCTGTGGTCAGCTAACCAAGACATGTACACCATAGTGGACTGCTTTATTTATGTTTGTTAAATGGACTATTTCTATTAATAGAAATCTGAATGCAGGAAGAGAAACCAGAGCTCTGTGAAATTAGTCCTAAATGTTACATTAAATATTGATAATATCATTCTAAGATTAAACTTATCTCAAGGAAAAGGATTTAGAGTCATGAAGCATAAATTCAAGTCCTGGTTTCCTAGAAATCAACAAATTTAGTCAATTTTTATCTACTTTGGGATGTAGCTTGCTCTCTTGTAGAATAATAAGATTAACTTATATCTAATCTGGCTAGTTATATTAAATGCAAATACATTTCTTTAGTACTCTGAGTATGTAGATAGGTTCATTATTCAGCTGAATATAGCTTATCCATGTATCTGCTTTATTTAAAATTTCCTGACAATCTGTAATTGGTTCCTAAGAAAAATCAACTAAACCTCTAAAATATTGAAAGTTATGTAGCCAGTCCAGCCTTGATGCAAATATGGCCTCTTCTTTATCCATGGCAAATGAACCACGCCCAGTCTCTATCTCTCCATCGTGCTTGGTCTCCAAATTCCCTTACTCATCTTGCAAAACAATTGCATGTTTGCTGTTGCGTAAAATATAATTGATTTAATTATTTTAGCCTAAACAAAAATGAAACATCACAGGATGGGATTAGCCGCTGGCATTTCCAGAGTCTGAAGTTCTAAGGCATCCAGTTTAAATTGCATGTTAATGTGACCAGATAATCAGGAAGGCTACATGGGGGTGGGTGGTGCATCAGCAGCATTCTCTGCTTTGTAAAGTAGGTATTGAGGTGCAAAGCAGAGCATGAACTGTCACAGACTCACCCTGGCGTGATCAGCAATTTCTGAATCAAATCCTCCAGATGTTTTTTTTTAATTATTGATTATTTGTGTATTTTTTTGGGAGCCACACAAGACAGTGTTCAAGGGTTACTCCTGGTTCTGCAGTCAGGAATTACTCCTAGTGGGTTCTATGGACTATATGGGATATGGGATATTACACGGTTTGGCCTCTTGCAAGGCAAATGCTTTACTCACTGTATTATCTCAGCCCCAGTTGTTTGATTTTCACTGTGCTGATGTTTCAATGGCATTATGGTTTGAGTTTACCAGTCTCCTTTCCTACTATTTTCTCTCTTGCTCTCTAAATGTATGAGCCTCCAAAGACAGAATTTATAGTCCAATAAACTTGGAACAGGCAATGCTTCCTCTGGAAGATTATACACAAGGAAATACAACTTAGTTGTATAGTTTACTGTACATAAATTCCTCATTTACGGCAGACTTGTTACCTCTTCAGTAGTTTGCATGAATTATTCTCACATCTTGGATTATCCTCTATATACATCCTTTTTTCAAATGGTATCTCTCCTAAGAGATACCAACACCTACCACTTCATCTAAAATTCTCAAACCCATAATTATTCTGTTTTTTATGACTGCACAATATTTGTTATAGCCCTTATAGTTTTCAATATTATATTTTCAATTAAAATTTAAACTTAATTATCATTTTTCTATTTTAATATAAATTCCAAGAATCATTTAGGCAAAAAAATTTCTATCATCATTCGACACGCTTTGTCACACACATTATGGTACTCGATATCACTGTATCACTGTATCACTGTCTTCCCGCTCATCATTGATTTGTTCGGAGCGGGCACCAGTAACATCTCCATATGTCCTATTGTTAAATAACAAAAAAGAAGGAATTCATTAATGAGCTACTTTTTTCTTTCCAGAAGATTTTTCTTCTGTTCTGCTCTTGACATGGGTCCTTCTAAGAAGTTAGAGAAACATAATTCAACTTCAAAGTGATACTCTAAATGCCAAGTCCCTTTTCTTTCTCTCACCACTATAATTTCTATTTTTCTCCTTTCTAAGACAGTATATTTTCGTAGTCAATTCCTGCAAGCCTCTTCCTAAAAAAATAAAAGTAGATTGAGAAAATATGTTTTTTACATTATATTTGTTCGGAATTGTTTGATTTTGAAAAGAAACCCCATGTTGTCTTCAACAATTTCCAGTTATTGGTACTTAATTCATATATATCTTTGGGTAAGGAAGCTCTGGGGTCAGAATGATGATATTTATGTCCTTAGATGTCTTGTAAAATGGTGTCATTCTAACTGCATTATCTACTTTAAACATAAAATATTGATGAATAATGGAATGAAAGTCTCGTGGTAAAAAGTTGGTAAAGCTACTTACATATTATAACACTTTTATTTAATCCAGTATTTAATGTACAATATAATTTTTGAGTGACTTCATTTAATGAATTATTATTTATAATAAGAACTTGATAATAACAAAAGATTCTTTTTTTTCTCATGGCAGTCAAAAGAGTTGATAGATTGCAGTTGATGCCAGGTCAAATTGAAAAGAACATCAAGTCAAATCCTAGTCTCTGAACAGAGCTAAATCTATCACATATAAAAGATGGAGTATAAGAGTACATTCTTTAAGGAGTTCTTATCCACAAATACCTTTGCTCATGGGGTAAGAACATGTTTGCCTTCCATACAAGTGTCTTCTGAGTCTTAAGAATGTGCTTGCAGTAAAGGTCTTTCCTAGTTTACATTTGATATTTCTTATACTGTGTGTATGTGTGTGTTTGCATTTGGGTGTGTATGTTTTTTAATATTTAAACACTGTCATTTACAGTTGTTTACAGTATAGTAGTTTCAATCATTGGATATTTCAACACCAGTCCCACCACCAATGTGCCCTTACTAGCATCAAAATGGGTGTGCATATTTTAAAGCTCACTCCAACCCGTATTTATTAATTCACTCATACATTCATTTAGTTTATACCTTTTTGGGGTACACCGGTGATACTCAGGGTTACCCCTGGTTCTGCACTCAGGAATCACTCCAGGTGATGCTTGAGGGACCATATGGAATGTCAGGGATCAAACCTGGTCAGCCACATGCAACGCTCTAACCACTGTACTATCGCTTGACCCCTCCAAACCTTTTTAGTCAAGTAATTTCCATTCCTCAATAAATGCTGGATATCAGAGGTGACTACAAGAGTATGCCATCCTCATGGCAGAGCCTGGCAAGCTATCCCTGTCATATTTGATATGCCAAATACCAGTAACAATTATAGACCTCATTGCCATGACCTGATGGAATGGTTTGAGGCTCTTTATGTTCCTGGAGCAAGCAGATGCTCTTGGGCTCTACTAGCATGAGACAGGACATATGGAGATGTTACTGGTGCTCACTCGAGCAAATTGATGATGAATGGGAAGACAGTGCTACAGTGCTACAGTGATTTATTTAACTATTATCAAGATGAGTTGCAGGATACTCAAAAACAGAAGGACGTTTAATATTCAGTTTGATACAATAATCAGAATAGTCATTGCAAGCCTGGCACATAGTAGGAGCTCTCAAAATATCTGTTAATGGATGAATCAAACAATGAATGTACAAATGAGCTTACAAAATAAATATTTTGTTCTTTTATTGATTTATTAAGTATTAATTACTCCTATGATTATTTACAGTAAGGAATTAACTTAATTTGTGCAGTCATTTGTATATAACCCATCCCCATTTCTCAACTGGAAAGATTTCTGAGTTCCTTGTAGAATAACATGAGGTCTCCGTCATAAATGCATTATGTTTTGCCCTGTCTCTACACCATCTCTTTTTTTAATTAATATTTTATTATACCACCGTAAGATATACAATTACAATGTTGTTCATGTTTGGGGGTTTTGATCACACAGTGTTCCAGCACTCCTCCCTCCACCAGTGCCCATTTCCCACCACCAATGTCCTAAATTCCCTCCCCCTCCCATAGCTTGCCTCTATGGCAGGTTCTTTATCTCTTTTCTCTATTTCTCTCTCTCTCTTTCCTCTCTTACACATTGTGGATTGCAATACATACACTTAGAGACCATCATGTGACTTTTTCTGCCTATATTCAATGCTCAGTTCTAGGTTGGTATTAGCCCTTTCAACTGGGTGTGACTCTCATATGTACTTTCCAATAATCCTGATTCAGAGTTTTCCTATGGAAAATAAAATCAAATTCTACCACCCAGAGACAAAATTTTTTAAATTATATATATGAAATTGTGCATAAGTGTATAACATTAAATATATATATATATTCTTTATATGTACTATCTACACTAGAAGATTTATATAAAGATTAAACATAAAATATCAAAACAAAATACTTTGGACTGTCACCTGTAGATAATAGTTTTCTTTAATTTTTACTATAATTGGGTCTGAGATAGTACAATGGGTAGAGCACTTGTCTTGCATTGTTCCACCCAGGTCCGATCTTGCAACACATATGGCTCCCAAGCACTGCCAGAAGTAACTTCTGATTTTATTTTATTTTATTTTATTATTTAGTCATTTAGTTATTTTTGCTTTTTGGGTCACACCCGGCAATGCTCAGGGGTTACTACTGACTCTGAACTCAGGAATTACTCCTGGCGGTGCTCGGGGACCATATGGGATGTCGGGATTGAACCCAGGCAGCATGGGCAGGCCGCGTGCAGGGCAAACACCCTACCTGCTGGACTATCACTCCGGCCCCTGATTTTAAAGCTAAGAAGTAAACCCAGAGCATTGCTAGGCATGGCCAAAACGTTTTATTTTTCTGTAAAAGCTGGAACATGTTTTACTTTTTCTTCTTTCAATACCACGAAATAATGGCACCACTTATTTGAAGGTATGTGTGCATATGTTCTTTGTTCTTTTCAAAACCTGTACAGTTGCAGCTCAACAGAAGACCAGGTGTTCAGTTCTAGACCATTGCAAGCTGACTTTTTCAAAGAAACCTCAAAATCCAAGTATTCTAGAGTTTATTTGGAATGAGTTCTGATTTCTTTTGCAACAAAAAGTAATTAAAAGTTCAACAATCAGAAAAAAAACCCTTTTTATTTCTTAGAGTGTATTCCCAATTTCTTAGAGTGTACTCCCGATTTTTACATTTTCTGGAGTCTAAGAAGTTTTAATCAACAGAGAAACTAGACTTTTAACCCACCCCAGTATTACTTGTTCTTTTTTCTGAAAAAAAAATATATTGATGCTTCTCTTTATATTTTCAAGCCTAACATTTAGGTCTATCTCATTAGAAAAGCTTATTTGGCTCTAAGATAGCAGCTAGCCTAATGATTTTATCTTCCCACTTTGATTGTTCTTTAGAAAAATAATAAGGTTTATTGAGATTCCATTCCATGTTAGGTAATAGTACTTTTCAGATGACACAACCACTTGCATGTCTAACTTATATTCATGAATCTTAACTGGTGAATCTCGAAACTTCTGTTTCCATTCTTAGAATGAGCAGGTATATATTCTGGTGATGATACAGTAGAATATTTTTAGTATGCTGAAGATGCATATTTGCTTACACTAATTTTATTTTTTTAATATATTCTGAAGCCAGGATATAAAGGGTAAAGATTGAGGTAATGTTTATGAATGTCTTTCATCTGCTAGGGCCATTTCTATATTTGATATTAATTCTCCATTTCTGCAATAATGTTGCATACAGGAAAACCAGCTCAAAAGAAAGTCCTCTGAATAATCACACTTGTTTTCACAGTCAGTCATGGGATTTGACTGTCATTTGGCTGATCCAGAATGGGCTTGGCAGGGCAGAGGCCTTCAGGCTGTAGGGCTGCTTGACTTGGCTCCTAGTCATATTCAATGCATATCTCCTTTGTATGGGTTTGCTCTGGAGTGATATGTTACCCAAAGCAACTGTACCCTTCCTCCCTGCCTAAATCAGGGAATAGAGTTCCCATTCTGTAATTCTATATTATTCTGTGCTATTCTCCATCGTAATTATATAGCAAGCATCTATTTACCTGACAATAGTTTCTACTCATCATTGTACCATTGTACTACATTTTAGAAATTGACTGATATATAAAAGATGTTCAAAATAGTTTTAATTAAAATACAGATGAGTAATATCGGTCTAAAAACTATACCAATTCATTCCAAAAAGTGTTGTTCTAATAAGATAACTGGTTGTGTTACAATTTGTAATTAGGACAAGTCTGACCTGCTTGGGTGGTTGTTGAATCTTTTGAAGTTGACATTACGGAACACAAGTGACAAATTATCCTTTTCATGTCAGCATTACTCTGTACACTGGACAAAATGGACCACTGATCTTACTCTATATGTTTCCTTTCTGGATTCATTTATGGTAACATGATTAAGTAATTGAAAGATTTCAGAAAATGTCCACACAAGACTTTGAACTCTATAGCACTGAACTTAAAATAACTAGGAGAGCATTATTTGTTATCTACAAAGTATTAAAGAAGAAACTTCAAGAAACATACTCAGTGATCCCCTGAAAAGAAATTTTTAAAAAACCCCATATAGCCACACAGAGCCATTCATCAGAGTCCTTGCATCAAAATACAGTAGAATTGACTCGCAACACTGCACCTTCAGTGGGACATGTGAATAGCTGTATGGGTTGTGAAGACTTAGGTTCACTCCCTTTTTGAAAAGGACAATCAGAAGTGGAAAGATGAAAGGGCTGGGCTAGCTGCTGTCTTAGACCCAACTAAGCTGTTCTTATGAGACAGAAACAAAGGGCCCAGTTCTAGAGGGTCATTTGTAAGGAAAAAGTAATATCTAGGTATTGCATTAATCATGCAAATTGAATGGGACAATGTATGTATGATTTGAATTTGGAATAACTTTATTTTTAAAATTCAAAATTATATTGCATGAGGAATATTGATGGGAATTCTGGTCTCTTATTTTACATCTCTTTGTCATATAAATATTTTCTTTTATGATTTTCTTTAAAATTTTTCATTTTTAAAAATCATATAAAATTACTTTAGGTTTTTTTTTTTAATTGACAGGCTGAAATCTATTAGTCTGATGTGAGTGACTGGGGTAAGTTGTTCAGTAGATGATTTGAATTCCACTTCATCTCTCCTTAGTTTCTGGGCCTCTGTTTTTCAGTATTTCTGTCTCGGTTTCCTCATAGCAATTTATTGAAGGTGTAAGAGTCTATGTCAGCCTATTTAAGTACTTTTCACTGTGATTTATCAGCCACTCACCTATATTCTATAAGCATATCACAAAATATTTTCATGCCATTCATAAAATAACATTTTTTAATACATGGATCATTCATATTAACTTAAGATAATAGGTAAGTAAAATTAGGTGAAACTGATGAAATCATACTAAACATATCTGTATACTATTACTACTGAAGTTTATAATCTGACCTAATAAAATTTAAATTAATATCAAAATGGTGTTTTGTTAGTCAAAATATATACCTAAGAAACAACACAGGTCATTATACATGCTCTACCTTAATCAGTGAAAATAGTAATATTTAAGTAATAAACTATATATTCTAATACAATTCACTTTGTAGAACATCTAATTAACATGCAGAATATTTTTTAGAAACACATCTCCTAAAAAGTAATCAAGATGGTCTTATGTTTATACTAAATTCAAGCCTCTACTTCTTAAAACATTATGTTAACATCATTATAAATTTAGATTCTAAAACAATAGATTGTTTTCTCTTACTTTTTGTTTTCACAGTTTCTGCCATTACCTTAGTTCAAACCATTAGAATTTCTTTTCTGGTATTGGCAGCAAGCTCCTAAATAGTAGTCTGCCTCTAGAGTTATCCTGTTCAATTCAACTCATCATCTACTTTGATGATCTTTAAATATGCAAATGTGAGTATGAAGCGCTTCTTAAAGATTTGTCATTTCCCCTAGGCTAATAAGCAAACCCTTAGTGAGTTCACTTCACTTCTCTGGCTTTTTGTTTCTTTATTTCTCTCAACTCTACCCCCTAAACCAAAATGTGAATTGATATTCTTTTCTGTTCTCTGAGCCTCTTCTTGCCTCCAGGCCTTCCCATAAGCTTCTTCCCTAGAGGAAACCAACTTTTCCAATCAATAGAACTGAATTCTATTTGATTTTCTGGTCAAATGACATCTCACTACAGGAAGCTACCTCTGACCTCATTAGGCATCTATACTCTGCCCAGAAATCTTTTCTTCTGCTCTACTTCCCTTCTTTAAAAGCTCCCTTACATACTTTATTTGATGCCTAACACCACTGAGTACTGTTGAGTGCAAAAGTCCATGAGTCTAACACAATGTCTGGTGCATTTTAACAGGTTAGTTAATGGTTGTAGAACAAATAAAGTGAATAAACTTTTTATGCAAAGGCACTTTGGTTGTCACACAAAATTTCAAATAAGAAAACTACTATACTAGATGATTTGTCTGTATGCTTATTTTCACTGTCATATGTCAGGAATCTAAGGGTTTTTTTATTTTAATTGAAAACTTTTTTTTTGTCCCTCACATTAAAGGGAACATTCATGATAAATTTTAAGATGACTTGACTGTCTTTGTACTAATATCCCATGATACTCTGCTTTTATACCATAAGTCAGCAAGATTGAAATCTACTTCTAATTATCTTCACTACCTGCTGAAATTTTGCTGCTGGGAATATGTCAGTTGGTCTAACAATTAGACTGGTGTTAACGGCACATATTCCCATAAGGCAGGGTGGTGATCCCTGAACTTCAAAGAGCCCATGTCAAGAGTTTGTAGATATTGTAGCCCAATTAAATTGTAATTAAGGTGGCATGCTATAGTTTGAATTCTGTATGTGTCAAAGATAAATCATGCCAACAGTGCATGCTATCACCTTTTGACAGTATCTCCATATCTCAAGATGACAGGGTCTTGTTTTATAACTTCTCCAGTGTTTATCATATCAGAGTTATGGATAAGAATACTCCTTCAGTATCCATCCATATGAAGCTAGCACTGGGGAACCAAGGGAGCCAGAATTATTTCAGTATGCATGTAATGGGCCAAAGCTATGTGCCAGGTCCAGGGAAATCTTAAGTTTGAGGACTCTTGGTGACAGTTGTTATTAACTTCCTTTTTAGAGGGACTAACTAAGGCCCACAATGGTTCTATAACATGACCCAAATAATGAACTTTGCCACTAAGTGTGTATCCTTGAATAGACCCCAGAACTTCTCATATGCTGTGTTTCTTCCTATAAGGAATTTATGCATTTATCACTGTTCTATAAATATTTACCATAAAGCATGCATGTCTATGTATGTATGTTTGTATTCATCATCTGACTATTTCTGTTTACCTCAACTAGAATTGTCAGCCAAATAGGCAGTCCTTACTTTTGAATTGTTGCCATTTTGGCTTTGCTTCAATAGTCTTCAGAGTAGGTGAGTCAACCAGCCTCACAGTTTTCTTCTACGTTATGACCTATTTTTGCCTTTATGGACTCTATTCATTCTATCAAGGAGAAAGTTGAAAGGAAGCAATAGTAATATTTGGTGGCTCTCTAACATGATTGAAAAGATCACAAGGACACTATGTACGCTGTATTCTTACAGCATTAGGACAGAGCGTGATATATTGAGCTGGTATTTAGAGGTCTTCTTTTCCATTCTCTTAGCAGCTGACGTTCTGATCTCTCACTGGTAGCTTACTAAAAGGCATTTAGATAACATATCATATTTTAGAGTATGAAATCAAATGTTTTAAAAAATGAGTTTATTTCTAGACCTAGTCACTTAATAATCATGCAAATTGAAGACAGTTACAAAAATGTTTCTTAGCATTAGTTCTCTCATCTATAGAATGTGAATAATAATAGCACTTGTATCTTAGGAAAGGCTTATAAGAGAGGATTATAGGAGATAATGCTTAAAAAGCTCTTAGCACTGTATTTGTCATATTTTAGAATTCAATAGCTATCATTTTTATTATTGCAGTTTTTCCTATTGTTATTACTCCAAACTTTCCCTTGTTTCATCTAATTTCATCTCTTCCCTCACCCAACTGCAAACTCACCTTATATTTTCAAATAATCTTGAAAATGCTTTCATGCAATGCAACAAGTGCTCAAAAGTGAAGGAAGGCATTATACAAATTACCTCTGGAATCATTCTAACCTCATCATTGTGTTTCAATCAGATTTATATTTCAAAGGCTCAAAACATGTCTCACAATTCTGGACAATTCTCCTGCAAAGAAAACGTGAAAACAGACTTGGAACGCTTTTTAAAAAAGGTTTCCTAGCTATAATTACCCAAATGTCAGGGTACAGTCCATATCAGTGAGCAGCATCAGGCCTTCAGAATCATCAGTGTTAAACTAGGTTGAGTGGGAGAATGTTGTGAATATGATTATATCACTTCCTGTCTTAAAGTGAATCAAAGATGTCCGCACTGTACATTTAGCAGTATTTGGCACCAGTCATAAGCATAGAATTCTGCTAATGCTTCTACAGCGGAGTAAAATTTAGTCAAGTATATACAAGCTTTTTAAAAATCTTGATATATAAATGGAAATGTACTTAGGCAGTAGAATACTAGGTCATAAAGGATAAAAGACAAAAAGAGGAAATGAGGGAGGAGAAACAGACTTAGATGGTTGTCATGCAAATACTTGGTATTGAAGACTATTTTCTGAGTATTTGCTATCTGTTAAGAACTTTCATTTTCCCCTGATATTCACTACATACCCTTTCAGCAAAGTCTATTTTTAAAAATATCCAGGTACAGGATGTCCCATACATGGTTCTAAAACTGAGAGAAAAGATTTTTAGCTATGATTAGTTATTAAGTAATTAGAGACATTATTAGAAAGTAAAATAGTTGCCATCTCCAACTATTCCAAATTCACAATAATATCACGATTTTTCTATAAATAAATAAGTGATTCCATGGCACAAAATTTTGCTGATAAGGTATTTGTCTCTTGTAAACTAAAGGTATATTTAAGTGTTGGATCTTCTTTTTTCTTAACTTACTATAATTATAGAGTTCCTTTTTTGCATACTTTTGGACTTATAAAGTTATGATGCAAATTCTCCCAAGCAAATTGAGATATCTTCCGTCTACAAACATGCTTATTATCACCATGGAATAACTTAAGGGTTGACATACACAGTTTACTTGCGGGTTAGACTAGCTGCCCTCAGACTGCTGTGTCTTCAGAAGTCTTATGTTCCTCTGTGCACTTCATCTTTGTCCCCCTTAGGAATTCCACACTCATTTGGACAGTGCCTCTGTCTTGAAGAGTCTTCTACTAGCGCTTGCCTACAAAGTTTTTAAGAAAGCCAAAAGAACATAAATGCCTTGATTTCTTTTCTCTAAATATATGATATATATTTTTATCTCATGTGGAATGTATGTTAGAATTGTGGCTATAAATGTTATAAGCTCAATTAGCTCATGATCTAATGAAAAGCATAAGCATTCATAAATCCATTATGAAATCATAACTAAATACTAAAACAGGGATCTTAAGTTCACATGTCACCAGAGGCTAATGAGTTAAGGGGGAAAAGAGATGCATAAGCCACCAATGAGATGAAGCAACAATATTCTGGGAGAAGTTAAGAACTTCAACTGGTTCCCTCACTTTCAATGTGGCTTTTTTAGCATATTGTAATGGGAAGATGTAGAGAAATGGAAATGACTTCTTATCAATAAAATACCATCTCATATAATATATTTCTTATTCATTAATATGTCTTTGAATTCTAACATAAAACCTTGAGTTTCTTCCTTTTTTTTAACTTTTTTTGGCTCACACCCAGCAATGCTCAGAGGTTTCTCCTGGCTCTTCACTCAGGAATTACTCTAGCGGTGCTCGGAGGATCCTATGGGATGTGGGGGGGTGGGGGAGGTCAAACCCTGGTCAGCTGCATGCAAGGCAAATGCCCTACCTGCTGGACTATCACTCTGGCCCCTTGAGCTTCTTCTTGGCTTAATCAAAGGAATTAAAGAGAATCAGAAGGAATTTTTTCCATTTATTTTTCACTGTTACATTGTACATTATTGAGTAAATATAAACAAATAATTGCTTATTAAATCATAAAAAACATTCTCTTGACTTAAATATTAGTTTAATAACTGAGATGTAATTAGATTTGGCATGAAAAGGGCTTATTTGATAGTACCAATAATGTCTGTTTTTCTATACTTACTAAATAAATCAAAATATTCCGAATCTTGCTATGCCACAGTTTTACTGCTTAAACTGAATCACACTACCATATTTACTTATTTTATTAGAAAGTATTTATTGCAAACAACTTTTGCCAGACATCATGCTAAGCACCAGGCTATACATTATAATGAAATGGTAAACATTCTAGAGTGTAATATTGACCATCATCAAATATCCACATACCTACATTAAAATTCTAACTGTAATTTTATGCTACTAAGAGAGCTATAAATTCTCATTCACTATTTCATTAATACATTCACTTAGTCATTGTTTGCTGAGCCATGTTTTCAATCCCAAATGGGGGAAAGAAATGTGGAGAGAGAGAGAGGCCAGTTATAAGGAACTCACTAATCCAGGCCCTATAACAGCTAAACTAGGAATGTCAAATTTAGGATGGAGAAAAATAAGGATTGAAATCAATTGCAATGATAATTTTATGAGAAAAAGAGAGCTAGATCACTATTGAAAATATGAATACATTCATTCATTTATTTGACAATTACTTGTTAAGCTGTTGTGTACCAGGTACTATTTTATAAGCAAGAGGAGTGAAAAAACAAGCAATTAGCAAACACTCCTACTATTCATGATGCATTTTAATGGAAATATATGAATCATATATGTTTAATGAATATACATGTAATAATAATCACTGTCACAGTATCACTGTCTTCCCGCTGTTCATCGATTTGCTCAAGTTGGCACCAGTTGGGAGTGCCGACTGGTTCAGCCCTTTTGGAAAACAATATGGGCATTCCTCTGAAAAATAGATATTGAGCTCCCATTTGATCCAGCAATAGCACTCCTGGGAATATACCCGAGAGACCGAAAAACACATAGCAGAAACACTATCTGTACTTCTTTATTCATCTCTGCGCTATTCACTATAGCTAGAATCTGGAAACAACCTAAATGCCCGAGAACAGAGGACTGGTTAAAGAAACTGTGGTTCATCTACACTATGGAATAGTATGCGGCTGTCAGAAAAGATGAAATTATGAAATTTACCTGCAAGTGGATGGACATGTAGACTATCATGCTGAGTGAAATTAGTCAGAAGGAAAAGGACAGATATAGAATGACTGCATTCATTAATAGGACATAAATAGATACCAGTGTTTTACTAAATATGGGAAATGGTAATGGCAGATTAACACTCACCATTGAATATACACAAAGAGACTTAAGTGATAAACTCTAAATATCTGCAGGGCTAGCCACAATGTGTAAAATTGAGAGAGAAATGCAGAGACAGAGAGAGAGACAGAGAGAGAAAGAGAGGAAACTGGGGTACCTGCTATTAAGGCAGCCTGGGGTTGGGCGGGAGGGGGTGTGGTACGTTGGTGGTGGAAATGGGGCACTGGTGGAGGGATGGGTGCTGGTATACTGTATTACTAAGAACCAGTTAGGAACACCTTTGTTATTGTATGTTTCACGGTGGTATAATAAAAAATTAAAACAAAATGTAAAAAAAGTGGGCACCAGTAACATCTCCATACGTCCTGTCACAAGCAAGTGTAGTCCAAGTGCATGACATTTAATAATATATATTATTATATAATATATAATAATATATATTATGTTATTAAATATATTATATTATTAAATAAATGTATAGTAATAGTTTACATTTAATGTAAATGTAAAATAATAATCAAGGTGATTGTGGTAGCAGAGAATGGGATAGGAGTGTAAAGAAGATCCTGGTTTTAGGAAAGCTAGTCTGAGAAAGGACTCACTAAAAAGTAACATTTGCTTAAGTATGTGAGAGAACAGATCTATGTAATCTTTCTACCTCTGTTTCATAAACAAGTGTCTCATTGTACAGAAACAAAGTCTGTTGGTGGTGAAAGAGAACACTTCTAAAGGTGAAAGCCTCTGGCTAATGCCTAAAGTTTAAGCAATGTTGGTCCCTAGCAATGGCTCTAGCTATCCCCGTATTCAAATGAGATGTTGAATCTGGTTGAAACCTCTATACACTTTTCTGTACCCTTTCTACTAACTTTTTAAAACAAATAAATCAGCCCCTGATTTTCCACATCCGACTTCCCTCTCATCACAACTCCACCCAGCAGACCAGACTATCACAGCCCGGATCATCGACACCCACCCTGCAGCATTTTTTTTTCAATCCGGTCCAGGTATGCTGAACCAGAGACTCTCAGACATGGGGCAGGGCTGCTACTTGCTCTCTTCCTGTGCCCAGCCGCTCATGAGGCTCCTGGGAGGCATGGCGGATTCTAGCCCAGGACTGCCACCCCAGCAGAGCCTCACAACAAGCCAGAGGACCCCCGTGACTCTATGGGGTCCGCCATTTTCCACATCTAGACTTCTTTCTCGTCATACCTCCACCCAGCAGACCAGTCTATCACAGCCCAGATCATCGACACCCACTCTGCAGCAGTTTTTTTTCAATTCGGCCCAGGTATGCTAACCAGAGTCTCTCAGACATGGGGCAGAGCTGCTACTTGCTCTCCCTGTGCCCAGCCACTCATGAGGGGCCCGGGAGGCATGGCAGGTTCTAGCCCTGGACTGCCACCCCAGCAGAGCCTTACAACAAGCCAGACGACCCCCTACTCCATGGGGGCCGCCATTTTTCACATCCGGACTTCCCTCTCTTCACAACTCCACCCAGCAGACCAGACTATCATAGCCCGGTTCACGCAGCTGCTAGCGGCAGTGCGGTTCATCAATAAATGCTTTATTTAGAGGTGACTACAAGAGTATGCCACCCTCATGGCAAGCCTGGCAAGCTGCTCGTGTCATATTTGATATGCCAAATACCAGTAACATTTATATTAGGTCATTTCCCATGACCTAATATAATGGTTTGAGACTCTTTATGTTCCTGGAGCAAGCAAATGCCTTTGATTTCTACTAGCATGAGACAGGACGTATGGAGATATTACTGGTGCCCGCTCTAGCAAATAGATGATGAACGGGAAGATAGTGATAGTGAAATCAGCCCCTATCAAATCCTTACCTTATAATATGATGAATAATATTTGCTTGTTCTTAATACATTTTGCACTTAGGCCTGCTTCTATTCATTCTTCTTTTTGCTTTGCTGTTGTAAAGAAGCTAGGAACAATGAATACATTTCTGTATTGTATTTTGAGATGTTTCTTGAGATATATAGAGAAGAAACACAAATAAAATTTGGTAGCAGTTCCAGATCAGACTGGGAAACTTCCTAAAACATTATCTGTTTAAGTTCCAGAACCGTGGCTGGGAACAGTAGATAGGAGAGCATCTTGACTTTCTGGCTGACCTTGCTAGAATGGTTAACCTTCTTAGATCTCAGTTTTCTCAACTATAAAACAAAGTGAACACAAACCTTTTCTGATCCCTTGGAAGCATTAGGAGGGGAAGTAAGTTAATGTTTGGAAAGGCCTGTGTGACCCTTGCAGCCAAGACATTATCAAAGTACAAAGTAAATTGCAGGCACTGTTTGCTATCCCATTAGTAACTCAAATAGTACAAGAGGCTCCTCCCGTCAAATCCTTGTAAGTTAAGCTTGTAATACACACTTGATTTTTTTCCACTGGGACAAAAATAGAAACAGTGGTTGAAGACTTCTTCACTTTAGATTCATTATTAAAGGTTCTGCAGTAGAATTCCTATTGGTTCAGAGAGTTGCCCTCCCATTGAACAGCTGTGCCTAATCTTGTCATCAAACTCCAGGAACTGCAAACTATATAGAGTTGGAATAAGGACACTGAACCAAAGGCTTTAGGCTATGGTGACCTCAGCCAAATCACTATCATAATTGATACTCTATGTCAAGACATATTAAAAGGGATTCCTCCTACTCTTCCTCACCATCATTACCTCTTTCCAGGTTAGTTTTCTATAATATTAGGTATATATAATATGAAGATACTTAAATTAAGCAAGTTATTAATACTAACAAATACTTAAAAATAGAACAAGGTGAGCGGGAGAGAGATTTCATTGGACTGAGTATATGCTTTGCATGTGGAATTCTGAATTCCGTCACCAGAATCACATGGTCTTTATGAGTATAGGTGGCCCCAATATGGTCCAAACATCAAACCTAATAAAATTTAAACAAAAATACAATAAACACAAAACACCCAACAGCAGGCTTGAAGGAAAGACTCTTATTCTTAATATTCATAATAAAATGAGACTGTATATGGTCAACTTGCCTATAGTTATGAAGCTCAGAACCAGGACCTATAGAATCCCCAAAGATTATCCTGATTCTAGACTGGAAAGAAAAACCTTGATTTCTTATGCTCTAACTTTCTATTCACTCTTCTACAATTTTAAATATTTTGCTAAAATGAAAAGAGGAAGGGTTAATAACAATGTACTGAGCTAATTCTTGAAGTTCACAAAAAATTTGAGTTCTCTTGGCCTGATTATTCCACAAGGTTAGATTCAAATACAAAAACCATAATCTGAAATTTATTCACTAGTATTCACATTAATAATGGATGGCAATTTGGTGAAAATCTATGCAGCTTTTAATCAATCATTTTCAGTACTTTGAGGACTTTCAGACACTCAGAATAGCAATACATTTTACATCGTAAAAATGTTCTAAAAATCTGTTGGAGTGGAGATCTGCCTCCCTTTTGTAGTTTCTTATGAGTAAAGATCAACTTTTACTACATATGTATGAGAGAATAGAAAGGCAAATATTAAAATTGGTATTTCAGTAGATTGCTTTATGTTTTCTTACATATTTCTAAGACAATTGTTGAAATTGTACCCAAGGAGCAGCAGGACAGGAGAGAGGACCAATCAGTGGGTGCCTAGTTACCTAAATCAGTAGAAATTGTAGGTTCACTGTTGAGCCAATGATCTTTCATTTTATTTTTTGCTATTTTTGGGTCACACCCTGTAATGCTCAAGGGTTACCCCTGGCACTGCATTCAGGAATTACTCCTGGTGGTGCTTGGGGGACCATATAGAATTCCAAGAATTAAAACTGGGTTGGCTGTGTGAAAAGCAAATGCTTTCCCCCTGTGCTGTCAGTCTGGCCCCCTGGTCTTTTAATTTTAACTTCTATAATTATACTGAAACTATGACTGAAATAAAGTAGAATCAAACCTATTAAAAATAAGTTTTAATTCAGAGAGAAAGCATCTCAAATAATTTTGTGCTATGTAATTAAGAAAGAGAGAAAAACTCAAAAATTTCAATTTAGAACTAAATGCCATTTTGAAGTGAAATGCATTATTTTGCTTTTTTTATCATTATTATTAGAAAACCTGATCTTTCCCTTTAAGTTTCATCAGTAAATGCTCGAGATGAGAGTCTTCTACTGAGAGTATACCACCTAATGGCAGAGCCTGGCAAGCTACTCATGTTTCATTTATTTGTTATGCCAAAAACTAGTAACAATTATGGACCTCAATTCCATAACTTGAGGAATGGTTTGAGGTGCTACCTGTCCCTGGAGCAAGCAGATGCCCTTGGGTTACACTTGCTTGTGACCGGACATATGGAAATGTTACTGGTGCCCACTCGAGCAAATCAATGAACAATGGGAAGACAGTGATAAGTGATCATTTATTATTATTATTACTATTATTATTATTACTATTATTATTATTATTGCTTTTTGAGCCATACCTGGCAATGCTAAGGGGTTTCTCCTGGCTCTGCACATGGGAATTACTCCTGGTGGCTCTTAGGGGATCATATGGGATACTGGAGATAGAACCTGCGTAGGTCCTATGCAAGACAAACGCCCTCCCTGCTGAACTATCCCTCCAAACCTGAAATGCCATTTTAAAATCTCTAAATTGCCTACCATAGAGGCAGGTGGAGAATGGGATTGGAAGGAGGGAAACTTTGGACATTGGTGGTGGGAAATATACACTGGTGAAGGGATGTTTGTTGGAATATTATAGAACTGAAACCCAATGATGAACAACTTTGCAACTGTGTATCTCACTGATTTTAATAAAATGAGTAAATGAGCATCGTCAACAAAGCAGAGCCTTGCAAGAAGCCAGAGGAGCCCTCACACCATGAGGGCCACCATTTTTCACATCTGGACTCCCCTCTTGTCAGAGCTACACCCAGAAGAAGAGTTGATCACAGCCCATCTCATGCGGTTCATCAATAAATGCTCAAAATTAGAGTTGCCTACTAGAGTATCCCACCTGCACAGCAGAGCCTGGCAAGCTACCTGTGTCATATTTGATGTGCCAGATACCAGTAACAATTATAGACCTCATTTCCATGACTGATGGAATGGTTTGAGGCTCCTTATGTTCCTGGAGTGGGTAGATGCCCTTGAGCTATCTAGCATGTGACAGGACGTATTGAGATGTTACTGGTCCCGATGGAGCAAATTGATGATCAAGGGGAAGTCAAGTGATCAAGTGAAGTGATCAAGAGTAAATGATAAAAAAACTCTTTTTGACTCAGAATTCACACATATTACATAGTGATGCCTTATCATACGGATGTTAAAATCCTATAAATTTAGTGATATTCATTTTTCGTGTATAAATGAAATAGTTCAAGGGTATTTTCCTATTAATGCACTAAACATACACTGAACTAAAATAATCTAAACTGATAACTAAAATAATGTAAACTGATAACTGAAACTGATAACTGAATCAAGATAGAAGAGGTACATGACTTTTTTTTTCTAGCAAAATTGAAGAAAATATTTAGAGATGTGTAATCTACTGTGCAGAAGATAAATGTCACTCTTCAAATAACATATTTTGGGAATTTTCTCATACATTTCAAAGCTACTTTGAGTGTGTGTGTATGTGTGTGTATTTACTTCTTCCACATCATCTTTTTTAGAAATTTATACTTCAGAAACATGCCATCCTCCCATACTTCACCCAAAACGGCATTCTCAAGGTCAAGTAGAATTATATGTCTTACTAATCAGTTCTTTCTCATTCATTTATTTTGCAAATATTTAATGAATGCGTACTGTTCTGCTAAGATGATTCAGTAGCTAATGCAATTGAAAATATCACACATATTGAAATTTTATCCCAGAAAAGGAAGATAGAAAATAAATATGCATATAATGACCATTATAATGCTTTGGAGGGAAGCACTCAGGAGAAAACAGGTGACTGGAAAAATAGTTAAATCAATTTTTAGACTAAATTGGAAAAGATAAACTGAGTTTATAGTTGTTCTGAGACTGAATTAATGTTCAGTGGAAAGATAACCAGTATGTGAATGTGCAGGGGAAGAGGTCACTAAAGGTGTAAATTATTGCAAAAGTCTCAGGCAAAAAGATTGGCTTATTTGAGAAACAGGAAAAAGATCAACAAAGCTGGAACTTTAGAAGTATTTGCTGTTAGTAAAAGCCTTTTCAGCATATAAAACACTTAATACTGTTTTCCCATTTCCATCTCTATACATTTCTCTTTTATTCTATCTTCTGGTACTGCTCACTTTCTTACAGATTGGCATGCGTGTACCAGGCTGTTCTTGTCTCCAGTTATTAGAGCATGCTGTTCTCCCTATCTGAAATGTATTTCTCTACTTTGTCTTCTTTGACTCCTACCTCTTTCAAGATAAATCTTCCCTTCCTTCCCTGTGGAATCACAGAGAGGGAATGATTAAATGCCCAAATTATGCAGTCCTCTATCACTGAAAATGTCTTGTCACATCTTTTAAAGCTTATTTCTTATTGAATGTTTTTGGTTCTATTTTGACCTGTTGCCCAATTCAGCACACCATATTAAGTGGCATAATCCAGAAAAACAGTCACCTTTCTTCTGTTTGTACAGAATTGTGTATCATCTTTTATTTTATTCATACTTGACTCAGAAATGATCAATGTGAATTAATAAATGAATTGTACATTTATCTTTCCTTCTTCCCCGCTTTATTGAACTTCCTCCTTTTCTCCTTCCTTTCTGCTTTCTCTCCTAGTGATTTTATCAAATGTACATGTGATCCTTGATGCCTCATTTTTCCCCTCAATTAGAAATTAGTTGAGAAATTTGACCTCAACCTTGCAATTAGAAAATCATATTGACTCTGACTTTACCACATACGTTCCATATATCTACCCATAGAACAGGGTAGGGGTATGAACAGGGCTTGAACCTATCATCCCTTTTCAAAAGATGTGGCCCTGACAGACTGGTTTCCTTGCATGCATGAGTTGTAATAGGAAATATATTGATAAGACTTTTACACTATCACTTTTTCAGAACTCACAAAGAGGTGATCCCAGTGACCACTTTATTACCTGGAGCACTTTTCATACTCTTCAAGTCTTTAATTATTTCTTTCATAATATTTATCAAAACACGAATATTTGTGTACATATTAATTGACTGTTCTTACTCCTTTATTTTGATATATGTTCATTGAGTACTGGAATCATTGTACACTCTATTCAAGTGGTTTCTAAGCCACAGAGTGGCTTAGAAACTCAAAAGCCACTCTGTGGCTTAGAAACTCAAAACATTTGGAACATTCAACAGCTAAAAAACAGAACAGGTGAAGAAACATGCATAGATACATACTATATGTGCATGGCTTCATGTTTGGGTCACTGTCACTGTCTTCCCATATATCATTGATTTGCTTGAGCAGGCACCAGTAACATCTCAATATGTCTTGTCACATGCAAGATAGCCCAAGGGCATCATCCCACTCTAGGAACATAAAGAGCCTCAAACCATTCCATCGGTTCATGGGTATGAGGTCTATAATTGTTACTGGTATTTGGCATGTCAAATACGACACAGGTAGCTTGCCAGGCTCTGCCATGCAGGTGGGATACTCTAGTAGATGTTTGGTGAAAAAAATATTTTTAAAGTTAAAAATACTTTTTATTTCTTAAAAGTCTGAATTTTCCTTTCTTTCTTATGCCTTTGGAATTAGAACTTTTGTTAATGCCTCAGAACAAAGGCCACAGTCTCATCTATAGGAATGCCACCTACCTCTGAGTTTGAAAGAGACCTAGCTTTAGGTACTTCTATAGTAACCTGGGTTAGACAAAAGGTGGTGTGAACAGATTAGGCTAAATAGATCCCTTAGTCAGTACTTATGGAGGAGAGGCAAGGTAGTGGTAGACTGGCAGCAAACATTGAAGCTAGCTAAAGGACAGCGGTTCTCAGAGCTCTGAAGAGCCAACGAGGCCACATGTGTTTTGCTTGAGTGAGCATATGTACCCCACAGATATTCTGGCTCAGGGAGAGCACCATTTAATGAAATGGTCTGGTCTCGTATCTCAGAATGCCAGCCTGGAGTGGGATGCCTTAGGATAGCAGCACTGAAACTGCCAGCTGGCAGAGCCCCTACATCTGTCAGCACTGTGAGTGATGGCAGAGTCTTAACATGTCTGAATAGGTTTTTTCAGGTCCATCTCAACACCACTGAGGAGCTTGAGTTTTGAGATCCTGGAGCTGAGGTAGCACTTCAGATTCCCAGATTTGGCCCCAGTGATTTGTCACCATAGTATACTGTCTGCAGTGTACTATGTAGAAAAATCTCCCTGGATACCAACTCTTTGGATCCTAAGGATTGGGCATATCCCTCCAGCCAGGATCTGCTCAAATGGTGATTGCAGCCCACTCGGAGTACCCAAGCCACAAAAGGCAGTGGTTCCAACTCCATTCCTATTCTCCACTGGAGCCATAGCAGCTATCACTACAGTGGCCCAAAGGGGTGTGGCAACATCATCAGGTAAATCTGGACCCACAGGACAAGTGCACCAGGAGCATGAGAGTGTCCTCAGGTTTCCTGATACCCCAAATCACCACTGTGCCTCTGTTAGGATCCAACAACTCATGACAAAGTTTCCTGAGAGATTAGGCCCCAAAAGTTAGGTATGTGGGAGCCATGCCCACAAACTGCCTCTAGCTCAGCCATATAGGCTCAATTATTGGCCTTGCTTCAGAGACCCATAATTAAATCTCCAAGGAGATCAGTAGCCTTACTTAAGAAGTTCTTTCACAGACCATGATACAGAGATTCATAAATAAATCTCAAAGAGATCAACATGATGAGATGCTCTGGGCCCTTATCCAAAGCTGAGTCATCCAGGAACCTTATAGGGGGTGGGAGATGGAAGAATCTGTCACCTGCCTAAACAGATCCAGAAGGCTGAAAACCTTCATACTCCACATTCACCATTATACTCCCAGGGGCATTTCATTGTTCACCAAGAGTCTCATACAGAAATCTGTTGACTCAGGTGTTCAGATCTGTAACTGAAATCTCCAGATTTTCATGAACTCAAGGATGGGCTACCTCTCCCCATCTTCCTGCACTTCTGGAACCTGTAGCAGTCATGAACATGCCCACAAAGTCTCACAGCTAAAAATTTAACTCCATCTATATCAAATCATTAAAAAGTTTGTTCTTTCTGAGTGTGTGACTGCAACAACACAGATAAACCAGGAGTAGCACACCAGATTGGATGGATGTGATGGAGAAGCATCCAATCTCAATTAATAAAGCATCAATATAGAAGGCTTAATCTCTAATATCTTTGTAATCACTTACAGAAGGACTTAATAGTTCCAGATTGAGATACACAATATTCACCGACTTTTGTCTGAGGTAACATTTTTGATCATTTCTATAGAAAATTATAACAAGCAACATAAACTAAATTAGTGAGAGTCTGCTATAGGGGTAGGCTTAAGGGGCTGGTAGGAAAATTGGAGATGATAGTAGTGGGAAAGTGCAGTGAAGGCAGGATTGCTGATGGTATATTGAATTTCTGTAACAGATTAGTATGAACAACTATGTTAACCATAGTATTTATATAAGGTGTACTGGGTAAATAAATATCTTTTTAAATAGCAGTTCATCACAGGGTATCGTGGCTAATGGTTTATTTTTTTAAGGTATTTTATTATACCACCGTGAGATATACAAATAAAAAAAGATATACAATTAAAAAGTTCATGTTTGGGTTTTGGTCATACATTGTTTCAGCACCCGTCCCTCCACCAGTGCCCATCTCCCACCACCAACATCCCCGGTTCCCTCCCCTTCCCCCAGCCCTGCTCCATGGCAGGTTCTTTATTTCTTTCCCTTTCTCTCTCTTTCTCTTTTCCTTCCCTTCCAGACTATGGATTACAGAACATACATTAAAAGGTTGTCATGTGTATCCTTTTGCCTCTATTTAATGCTCAGTTCTAGGTTGGCATTAGTACCCTCGACTATTATTAGCCCCCTGTTCCATTTTCTGTCTTACCTAAACTCTGACTCCCACACGTTTGTGATAATCTCCACCTTTGACCAGACCTCCTGATATATGTTTCACTTGACCTTGGATATTGGTATCATAATATGTACATATATATTTATGCCATGCAAATAAATGCAGTCATTCTGTATCTGTCTCTCTCCTTCTGGCTAATTTCGCTCAACATAATCTTCTCCATGTCCATCCATTTATAGGCAAATTTTATAACTTCATTTTTCCTAACAGCTGCATAGTATTCCATTGTGTAGATGTACCAAAGCTTCTTTATCCAGTCATCGATTTTCGGGCACTCTGGTTGCTTCCAGATTCTGGCTATTGTGAATAATGCTGCTATGAACATAAAAGTAGGGATGGTGTTTCCGCTGCGTATTTTTGGTTTCCCAGAGTAGATTCCCAGGAGTGATATGGCTGGGTCAAATGGGAGTTCAATTTCTAGTCTTTGGAGGAAAGTCCATATTGTTTTCAGAAAGGCTGTACCAGCCGGCATTCCCACCAACAATGGATGAGTGTCCCCTTTTCCCCACATTCGTGGCTAATGGTTTAAATACAAACTTCTCCCTTAGGCTATAAGATGCACAATAGCAAGCACTATGTCTTATTTCTTTGATTCTTATTTTCATCTAATACCACAACATGGGTGTTAATAGTGCTCAGAAACAGTAACCACTACACCTAAGGCACATTACTTTTCTTCAAATCATTTAGGAGGTATTGAAAATGGCATAAGCTGTTTTCTAATGTCTCAGATGAAAAAAAGGAATGAGAATGAATACATTGAAAATAAATGAGCACATTGAAATGAAGAAATTAATTGGAGATTATGACTGTATCTTGCTGGTTTTCTGATTCAAGATGCGTCCTTATCTGAGCAAATGAGCACCATTCTTGGAAATCATGGTGGGATGATGAAGCCTCAGCTCCACATGACAAGACAGCAAACAACAAATTACAAAAGTGTGCTGATCTGGCAAGGAAAGCTGCTGTTTCATCTACAGGAAACCTCAGGTACATGCCAATCTCACGAAAAGAAATCCTGCATATACTGAGACTGTTGTCAAGAGGAAGCTAAGAGTTTTCACTAAAAATCTATCAGATGATGTTGAGGAATGATATCCTCTTCTGAGGAGTGGTCTACTTGCACTGACAAAATATATTAGATTTGGGAGCAATAATAATATATTATTATAATATAATAATATATTATTATTTGAAAATTAGACATTAGATTAGGGTTTTTTATAAGAGCCACCATGTTAACCTTCATCCAAAGGAATATAACACCAGTTATTTTCTAAGGATTGGCATTGTACTTGTGATGGTTCATATTATATGTCAGCCTGACTGGGTCTGAGTGCCTACATCAGGCTAAACATTGTTTTTTCAGTGGTTGCATGCAATGATGTTTCTGAGAAGATTAACATTTGTGTTAGTAGACTGAGTACAAGAAGCTGCTCTTCTTAATGTTGGTTAGCATTGTGCAGTCTATTGAGAGCACATATAAAACAAAAATCAAAGATGGAAAACTTTCTGTCCCTGGTTTCTAAGACATTGGTGTTCTGTTGCCTGCTGATAAAGTTTACACCATAAGATCTCTTCATTCATCAGATCTCTTTATTCTCAGGTCTGAGTGCAGAGCCAGGAGTAATCCCTGAGCATTGCCGGGTGTGACCCAAAAAAAAAAAAAAAAAAAGACACCTTACAGGCCAGAGGTATAGGGGTAATGCCTTGGATCCTTGGATGTGGATGCAAGGTAGATCATTTGCCTTGCACCCAAAAAGACCCAGGTTCGATCCCCAGCATCCCATATAGCTCTCTGAGCACCCCCCAGGAGTAATTTCTGAGTGCAAAGCCAGGAGTAACCCCTGAGTATCACCAGGTGTGAGCCCCCAAAAGCAAAATAATGATAATAATGATGATGATAATAATAATGTTAATATTAATAATAATAAACCTTGGATGCAGCTAATCAGTTTGATTCCTGTTATCACATGTGGTCTTCTAAGCACTTCCCTGGATTTGTGAGCAAGAGCTATGAGTAGTTCTGAATACAGCCAGGTGTGGCCCAAAAGATAAAGAGTCAAAAAAAGAAAAACTTTCCTAGTCAGGTGCACAAAGTTTATTGATCAACTCTCTTAATTACTTCTATAGCACTTGGGTGATCAATCTCCCAAACTTTAATGCCAGTTCCCAGAAGGTCTACTTGTATTACTATACTGCTTAATCAGATTTCATTCATATCTAAACAGTTCATATTCTTGCCCTTTTATCATCTGGGCTGCAGATATCTCTCAGACCTTTTGTGAAGTATTTTTTAATGATTTAGTTGTGATTGTACACAAAGGTCAAACAGCAGGGCAATGAAGACTTCCCATCTGGTCTAGGCAATTCTTTGTTCTCAAAAACTGTTGTGCTAGCTTAAACAAAGTGCAGTGGAGCCAGTGTTCATCTGTTATAAAATATAGAAAATTAAATTATAAATCAATTGTACTTTCCAAAACAGATTCCAATCTTGTTCTGGGGCCCTGATCTTGTTAGTGACAGAGGGAAGTGGAGTTTTGTATTTTAGCTTCCCATTTTCTTCTCATTAAAAACAGTCTTTCTCATTCTTCATTTGCCTTTCTTATTTGGACAAATATTTGATGGGATCAAATTTCAAATTTCCTAATAAGGTAACGTTTCTTTTCTTTACGGAAGTCTTTTCCATCATAAAGCATCATTGGTCAAATACTGGATTTTCTTTATATGTAGTTTGCAGTAAAATTTCACTTTTGAAGCTCCTTGATTTACTTTGGCAACACAAAGGGAAGATAGTTGAATTTGGAAAACTATATTCTCAACCAATTTACTTGACTACCTTCCTTTAAACTTTGTATCCTATTATAGGAAACAAAATTTGGATATGCATTTTTTCTTTTTCTAATGTGCTAATCTGGAGGCAAATTATCTCCTTACTACCATAGAGAGCAAAGAAACATTAGGAGCAGAAAATTTCTATTACTATTTCTGCCAATTAGGTTCAAATGGTGCAAATGACTTTCAAAACTTCTCAAAGGAAAAGTTAAATGTAAAACTTTTGCAGCTCATTCATTTCACATGACCATATCAGTTATATTATAAACTCTTCAAAGTAAGATCACTTGAACACTTGATCACTTGAATTCTGTTATTCATTGATTTGCTCTAGCGGGAGCCAGCAACATTTCCATTAGACCCTATCACATGCCATTGTAGCCCAATGGCATCTGGTTGATTCAGGTATATGAAGAGCCTCAAACTGTTCCTTCAGGATCTTGACAAGGAAGTCTGACCATCTTTTTTAGGTGGGCGGCCATGTGATCTTTTGACATCCGTGGGGTCCAGTCGGTAACAGCTCTAGTCCAGCGGTCATCTCCAAATCGCATTACATGTCCAACCCATCTGGTTTTCTATGCCTTGGCAAACGAGACAGCATCCCTGATTCTGGAATAGCGACTGAGGTCGGAACTCTGGATTCCTTCTTTCACTTGAGTGAGGCATGATATTCCAAGCATAGCTCTTTCGACTCCTCTCTGGGAGACCCGAATAGCATTCTCATCCTGCTTTTGTACGGCCCCGGTCTCTGAGGCGTATGTTAATGCAGTGAGAACGGTGGAGTCAAAGAGATGTGCCCAGAACTTGGGGGTTCTTTGTCCTTTTAGCTATTTCTTCAATGCCTTTGAAGGCATTCCATGCCGCTCTCTTCCTCCTGCGCAGCTAAGGTTTTAGGTTATTCATCATATTGATTTCTCGACCTAGGTACACATAACTGCTGCATTCAGAGATGTTTGTTCCATTGAAAGTGAATGGGGCTTCTGGAACTAGTTCCTTTTTCATAAACATAGTTTTCATTAGATTCAGCTGTAGACCTATCTTTCCAGATTCTCGGTCGAAGTCGGCCAGCATTTTTGCCGCTTGGCTAATGTTTGGGGTTATTAGAACGATGTCATCAGCGAAGCAGAGGTGGTGTAATTGCCGCCCATCTATCTTCACTCCCATTCCTTCTCATTCTAATTGTCGCATAATATCTCAAGGGTGGCGCTGAAGAGTTTTGTTGAAATGGTATCACCCTGTTGAACCCCTCTTTTGACATCAAAGATCACTTCTTTGTAGAATGGTGAGATCCTGGTGGTGAATGTGTAATACAGCTCACAAAGGATCTTGATGTATTGGGTTTGAACACCCATTTGGCTAGGGCTTCAATGACCACTTCAGTCTCCACAGAATCAAAGGATTTCTTTAAATGAATGATCGTGAGACAGAGCGGCATCTTGTACTCCCTACAAACCTCAATGAGCTTGGTTAACCTGTGAATATGGTCGGTTGTACTGAATCCTTTCCGGAAGCCAGTTTGCTCACATGGTATCCTTCATCTAGTGTTCTGCCAATTCTGTTCAGGATGACTCGAGTAAACAGCCTGTAGATGCCAACAACAGGCAGGTGGTGCGATAGTTGCTGATGTTGTGAATGTCTCCCTTCTTGAACAGTAGAACTGTCCTGCTGGTTTTCCATTGGGTGGGCACTTTCCATTTGGACAGGTAGAGTGTGAAGAGCTGACCTAGTGTATTGATGAATATCGACGGCAGATTCTTCAGGTGTTTGGGTCTGACTTTGTCTGGGCCTGGTGCTGTTCCCTTCTTTACCGAGGAGATGGCATGTTGATTTTCAGAAGGGAGAACGTTGGGAATGACATATCCATCCTGTGGAATTTGGTATGTGGGCAGGTGGATGTGGCTATCAAAGAGATTTGAGTAGAAGTCATGGATAATCTTCTTCATTGCTTTTCTGGAAGATGTGATAGATCCATCAGGGCGTCGAAGGGCAGTCATCTTGGTCTAATAGTTGGTGAAGGACAGGCAGGCGGTGCGAATGCTTTTCCCGGCTTCTGCTGCATCTTCCATTATTTCTGCTCTTCTGTCTTTGAGGTCTTCTTTTATCGCTTCTCTGCACCACTTAGCAAGCTTGGACGTTAGCTTTTGGTCTCCTGAGGCTCGCGCCTTGCCACGTTAGCAAATGAGCTCGAGAGTTTCTGAAGACAGGAGTCCTTTTGTGTCTTTCTCTCTCTCGGCATTCTTTGCACAATCATGTAGGTGCTGAACCAGTCGGTTGTATTCTTCATCAATGTCGTCAATGATGGTATCTTCCCATGTTGCTGCAATGGTGCCAAAGAGTTCCCAGTTGGTGGTCGTTCTGGAAGTTCTCTTCTTAAACTTTGCAGACTTTTCTCCTCATTGCGGGAAGTAGAATTTTGCACGAAGGAGATGGTGGTTTGATCCTGTTTGGAATTTGGGGACAACAGCAAAATCGGTCAGACAAAACCATTGATTGAAGATGATGTGATCAATTTCATTGTGGAACTGTGAGTTCCCATGAATGGTCTTGGTGGACATGATGAATTCAGATAGTCTTTCACCCTGTTCGTTCCATTCTAGGCCATGGGTCCCGATGTGGAGCTCTTCAGCCGATCTTCTCAATCCTATATTGGCATTAACTTCACTGACTATGATCTTGTAGAAGGTGTGATCTTTTTTTATAGAACTCCTCCAGTTCCATGTAGAATTTCTTAATTTCATCTTCCTTGTATGTGGATGTTGGTGCATAGGCAATGAAGATAGAAATTGCTGGCAGTGGGCCACATCTCTTCAAGTGTAATCATCCTATCCGGTTTGTTAGGCATTCAAATGAATCAATGTTGATGGCCATGTTCGTGTTGACAAGGACACCAATGTCACTGACACCTCTTTCTTCTCATGTTCCAAGAAACAGTTCTTCTCTGGTTTCAAATACAGCGTGATGCGACTGACGCCTCCTCATCTCAGTCAGACCAATGATGTCGTACTTGATCTTTTGCACTTGCACCGTCAGATCCTCGATATATGCTTCCGATGCCAGAATACGTGCATTGAAAGTACAGACAGTCATTTTAGTCCAGCTTCGTTTTGGCAGCTTAGGTTGGCCATGAAATTTTATCAGGCACTGCTTGTTCACCTTTCTTTCTGCTGCAGTATTAAGGGCTCTTTCAGGGTCAGGAAAATAAACATTTTTGTTACTGGTTTTGGCATATTGAATACACATTGGACAGCTTGCCAGTCTCTGCCGACGGGCGCCTATACTCTCATTACCTTGTGGGGCTCTCACAGAGGGGTGGGTATATAAGATAGATTTTATTTTTAAAGCTGGACTCAATGAGATTCAAATTAATTTAATGAATGCACTTTCAATCAACAGATATTATTGAGTGCATATTATGAATATGTCTGAGACTCTGGAATGACTGAAAAGGAGGTTCTTTCATTTTTAAGTAGTTCACCTCCTATAAGCAAATAGGACTGATATATAAACATATTGCTTTACAATAAAATAATTCAGTATGATCATTTCAAAGAATATAGACAAGATCACAAAATAAATATGACTATTATAAGAAAATACACTATTGGGTCACAAAACAAAACAGGTCCAGGAACAACTTTTCAGTGGAAGCAGTATCTGTGTTGGATTGTAAAATATGGCTCATTAAATGAACATAGGAAGGAGTTATTCTAGGGAAAGGCAATATATAAAAGAAAGAACAGCACGATCTTAACTCAAGGGGGTATTTGACTTGATTCATCATATGTACTTAGGAAAGGCAAACAATTTTATACACTTTTAAGATGCTTACTACTGACAATTTAAGGAAAACCTTATCCTTGTCTCAGAATATTTTGCACAGGAGAGGGTTGACTGACTACTGAATAACTAAAATTGACACTACCAATAAAGTCTCCAGGAGAAAAATGTTAGCATAAGTGTGTGAAGGGGCGTTCAGTCTTGCATTGCGTTTTCTAGGAGATCACAGGAAGATTCAGATATTTCCTCTATCCCAGGGCCATAGTAAAAGGTCGATTGGAATGCAGAAATCTCTATAGAGGGAGTTGTACTTATTGAAGCACATTGAGTCAGAAACACTTGAAAAAGTTTAAATAACTTTTTTAAAAAATTTATTTTAAATAACTTAATTGTAGTAGATTGACAGTAGATCCCATCTGTACAGATTTTCTAATATTCTAATTTTTATAAGCCATAATTTTCTATCATTAGTGATATATTGGATAGATTTTTTAAACAGTAAAACCAATCTAGAAAGATGAATAAGTGCTGCTGAGCTGAAAGTTGCTTAATCAACTTTCAGGAGAAGAATCTCTTATGGACATCTCATTCATTAGAAAGTGACTAATTTCATATCAGGGTTCACTTAGACATTTATATCTTAACTGTCTGCAAAGACAGGAAGAAAAATGTCCACATAGTAACAATGACTGTAAGAGATTGTTGTGATAAGATATACTGTATTCAATTATAATTTAGGAATAACCAGAACTACATCCCCATTCTCAGTTCAGTATTATGTCCCTTAGTTGATGTTTACGATATTCTGAAAAGGAAACAACTAAAAAGATACTACCAAATTTCTGGACTGGATTTTTTAAAAATTGTGAGTAGTGCACACCTGGTGGTGCTCAGGGTTTACTCCTAACTAGGTGCTTAGGACACATTCCTGACCATGCTTGGGGGACCATGTTAGGTGTCAGTGGCACTTGCTTTGCACATAGCATTTGCCTACTGCAAGGCAAATTCCCTAATCACTGTACTCTCTCTGACTGCCACTGCATTTATACATATATATATATATATATTATGAATTACTGAATGTAGAGGAAATTAAATTATTTTAATATATGTCAATATTTAACGAAATTATCTAAGTATTTCCTAAGTATTTCAGTAAAGCTAAAGTGAGAATCCATACGCAAGAAAAGGAATTGTCTGATGCCAGCCACTATGTGACATAGCTAGAAGCGCAAATTCACACACAATAATTTGATTAGTCCTTTCCAGAGAATCAAAGGGGCGAAAGAATGAGAATTCTAGAATATCTTTCTTTTTCTCTCTCTGTCTCTCTCTGTCTCTCTGTCTCTCTCTGTCTCTCTGTCTCTCTCTGTCTCTCTCTCTCTGTCTCTCTCTGTCTCTCTGTCTCTCTCTGTCTCTCTGTCTCTCTCTCTCGCTCTGTCTCTGGAGACCTCTGCTGTTTCAGCCTGACCAGTGAACTTTCTTTCAAAAAGCTGACATTTCTCTGCTAGACCAACCATCTCATTCCTGGCAAATTCTTTCACCACCCCATATCTTAGACCCAGCAGGTTGTGGGTTTGAGTATTTCCTCTATACTATACACTAATGTTTATTGTAATACTTTATAGACTACAAATATTCTATGGGTCACTATGATTGTCATATGTTCAGTATACTAAGAACAAATGGAATAAGTACCCTAAAAGTACAAATGTGAGTTGCATATACATAAAAAGAGAAAAAGAGAGAGATTAAAAAGAGCCTCTAAACAATGACACTGACTTTAAAGATTTTTAAAAAATTATTATTATTTTTAAGGGGACTTCCCAAAGTGGTTCACCAGGTGCCCTATAATGAGTTTGCCAGATACACTGATGATCCAATACAAGGGACCAATGGTGTAGTGCTGTTCATCCTATAGTGCTAGGATTACATGCAATATCTTGGCAGTGCTCTGGAGCTCTCAGGGTTGCACCAACAATGCTCTGGGAACCCTGTGTTACCAAAAAATTGAACCAAAATGCATGTGATACATGTGTGTTATTTAACTTCTTTACTGTTTCTCTTCCCACCCTACAGCAAGGTCTATTTTAAGCCAGGTATGCCTGATCCAGAGACTCAGATACATGGGGCAGAGTTGCTACTGGCTCTCCCTGTGCACAGCTGACCATGAGGTGCCCAGGAGGGAAGGGAGGGTCTAGCCCTGGCCCACCATCCCAGCAGAGCCTCACAAGAAGCCAGAGGAACCCCCCACACCATGAGGGCCGCCATTTCAAACATCCAGACTCCACAGCTCGTCAGAGCGCCACCCAGCAGATAAGCCCATCTTTCCCTGGTTCATCAATAAATGCATGAGATGAGAGCCTACTAGTATCCCACCCACATGGCAGAGCCTGGCAAGCTACCCGTGTCATGTTTGAGATGCCAAAAACCAGTATCAATTATAGACCGCATTCCCATGACCTGAAGGAATGATTGGAGGCTCTTCATGTTCCTGGAGTGAGCAGATACCCTTGGGCTATGCTAGCATGCAACAGGACATATGGAGATGTTACTGGTGCCTGCTCAAACAAATCGATGAACAATGGGAAAACAAGTGATACAAGTGATACTGTTTCTCTGACCCTATAATATTTTTTCTGTAACTTAATTGAACCAGATACACAGAAAAAAAACGCTGTTCTCACCCTATTTTTTAAAAAAAAAAACACTTTTAGTGGTGCTTGGGGGGATTTCCTAAGGTCACTCACAGAGATGCTCAGACTGGTGGTAAATGCCTGATGGTTTAGTGTTGTTGTGTTGTGCACTGTGCTTGGATTCAGTGGTGCTCAGGGTCATGCAGTGTTAGGGGTTGAATTTGGAACCACACAAATGCTAGTCTTGTCTTCTACCACTTAAGCAGTCACTAACCATTATCACTACCACTTCTCCCTTAGCTGATTTTTTTACTTGCTGGTTTTAGTCTTTTTTGTTTATGTACTGAAGTCCACAGTTATTTTTTCTAGTTTGCTTCTATTTATTTATTTTTTATGGACCACACTCAGCAATGCTCAAGTTATACCCCTGGCTTTGCATTCAGGAATGGTTCCTCACAGGCTTAGGGGACCATATAATATGTTGGGAACCAAACTCATGCAAGGCAAGCATACTACCTGCTGTACTGTCTCTACAGCTGCTGCAGAAAACACAGTCTTTATGCTTCATTCAGCTGTTGGTTTTCCTATTTATGAGAGCTTCATGGGTAAATTTGCAGGATGGGCAAGTTTGGGGAGAAGGAAAGACACCCATGGATTTGGGCTTATGAGCTGAAAGATAAGTATATTTATCTCAGTGGGTTTCAGTCCCTTCCAAGCAGCAGTTTGAACTTGAATTCAAGTAATTTGGCTAGCAATAAATAATATACATTATATGCAAATTTCCCAAGCATAGGAATATAATCACATTCACAGTAGGAAGAAAAGTAAAACAAAATCTATATATAACTGCACAATCACTTATTATTCCAAAGCCATTCTCCTTCAAAACCCATCTCTTTTTCTTCTGGTGTTTGGAAAAGAGTTGTGTACTATGTCCTCAGCTACACTAATGATCAATTATAAAATTATGGCATACAATTTTAATTTGCCCTTTCTCCCCACTTTGAGCAACCGATGCTTCAAATAATAAAAAAAAATCCAGTTTCCAGACTTTTTTGAAACATGAGCAACATTTTAAATACTTGCTTAGGTATTGAAAGTTATAAAATTCAAGAATAACGTTTTTGATATATGCCTCAGATAAGTGCAGCACTTATTGCGTTTGTATCTTGGTGATACTGACACTTAGCCAGGACTCTTCTTGCTATTTTTTGATCTTCATGCCTATGTGGAATCTTTACATGTCAAGTATGAGCTAATACTCTATTCTGAGAACATGTCTCATAGCTTTCTACCACCAACTAGTAAGTTTCTCTATAAAGAGTTTCTATACTGCTGGTAATAGGAGAATAACAATGAACCCAGGAAACCAGACTTCTAGCTTCGTTCTAGTGGGGGAAACCTAGCAAGCAATACTCAGGGAACCCAGGATCACTCCCAGAGATATTGGGCTGAGCAGGTCTAGCACTTTAATGCTAGGTTTCATGACTATGCAGTCACTGTGCTGAAAGGGTCACTCTCGCAGTTCACAAGTCTCCAAAGCTATACTTGGTGGTACTTGGAGGGTCATGTGGGACTAGAATTTGAGCTTTGGAACTGGAGCATGCCTTGTTTCTCCCTTGAACACTGGGAAAATTGTCCTATTACCTTGTCAAGACTTTTCTTTTTTTAATGTACTCACACTCACATGGCTTTATTTTTCCTTTTTGGGGGGTAAAGGCAATCTAAATAACTTTACCACTTATAAGGGTGTTTTCTTTGCTGTGTTTGTTTTAGTTTTTTTTTGTTTGTTTGTTTGGTTTGGTTTGAGTTGGTTTGGTTGGCTCTTGGACCACAACGAGCAGTGCTCAGAGATTACTCTTCGAGCTGCACTCAAGAACTGCTACTGCCAGTGCTGGAATTCTGGGAATCAATTCCAGGTCAGCCAGGTGCAAAGCAAGCCTCCTACCACTGTACTATCCCTCAAGTCTCCTGCTTTGCTGCTTTTTAAGGAATGCAAATGTATAGGGAATTTGGAAAATGGACTTATTTTTGGAAAAGCTTTTTTTTTTTAATTATTTTCTCCCTGCTGCCACCCTACCCACAATCCCAAACACAAAGGCAAATAGCAAAACAAACTCACCATACAATCAGGAAAGTCTAGGAATCCATTAAGGTGGTATAGGTGTTTGGAATGGAGTTGGGGTTGAAATGAGAGTTAATATATTTAGAATTTCAAAGACCCTAAAAAGTTTTTCAAGTAGTGGTTTTCCAAGAAATACTGTTAGGGTAAAGTAACCTAATATTACACTTCTTAATGCTTCTACTGGCAATTAAGGAGGTATCAAAAGATACTGAACTTAATATTGCTTATTTTGCACTGTCTACAAATTGTTTTCAGAGGTTGTATTGTTATCATTCTCAATAGAACATTTCTCTTACAATTGGGAGAAGAAGCCCTGTCATTTGTTTTCTTCTGTATACTCCTGTAGAGTTTTACTTCAGGATCCAACAAAGTCATATTTTCCACATAATTCAGCTAATTTTTTACTACTTCCATCTAACACACAATCTCTGTTCCTATGCTTTAACACAAGAAAAAAATTCATTTTCATGTCTCAGAGAAATTCAGGAATTCAAGTAGTTTCTTCACCAGAGAAACTATAATCAGGGAGTTTAGGGATGTGGTCATGTTTTGCATATCTTTACATCCAGCATCAGGAATGGAAGTAGACTTGCAGGATGATATGCTTATGGAAATTTGTTACTATTATGCCTGAAATTAGCTGTTCTGCTCTTATACCCACATATTTTATTGAGCATATTAGATACAGCCCCTCTTTAGCCCTGACTTCATTTTCCACTTTTTAGTGACTTGTGCTCAACCATGATCCAAAAATATTAGCCACAAGATAGTTTATGATGGACAATGAAAGAAATATGTTCACATAGGTTTCATTTTAGTCTATTATTATTACTGTTCTAATTTATAATTATCATCAATCTTTTTTATGCTAAATTATAGAAATTCTAAGTTAACCATCATAGCTATAAAGAATAGAAGGAAACATAATCTCTCTATCTATACAGGAATCTGAAGTTGAAGTAATCCACTGGGTTTTGAAGATGAAGATGAATGCTTTGAGAATATGCAATGGAGAGAGAGATGAGGATTTCTGTGTTCCCATGAAAAGAATGGAAAATAACCAATCCCTCACTGATTTATTCTAGTCACTGAGGAACATTTTTTCTCTTTCCCTAGACATAAAGCCTGCTTACTTCCTTTTTATGAGGGGGTGGGGGAAGGATTCTACATCCTGTTCATTAAAACTCCTACATTTTCTGATGATATACAGTCCTTTCCACTGTGCAAAATTTGATCTCCTTTTGGTTTTGTAATTCATGAATCTAACAGCAAATCATACACCCCAATAAATTCTCACCCCCTTCCTTGAGGTTGTTGCCTCACAATACAATCTAGCCAATACTACCTAATATATAACAGAATTAATAATAGAGTGGTCAAAATGCATGCTGTCATTTATAAAGGGTGAATGCAAGACATATAAATCATAGCTTAGAGTGAATACTGACTGTAGTGGTCCTTCTCAGATGACCCTGTAGGATTAACACTTTTTACCCTCAGCTACCAAAATAATTGACTATAGTTGATCCCCTCCAGAGCTACTCTCTACTGTGATCTGACTTAACTGATCTAACTTGTCAACTCCCTGTCCTAAGGTAGTTTTCCTCAGAAGACTAAGATGGAGTCCAAAGGAAGCAGAATCCTTTGTTCAGTTGGTTCATATCCAGAGGGCTCTCCTCAGCCTCTGAGCTCCAAAGGGATAAACTTGCAACTACTTTATTGACTTTTGCAACTACTTTACTGTTTCAACTTTTTCTCTAATGCACAATCCCACTTTCCCTCCACTCTAGAAGTGGTTTCCAGTAACACTCTCTAAATAGCCTTGTGCCAGCATATCTCAGATTCCCCTCAGTCTGTTTCCTGGGCAACCTGATTTACAACACTGTATGTTCCTGCTCCAGAATTCCAGAGGCCAGATACTGTGAAGTGCCCAATCAAAGAACTGCTAGAAGCTGCTTTTCAAACTGGGATTTTGCTCTGTGAGAAAGGAGTTTCTTTATCTCTTTGTTGTCTCTCTTCTATGGCTCTATCCCTGCAGGTTTTTACTTTACCTAGCAATATTTTCTGAGTCTTCTGAACCGTTGGAAAACATTCCATTTTAAGGGGGGGCTGTGAGTTTTGGCTCCTGCTTGAGACTACCTAGGACCCCAAAGGTGGCCTCAACTCTCAAAGGGCCAAAGACTATGAAATAGTGTAGAATTCCTTCAGAAACACAATTCTTTCAACAGTTAAATGCTTTGTAATATGTATATTTTATGTTAGTGTTTGCCAATGTACACTAAATACTAGCACTAATCATTAGACACTATTTTATTTCTGTTTCTAAAATTCTTACTCTCTGTTTAATAAAACTGCTCTGATGCTTTTAGGCAAGAGTGGCGACACTGAATTAGGATTCAGCAATGCCCAAATTTATTTTGTTCAACTGAGAATTTTTTTCTGAAGACTTTAAATTTCAAAGTAACTTAAAAATCTACTTTGCGTGTGGAGTTTAGCACCACTTAACTTCTGTTCTGAAGAGATTTTGGATTTCTGTACTTCCTTCTTCTCTTTCTTTTCTTATTGCAAAGTATATAATTCTGTGAACTCATATCTTATAATATCTTGCCAAAGGCAGTGGTTTGCAAGCAAAAAACACTACCACACTGCCGGGATTGGTTCCCAAGCTCTTCTGTTAAAATTGCTATTTGACTAATTTGTGATCTTCCCCCAAAGAATCACAGGCAGTTTTAAACCAAATGTTTTGAAGCTGCATAAATAGGACTATCATTCTTCTAGTCTTCTGAATTTGAAGACTTAGACATCTCATAATACTGTAGATGTCAATTAATTTTATCTTTTTTGTATTGACATTTTGCTTTAAAGTATTGATTTTTGTATGAAGTCATATAATAAAAAAGGCTGAATCTAAGTACTTACCTTAAAAAAGGTTATTTCTTGTTTATGTATACTGAGTGGATTCCAAGAATTTTTCCTCTAAAGATACTTTACTTCACTTGTATCACTTGTCTTCCCATTGATCATCGATTTGCTTGAGAGGGCACCAGTAACATCTCCATACGTCCTGTCACATGCTAGTGTAGCCCAAGGGCATCTGCTTGCTCTAAGAACATAAAGAGCTTCAAACCATTTCATCATGTCATGGGAATGAGGTCTATAATTATTACTGGTATTTGACATATCAAGTATGACACAGGAAGCTTGCCAGGCTCTGCCCTGTGTGTGAGATACTCTTATAGTCACCTCTAATCTGGAGCATTTGTTGATGAACCACACACCTGCTTTGCGGCCACTTGAGCCGGGCTGTGATCAGCTCTTCTGCTGGGTGGAGCTCTGAAGAGAGAGGAGTCCGGATGTGGAAAATGGCAGACCTCATGGTGTGGGGGTTCCTCTGGCTTCCTGTGAGGCTCTGCTGGGATGGCTGGCCAGGGCTAGAACCCGCCTTCCCTCTCAGGTGACTTGTGATCAGCTGGGCACAGAGAGAGCAGGTAGCAGCTCTGCCCGTGTATGTGAGTCTCTGGCTCAGCATACCTGGGCTAGGCTTGAAAAAAAGACTGCTGCAAGGTTGGTCTCTGCCTAGTAGGGCTATGATCAGCTCTTCTGCTGGGAGGAGCTCTGATGAGAGAGGAGTCTGGATGTGGAAAATGGAGAATACAAATGGAGATACATTCAAGATTATTTCTTATGTAACTACTATATTGGGACGTGCTGGGTTTTGAATTGTGAATAGGTAGAGAATGCAAATTGAAGACCTTGAAAATAGTTTTCAAGACCTGACTTGGAAGTGGTATTTTATATCTGACATATATTAAAAGGATTCTAGAAATCATAATCATCCACTGTTATTAGGGAAAGAAGGGGCTATTGGGTATATCAATTCACTTGCTTTTGTCCTTGTCCTTTCAAAAGTATGTGTTCTTAACCTAGATTACCCACCAAGCGGAAAATAGATATTAAACAACAAAGTTTATATATGATATTGCAGCCTAAAAGGTGCTTTGGGAGGGCATGCAGTTCTAGAGATCACTTCCGGGGTCTCTTCATACAATAGCATGAGTCCTAGGCTTCATATTTTCTTCCTGTCCAGCAAGAAAATATTTTTAGCAAATAATTCACAAATTCTTATTGAATAATAAAAAATATTTTAAAAAGTTTATTCTGGTGATGACTATACAATTTTTAATATGATAAAATCCACCAATTTATACAGCTTCAAAGATACATTTATAATTTATATTAGTAAAACTGCTTTTGTTTTTGTTATTTGGGGACTTTGGGTATTTCTCTCAATAAAGATGTTATTAGAAAGGACAATATGAAGGAATAAAAGTTGCAAAACTTTTACCTATGACTAATGAGTCATATAGACCATAAATACTTCAGATACCCAAAAAGACAAACTGGTGAGTACTAGACTTACCAACGGAACAGCAGTCAATTTCCTAGAGCTTTTGTTTTCCTTTGATAAATCAGGAAATAGAAAGAGATGCTATTTTAAAGGAAAATCCATGCCAAGTCATTGAGCATTTTTGCATGTTTCCTGCTCCTTAGGAAAATTATGCTAATGATGTGATAGAAGCCTCATTTCCCCTTGATGACCTTTTCTGAAACAGAAACAATTAGGTGTCTACATGGAGTTTTTTTTTTAGCAATATGATAGATTTTAAAAGTCAAAAGCAAAGCATTCTAAAATAGGACTAGAATTGAGAGGCTCATGAAAAGTGTTTTAGAAGAATTCTAAATCTGATGTCTGAAAATGAATTGAAACTAATAAGTCAAGGTGGAAGTAATTAATACATTCTGAGTAGAAGGGCTCTGTGCTTACAAGTTAAGACATTAAGAGAAAGCTTGTGTGGCAGAAAGACAAAGGACAGCCAGAAATCAAGCTGGGGGAGTCAGGAAGACCAGAGTATATTAATCTTAAAGGTCAAGTTAAGATTTCTTTTCAGTACAAGTCTTCGACCCCACATATAATATATACATATATATGTATATATGCATATATATACATATATACATATATACATATATACATATAAACATATATACATATATACATATATATACACACATACATAGAATAAAGGAATGCTGTTTAAGATGTTTTAAAGTAGAGGGACAAGGCTATTTAGAGAAAAGACATTTTTCCTTTCTTTCCAGGCTACCATTCATTTATGTATTTATTCATTTCTTTTTTTTTAATTTTTTATTTTTAAAATTACAAAGATATACAATTAAAAAAGTTCATATTTGGGTTTTGGTCAAACAGTGTTGCAGCACCCATCCCGCCACCAGTGCCCATCTCCCACCACCAACATCCCCGGTTCCCTCCCCCTCCCCAGCCCTGTTCCATGGCAGGTTCTTGATTTCTTTCCATTACTCTCTCTTTCTCTTTTCCTTCCCTCCAGACTATGAATTACAGAACGTACATTAAAAGGGTTGTCATGTGTATCTTTTGCCTCTATTTAATGCTCAGTTCTAGGTTGGCATTAGTACCCTCAACAATTGTCAGCACACTGTTCCATTTCTGTCTTACCTAGCCTCTGAATCCCACACGTTTGTGATAATTTCCACCTTTGACAGGACCTCCTGATATATGTTTCACTTGATCTTGGATATTGGTATCATAATATGTACCTATATATTTATGTTATGCAGATAAATGCAGTCATTCTGTATCTGTCTCTCTCCTTCTGGCTAATTTCGCTCAACATAATCTTCTCCATGTCCATCCATTTATAGGCAAATTTTATAACTTCATTTTTCCTAACAGCTGCATAGTATTCCATTGTGTAGATGTACCAAAGCTTCTTTATCCAGTCATCGATTTTCGGGCACTCTGGTTGCTTCCAGATTCTGGCTATTGTGAATGTAAGGAAAGCCTCTTCAATAAGTGGTGTTGGGAAAACTGGGCAGCGACATGTAAAAAGAATGAATTTGGACCTGTGTCTAACACCATGCACAAAATCAGATCAAAATGGATTAAAGATCTCAATATCAGACTTGAATCCATAAAGTACATTGAAGAAAATATAGGAAAAACCCTCCATGACATTGAAGCTAAAGGCATCTTCAAAGATGAAACATCACTAACAAAGCAACTAGAAGAAAAGATAAACATATGGGACTACATGAAACTAAAAGCTTCTGCACCTCAAAAGAAACAGTGACTAAGATACAAAAGCAGTCCACAGAATGGGAAAGAATATTCACCCAGTACCGATCTGATAAGGGGTTAATATCCAGGATATATCAGGCACTGGTAGAACTTTACAAGAAGAAAACAAACAACCCCATCAAAAAATGGGCAGAAGAAATGAACAGAAACTTCAGCAAGGAAGAAATTGAATGGCCAAAAAACATATGAAAAAATGCTCATCATCACTAATCATCAGAGAGATGCAAATCAAAACAACAATGAGATACCACTTTACACCACAGAGACTGGCACATATTCAAAAGAACAAGAACAACAAGTGCTGGCGTGGGTGTGGGGAAAAGGGGACACTCATCCATTGTTGGTGGGAATGCCGGCTGGTACAGCCTTTCTGGAAAACAATATGGACTTTCCTCCAAAGACTAGAAATTGAACTCCCATTTGACCCAGCGATACCACTCCTGGGAATCTACTCTGGGAAGCCAAAAATACGCAGCGGAAACACCATCCCTACTTTTATGTTCATAGCATCATTTCTTTATTTTGAGTATACCCTTGGTGATGCTGAGAGCTTATTCAGGGATTCTTTTAACAATGCTATGGTGATCATATGTAATGCCAGAGATTGAATTGTGCCTGGTAAGACCTTTAACTCTTCTACTATATCTCAGCCATACTTGTTTATTAGAGCCCTAAGTACCTTGAGTGGGGTTCTAGACATGAAGTTATCTGACCATGGAAGCTACCAAAGTAAGCAAAGCACAGCTGAGACAGGTCAAGCCTGAAAATGGGCATTTAGGGAAATACTGAGGGGGCTCTGAGTATTCCTGAGACTGTAAGAAATATCACTTGTCTTCCCTTTATTCATAGATATACTCTAGCGGGCACCAGTAACATCTCCATACTTCCTGTTGCAGGCAAGTGTAGTCCAAGGGCATCTGCTTGCTCCAGGTACAGGATGTGCCTCAAACCATTCCCTTCTGGTCTTGGGAGTGAGGTCCATAAATGTTACTGGTTTTGGCATACAAATAAAATAAGCCAATATGTAAGAAATAATAATAACACAATAAATAATAATAGTATAAGCAACCAAAAATAATATTTTAAAACAAATGAAATAATTCAAGTATGTCTGATTAACTGTGATGCAGGTCCTCTTTGGAACTTAAGTTAGCTTTTATTGAATGGTAGAGAATATACATTTTTGAGATATGCTGATGAATAAGTCCTTACTCTGGGTGGATTTCTTACAAATAAACTCAGGATACATCTATTATAAATCAGGTGGCAGTTGTGTACTCATGCTCTCTGTCTTCATTTCTTACATATTCTTGTTACTGATTATTTCACTATTATACATAAAATGAAAGCAAATCTAAACTTTCCAAATATGCATTAATTTTCTAGCCATCACTGATGTTTGTGTCTTCATAGAGGCATGACTATATAATTCATTCTCAGGTGGTAGTTGTTGGGGAGCTGCTGGAGTACCCAAAAGTACCAGGACAGAAGTTCTCTTCTACCTCCGAGGCCACCCGGGAACAGATAAAAACTCACAAGTCCAGCGCAATTTAAAAAAAGGCTTTTAATAGTGCAAAAGCTCTATCACCGCAATCCAATATAATGAAAGAACTCTGGCTCTGGTCAGACTTAGACCGTACAAGAGAGTTCAAGTCTCCCACCAAAGAGAGAGGATCTCATCCGAGAGGAGTCCAACCCAAAAGAAGGGGATAAAAGGGCGAGTCCCTCAAGTCAGTACCCTTATATACACCAAAGTAATCAACATCTTAATTTCATGAGCTTCATGTAATATAGATGGTACCCACAGGTCCTTCTTATTTATTATCTGCACCAGGGTGATTCTTATTATCTTGTTCTCCATATACTGAAAGGGTCACGCCGCCTACTTGAGGGCAAACTAGTATGATTCTTCCTATAATCTTAAAAGTAGTCTCAATGTAGCCAGGGTGACAGTCTCCTGGTAAATTCTAACTGTTCCACGCTGGGTGCAGTGGGTATGCAGAGGAGCTGTGACCAATCTAGATAAAATAGAAGTTTTCGTAGATGTATAATAAGTCAGAAGTTACTCAGTCAAGGTGACTTATGTAACTTCCACACCCTCTATCAGTGTTTACATAGAAGAGAGATCTCATTAGAATGAATCTTGGGGCCTGAGCGATAGCCCAGCGGGTAGGGCGTTTGCCTTGCACGGCCGACCTTTGCCGGCCCGGGTTCGATCCCCGGCATCCCATATGGGCCCCTGAGCACCGGCAGGAGTAATTCCTGAGCGCAGAGCCAGGGAGTAACCCCTGAGCATTGCCGGGTGTGACCCAAAAAGCAAAAAAAAAAAAAAAGAATGAATCTTGGCCTAAGAACATGTTAATAGATTAAGCTGTGAGCAAAGCTCCCAAGCTAGCTAAGCCTCGTCATCCAACAAGTAGTAATTGTGTTTAGTCAGCTCCCTTACCATATCAGTCTATGGCCACTTCTGATCCTGGTTAATTTTCAACATTTGTGAATCAGACACCCTCAGCATCATGGTACAGCTGAAAAAGAGATCTATCATTTGATAAAATATTCTGCCTTCGGGCCGGAGCGATAGCCCAGCGGGTAGGGCATTTGCCTTGCATGTAGCCGGCCCATGTCGGCCCAGGTTCGATCCCGGCATCCCATATGGTCCCCGAGCACCGCCACGAGTGACTCCTGAGTGCAGAGCCAGGAGTAACCCCTGAGCATGGCCGGGTGTGACCCAAAAAGCAAAAAAAAAAATAAATAAATAAGATTCTGCCTTCTTTCCTTCTAATAGCCCAATTGTGGACTTGCTTCTGGTAGATGGGACTAAAGCTGGAATGATTTTATATGGATGCTTGCAAAATGATGGGACATACAAATTAGACACCTGAGAAATTTCTCTGAGTTAAGAACTTACATTCAGACAAGTAGTAGTCATTCTATTTTGAAATCCTCAACTTTATCCAAAGCTAAAAAGTTACTTTGCATCTCCTTCATGATTGGGATTTGTTAGTTGGGATTATTTTTCCTACAAATGAAATTCAGCACAGGCAAAAAGAAAGGGTGACTTTATAAATGAGAAACTTCTCCATCAGGGCAATTAACTAAAAGTAAGAAATTATGCAAACAGGATGTAAAAGAGAAAAGATTCAAACCTAGATCTTCATTATACCACAACACAAGTTCATTAACACTGATTCTACTTAAATATAAATTAATATATAAATATATAAAATATATTTATACATATATAAATATGTATAAATACGTATATATACATAAAACCTTGGCTATACATTTCTAAGAGTATGACTAAAACTATTAGTCTAATTTGAGATGAAACTGGGATTTAATAAGTCTCAATTGAGTTACATTTTCTTGAATAAACCTTTTCACTTGTTTTTGAATCATGAGAAAGAATCCAAAATGAGAGTATCTCATTTAAAGAATTGAAACTGAAGTTACCCCCCAAAGGACTAAATGAGAAAAATGTGCATTAGAATTGATCAATATCAGTTCCCTTGGAAAGATACGCATTTGTCCCCATAATACCAGTTAACAACAAAGAACAGGAATAGCTTTTAAATAAAACAGACATGTAGAATACCAGCTGTATCACTTTCCAGCTGCTGACTCTGAGAATGTAAATTTTCTTTCTAAATATGTCTAGAGAAAATGGTTTTATGTTAGTGCTTTTGACTCCCTCATTCCTTCTCTCTTTCATTCTCTCCGTCTCATTTCATCTCTCTTCTCTTTCCTCTTTCATTCATTAATATTAAAAGTTCCTTTTTTTTCTATATCTCTCCAGCTATGCTTTGTTTTTCACTGACACTGTTAATTATTTCCTAGCAAAATATAGATTCTGACTTCTGTGTCTTCTTGATTTCCTCTGACTGGAATCTAATTTCTTGGTCATACGTTTTTATTATCTTTCAAGGTGAGCCTTTGAAGAAGACAAACATAACTTTTTCATTGAAATATTATATCTCTTTTCCATCCACCCCAAATATGTTTCATTTTTTTTCCTATCATGGTTTTCTCCCCAATAATACCAAACATGTGTATTTCCCCAATAGTATCAGATATGTATCTGCATTTGATCAAAGAGTCCAGTTTCTAGCTATTCTACATCTACATTTAGTATTTCAAATAAGATTTTCACAGAAGTATTATATCAAGACATTTCATAGGAAAGGTAGATGGCCTGGATTATCTTGAGGAAGGTTCCTTCAATCCCCATTTTACGGAGAGCTTTCATCATGAACGGGTGTTGAATCTTGTCAAATGCCTTCTCCGCATCTATTGATATGATCATATGGTTTTTATTTTTCTTTTCGTTGATATAATGTATTATGTTGATTGACTTGCGGATGTTGAACCATCCTTGCATTCCCGGGATGAATCCCACTTGGTCATGGTGTACAATCTTTTTGATGACTCTTTGGATTCTATTTGCTAGTATTTTGTTGAAGATCTTAGCATCTGTCAGAAAAGATGAAATTATGAAATTTACCTGCAAATGGATGGACATGGAGACTATCATGCTGAGTGAAATTAGTCAGAAGGAAAATGACAGATATAGAATGACTGCATTCATTAATAGGATATAAATAGATACCAGTGTTTTACTAAATATGGGAAATGGTAATGGCAGATTAAAACTCACCACTGAATATACACAAAGAGACTTAAGTGATAAACTCTAAATATCTGCAGGGCTAGCCACAATGTGTAAAATAAAAGGGAGAGAGATGCAGAGACAGAGAGAAAGATAGAGAGAGAAAAAGAGGAAACTGGGGTGCCTGCTATTGAGGCGGCCTGGGGGGGCGGGAGGGGGAGGGGTACATTGGTGGTGGAAGTGGGGCACTGGTGGAGGGATGGGTGCTGGAATGCTGTATTGCCAAGAACCAATTGTGAACACCTTTGTAATTGTATGTTTCACGGTGGTATACTAAAAAAAAAAAAAAAAAAGACATTTCATAGGAAAGGTTAAATATTTAATTAGATATAATAAACTCTAGCAAAATATCTCAAAAACAAATAATTTGCAGTTCTTAGAAATAGATAAAACAGTACCCACTGTTAAAATTTACCTCCACTCTTTCCTTTTGTACCTATTCTTTAGATTTATGGTTGGATGACCGCATGGCCGCTTCCTCCAAGGTCTCAGCACCTTCAAATTTGCCCTGGCGTCTGTAGAGAGCCCCCGAGGTTTTTTAAAGTGTTCGTAACAGTTGAGCTGTCCACCTTACACACTTTGTACCAGCCGCTGTACTCTCCAAACGAGGGTCCGTCTGGAGACTCACAGACATGGGGCAGAGCTGCTACTGACTCTCCCTGTGCCCAGGCACTCACGAGGCACCTGGGAGGGATGGCGGGTTCTAGCCCTGGCCTGGCATGCCAGCAGAGCCTCGTAACAAGCCAGACGACCCCCACTCCCATGAGGGTCTCCATTTTCCACATCCGAACTTCCCCTTAATCAGAACTCCACCCAGCAGACCAGCCTATCACAGCCCAGCTTCGCTGCCACGCAGTTCATCAATAAATGCTATATTTAGAGATGACTACAAGAGTATGCTACCCACACGGTAGAGCCTGGCAAGCTACCTGTGTTGTATTTGATATGCCAAATACCAGTAACAATTATAGACCTCATTCCCATGACCTGATGGAATGGTTTGAGGCTCTTTATGTTCCTGGAGCAAGCAGATGCCCTTGGGCTCTACTAGCATGAGACAGGACATATGGAGATGTTACTGGGGCCCGCTCGAACAAATCGATGATGAACGGGAAGACAGTGACAGTGACAGTGATGGTTGGATTAAAAGAAACATTTTATCTTATCTTAGAGATAATATGGACTCTGTACACATCAGGTACTTTAAAAAAGTTAAGAGATGTTTTTATGTATATTACAAGTCTCACTGAAAATGATACTTGGTTAGATTAATGATGTTGGTCAGGGTTTTATAAAATGAGTATGGTCACACAATTTGAGCATTTATAAATCCTGAACCAGATTATTTCAAATCCCTTGTCTTATCCTGAAAGTTTCTAAAAGAAGATTTAATCAAATGTGATTATATTTAATGCTTCACAAATTATTCTAAGGCCTGCACTAGGAAGACCATTGTCAATGAAATATGGAGTAACAGAGAACATTGTGTGGTAATTGAAAAGTTTTGTCTGTTCCTGTTCTTATGCTGCATCCATCTTAAGTAAATCACAGGACAGGCTCACTAACTGCATTATCTAATATCAATTTTCACTGTGAATGATGAAATCTTATCTATGTCATCTTGGTTTAATTTAAGAGATACTAGATTCTATTCAGTATGCAAAATACAAATTACTGCACCATAAGTTTGGGCATGGAGTCATGGATGTGTCCATCCTTTAAAAAAGGATCCAAAATCAGTACCTGTCTTCATAAGCATCAACATTTTTTAAGGACTGTTTCATCCTTTAAGAAAGAAAATCAATATTTTTGTCATTGTTTATAGTGTTTTTGCTGGTCTGTTTGTTTTCCCAAATCTCCTGACAGTTAAGTATAACTGGTGAACGAAAACATGTAGCAGTTTTCCAAATGAGTTCTGGACACTTTGATATACATATAGGGGGTACATTCACCTTGCTTAAGGAGTAAGGATGCTTCCGATAAAGGAATATCATGGACTGTGCTTGGAAAAAACTATTTGCTTGTTTTGAAAAGAGAATATGGAAAACTTTCAAACCTGAGATGAGACCTAAGCAGAGAGCAAGAAAAACTATTCAGAGTGAAAAGTTTATGCAAACAAAGGTATGGCAATATGGGAGAGCATGGCCTACCTAACAGTCGGTATGAACTTTCCAGATTGAGCAGGACATGAATCAAAATAGAGGGAGGGAAGAGTTGCATGTATAATCACTGATTATGCTATAAACATTACATTTTTTCTAAATATGTACTTTTCATTAAATTTCTAACTGCTCTTTTCCCTCAATTTCTACTCACAGACCAAAAAGGCAGATTAAGTAGATGCTTTTTTTTTTCAGAAACATCATTCATAAACTTTATTTCTAAACCAAGTCATCCATGGCAAACCCTTGCTTTGCCTTGGCCACCTATCAAAGGCCTCCTGTTACTGGTGATCAATGGTTCTTGGGGCCTTGGCACTGAGCCAAGAGGAAATTGTCACTGATGAAAGAGTGAAAGCCAACGTCCTGATCTGCTGGTGAACAGATCCTTTCCTGAAACACCCACACAGAGGTGACAATGTCCTCTAAAAATCATTAATAAAGCATTTTTTGTGTTAAACCTCCCTATTTTCTGAATTATATATTTATAATAGACAGCTAGACTGCTACAGAAAACCAGCCCTATTTTGAGAGTCTAATTTTTGGCAATTGTCATTTCTCTTAAATTCTTTTTTAAAAAATGATGTTTTGCAGATTAATTTAATTTTTTTATTTAATTTTTTTTTGCTTTCTGGGTCATACACTGTGATGCTCAGGGTTACTCCTGGCTCTGCACTCAGGAATTACTCCTGGCGGTGCTTGGGGGATCATCTGAATTGCTGAGGATCAAATCCAGGTTGGATGATTGCAAGGCCCTGCTCATGTTCCAGACCCCTTTTCTCTTACATTCTCAACCCACTGATATACTGATAAGCAAGGGCATAAAAATAAATATAATTATTTTTATTTTAAACATTCTGAGTTTTAGTTTTTAAATACTTTAATTGTGAATGCTTCTGCTGCATCCTCCAGTATTGCTGCCCATCTGTCTTTTAGGTTTTCCTTTATCTCTTCTCTGCACTGCTTCGTGAGCTTGGATGTTAGCATTTGGTTGACTGAGGCTCGTGCCTTGCCACGCTGGCCAATGAGCTTGAGAGTTTTTGAAGACAGGCGTCCTTTTGTGGCTTTCTCTCTCTCTCTCGGTGTTTTTCGCACAATCATGGAGATGCTGAACCAGTCTGTTGTATTCTTCATAGATGTCGCCAATGATGGCATCTTCCCATTTTTGCCGCAATGGTGCCAGAGTTCCCAGTTGGTGGTCATTCTGGGAGTTCTCTTCTTAAACTTTGCAGCCTTTTCTCCTAATTCCATGAAGTAGAATTTTGCACAAAGGAAACGGTGGTCCAATCCTGTTTGGAATTTTGGGATGACGACATTGGTCAGGTTGCTTCAGAACACCTGAAGAATCTGTCATCAGTACTCATCAGCACATTGGCTCAGCTCTTCACACGTTCCCTATCTGAATGCAAGGTGCCCTCCCAATAGAAAACCAGCAGGACAGTTCTACTTTTCAAGAAGGGAGACATCCATGACATTGGCAACTATCACCCCATCTGCCTGTTGTATCTTTTTGCCTGTATTTAATGCTCAGTTCTAGGTTGATATCAGCACTTTCAACAATTACTAGCACACTATTCCCTTCTCTGTTTTACCTAACCTCTAACTCCTCATTGATGTCAAAAGAGGGGTTAGGCAGAGTGACCCACTTCACCAAAACTCTTCAAAGCCACCCTCGAGAACCTCATGTGACAATTAGAATGGGAAGGAGTGGGAGTGAAAATAGATGGTCAGCAACTACAACACCTCCGCTTCACTGATGACATCATTCTATTAACACCAAACATTAGCCAAGCAGCATAAATGCTGGTTGACTTCGACCCAGAATGTGGAAAGATAGGTCTACAGCTGATTTCAACAAAACAATATTTAAGAAAAAGCGAACTAGTTCTAGATGCTCCAGCATTGAGCATCTAGCATTGAGCATTAGGATTTTCCAGCATTGAAACAGACTTTTAGAGTCTAGTGCTCAACGAATCAAAGTTGTTTATTTATTGTAAAGCTACCAAGAAAATGGTCCTCTTGGCAACCTTGACCATTGGATTAGTTACAGGTATACTCTTTGTGTTTAATATTCTTCCTACCTAGGTTTAGAAGCTTTAACACTATATAATTACAATTCAGGGGTTCGCAAAATTGTTTTACCTTGCTACTCTGTTCTTAAAAAAATAAAATAAAAATACCAAGTCCCATGTGCCCCACCCCCTCAGGATACCTAAGTTCTATATAGGAACTAACAGACCTCCACTTGCACCCAAAACTACTAATACTTCCCTGGTATATTCCAGTGCTCCCTAAAAAAGAGTATAACCCACTTTGGAAAACACTGTTTTATATGAAAAGTATATTAGTTATATACTGATTTCACTTGTATCACTTGTCTTCCCATTCATCATCGATTTGCTCGAGTGGGCACCAGTAACATCTACATATGTCCTGTCTCATGCTAGTAGAGTCCAAGGGCATTGCATAAAGAGCCTCAAACCATTCCATAAGGCCATGGGAATGAGGTCTATAATTGTTACTGGTATTTGGCATATCAAATACGACATGGGTAGCTTGCCAGGCTCTGCCATGCCAGGTTCTACCATCTCTTTCCAGCCAGCGCCTAGCGATGGGCATCTCTAGGGACAACTGCCACAAGTACTGCAAAACCGGTGGCAAGAGAAAGCCCTACCACAAGAAGCAGAAGAATGAACTGGGACACCCAGCTGCCAACACCAATATGGCCCACGCCGCATATACTGATTTAAACAAGTTAAAGTTCTAATGGCCTGTTGTTGTGTTAGGAACTTCCCTGCAGATACAATGAAAAATCAAACAGACATGACCCTTAATCTCTGAGAGTTTTTACTGTTTATAAAACATTTTGCAAAGGTGTTATATGTTCTCTAAATTACTCTAGAAACAGATGGCAAAACTGAAGTTAATTCAAATACACTGTTCAGATGAGACCATATGCAATTGAAGATTAAGAACTCTGGGGTAACGCTGAGGTGCCCTTCACAAAATCCAGGAGCAGGGTGAGGGATCCCCTCATGTCCTAGGGGATCAGTGGCTGTCGGACAGAGAAAGACACAAGAATCCGCGAAGTTTCAAAATGCTTTACTTAACACAGGTTGAGGCATACAAATCAGCAATAGGAAAAATCCTGACCTTAGGATTCCTGACTGAGCCCCTGGCCAAGTGTAGGTCAAGATGGCGGTCACCACGTATTAAAGCCCTGTAGAGAGGAGACAGTGAAGAGAGGCCGCATTGTGGATTGTAATACATTTAGAGGTTATCATGTGATTCTTGTCATCTGTATTTAATGCTCTGTTCTAGGTTGGCACTAGCACTTTTGACAATTACTAGCACATTGTTCCCTTCTCTGTCTTACCTAACCTCTGACTCCCACATGTTTGTGGTAATTTCCACCTTTGACAAGACCTCCTGATCTATGATTCGCCTGACCTTGGATATTGGTATCATAATATGTATGTAAGTATGTAAGCATGTAAGCATGTATGTATGTATGTATATACATGTCATGCAAATAAATGCAGTTATTCTATATCCGTCTTTTTCCTTTCTTCTGGCTAATTTCACTCAACATGATCCTCTCCATGTCCATCCATTTATAGGCAAATTTCATGACTTCTTTTTTTCCTAACTGCTGTATAGTATTCCATTGTGTAGATGTACCAAAGTTTCTTTATCCAGTCATCAGTTCTATGGCACACTGTTTTTTTTCCAGATTCTGGCTATTGTGAATAGTGTAGAAACAGGCTAGTTTTATATTCCTGCAACTCAGAGCTCCTACTCCAAGGGAAACCCATAAGTAAAACATCCTGGAAAATCCGATTAGGTCTGTCCATAATTCAAAAATGAATTATAGGAACAGGGAAAGAGTTTGGGTGTTCAAAGTTTCAAGTTTGGAGCCAGAGCAATAGCACGACAGGTAGGGTGTTTGCCTTGCATGCGACTGATCTGGGTTCAATCCCTGGCATCCCATATATGGTCCCTGAGCATTGCTGGAGTAATTCCTGAGTGAAGATCCAGGAGTAACTCCTAAGAATCGCTGAGTGTGATGCAAAAATAAAAAAAAATAACAAACTTCCAGGTTTTATTGGCAGCAGAGCATGTTTTCTAAGCACTACCAGGTTTGGCCCTGGTACTCCCCAGCAGCATTGGACATAAGCAGCATCACAGTGTCAGACTCTGGCATTAAACATTCTGGCTCAGTTGTCTAACTATCCAGAGAGTGGTACCTGGACCTCTTGAACATTGCTTGGAGACACCTTCTGTTCACCTCAATCATACTCTGCCATAAAATGAGTTCGGAGATAAAATAAAATATGATGAATAAGATAGCTGGTACTGAGTTTGTCCAATTTTCCTTAATTCTTGGGCACTTGTAAAAACATTTACAGTAGTTAGGTTGGGAACAGGAAGCTGTCTAATGAGGCGTAAGATATACCCCCCACTGTAGTGGTGTCCTTAGGGAGAAACTTTAGATAAGAAAGAGCTGACTTTGCAAAGTCAGTAGAGAATCAGCTCTTATCAGATAAGGGATGATGACAGGGATCACCAAACTTGTTACAACATTTAAAGTGTGTGTATATATATGTATCTTTATGTACTTTAAAATTTTATGTCATATGTTATATATAAATATCAAAATATATAAAATGAATAATATACACACAAACACACATATATAAACTATAAATATGAAGAAAATTATTTAGTCTGCTTCAACTTACTCATTTTAAAGATATGGTTAAAATTCAATCAAGAGTCAAAGCATATTTGGAAATACTCAGTGCATGAAACAATTAGAGAAAAATGGAACTTCAGAATTTTTTTACTCTAGACTACTTATTTTGTGCTTATATTATATTTTTTCTGGTCAAAATTTTAATTTCTCAATGCTAGAGTTATAGGCAATTGTAACTGCTTAGAAGGATTACATATCACCATTATCCAATTTTTCCACTGGTAATCACTAAAAATCATACCACAATATCAAAAAGAACATTGACCTTGATATAGCTGTCTATAAGTCTTTTTTCTTCACAAGGATATTCATAATTTCTTTTAGCAACACCAACTTTTCTCCAACTAATAATTTCTTATTCCAATTTCATATTTAAAAATTTGCATAATTAGAATAATTACAAGCAATCTGACTGGTTTGAATTTTTTACTCAACATAATTATTTGAAGATTCATCTAATTGGCAGTATATCAAAAATCAAATTTTTTCACTCAGAATAATATTTCCTGGTATGGTTATCCCAGTTATCTTAACCATTTATCTTTTGAAAAATATGTGATATTTTTCGAGATTTTTCACTAGAACTGACAAATTGCAAATGTTATTTGCTAATGGATTGTAAAATTATTTTAAATAAATTGTTACTTTTATCCTATGTATATTTATATACATTTGTACAAATATATGTATATAAGTGTACACATTGCAATCACTATGTATATAAGAATTACATAGGCAATTAAATTGTCTGAAAAATTAAAGCAGTTGCTAGAATCAATATTAATTTAATATCTTATTTTGTTTGTTTTCTAGCAAATTAATACACAGCATTCAATGACATATTAGCATATTAGCATATACACCAGAACTTGTTTCTCTGTCTCCTTACCAGCATTTGTTAATATCAATTATTTTATTTTGGCCATTAAAATAAATATGTAGTGATCAATTGGGCATATCTAAGTGGCCTATCTTTTCATTTTCTTACTTTATTTGATTTATTTTATAGTTTGCAGTTCTCAGATTATATGTACTATGCATATAGTTTTATTTATAACTAATTTAGTTTGTTGTTGTTTGTTATTATTTCTTCATTACTTGGAGATCTTGTAGGTGAAATACACCAACTTTTTACATCCCTCTCCTCATTACTCCTAGATAAAAGTAAAAACAGACTTGCTTGCTTACTTTATAATCCACAACCTTGTTGAATTCATTTATTATGTCTGAAAATTATTTTATAGATTTGATTGTTGTCTATATAACAAATCTTATCATTTACAAAAGAACCATTTTGCCTTTTTTCTTCATAGTGTATGAATCTTTTCTTTCTTCTTTTTTTTTTGTCTACCCTTAATGAAGAAAATTAATCCAGTCATTTATCAGCATCAACAGTTTGGATATCAGCCTTTTGATATGCTCTTCATAAAGTTGAGAAAAGTAACCCATATTTATTTTTTACTAGAGATTTTCATCAAGGATAGGTGTTAAATTTTGACACATACTTCTTCATGAATCTTTTGATATTACCACTCAGATTTTCTTTATCCTTGAACTTCCTTGAGCTATGTATGTGTAAAATAATTGATATTAACAAATGCTATTGAATTGGGTTTACCTATGTGCAAGGCAAGAGACCCACACCTTGTCTTAATTCATTAGCACTATATTATTTATATTGAATGTTTTTTGGAAGCTTGAAGAGATTTTCATTCCTAGAATCAACTACATTTGATTGTGCTGTAGACATTAGGTGATTTCATGTATTTGGTTTTTGTATTTTATTTTTTTGCCAATTGTTTTCATAATAAATTGCTGATGATGTTTATGTTATCTGTAATTTTCTTCTTTGTAGTCATTCTATGACTTGGAATCAAGATAATATTAGCTTCAGTAAAAATAAATTGAGCATTGCTCTATACCCTTCTATTTTCAATATTTATTGTTTTCTCATGAATGTATACTGGGCACATAAATTTTTCTCTCAACACATGTTTCTTGTTAGTGTTAAGTAGGGTTAGAGTTTCTGCTCCACAGTAGCCTCTACTGATAGTTCTCTGAGTGAGTGAGCTAGAAGTTACCTCCACTAACACAAAACCTAGGACCTTGTTCCCTTGGGGTAATAGGAAATGTCCTCACTTTACCTGGTTTTTCTCAGGCATCCATCCAATGGTATGTCTGTGTAGGAGATTTCGTAATTGCCGGCTGAGGGTGAATGTAGAGATTTCCCACTGAGCCTTCTCTAGAATAACCACATTGGGGAGATTGAGACACCTTGCTACAGCCAAACAAAGGTGAAAGTTTGGCTCTCCAGCCAGCTTTTCTTGGCTTGGGTAGTTATGAAGCCAGAGTTTATTTTGCATGTTGATGTTAGACTGAGGTAGTACAGTTGCTATGTGAAAGTTTTCCATCTTTTAGACTGTTCTTTTCTAGTCTTTTGGCTTGAGAGGACACTTACATTTTCTTTTTTTTATTTTTTTGTATGCCTATTGCCCTTTCTGGATTATTCAACTTTTCAGCTCTAAGCATGAAACTTGTAAAAGCAAAAAAGAAAACCCTAAAGTGCATCCTCATGTATTTTCTTAGGTGCCAGGCTCCACAATTTGTCTGATTTTTCTTAATCTTTTTAAATATTCTTAAGCATTTGTTTTATAACATACACTGAAGCTGTGATATTCAGCAGAAGAGTAGGGAAAACTCTACTTCACAATCCCAGAAGTCACACCATTTGCCTTTTTGAACAAGAAATAACTTTTTTTTTCTCTTGTTCTTTGCTTCCCTTTTCTTCTTTCATTTCACTTTTCTTCTGTCCTTTATTTCTTCTTAGCCTGTCTCCTCTCTACTTCCACCTCTGTTCCTTTCTCTTCTTTATTCTGGAATTTAGGTTTTCTCTCTCTCTCCCATTTCTAATACCACTTAAATACTCATTTTATAGCAAGATAACAAAATATCTTAGCAGAAACCATGGTGGTCAAGTTCTTTCTTCTTTGTATCAATATGTGCAAACCTGAGTTGCTACTTGGGGCGTCACAACTAAGACAGTTTTGTTTTTACAAGTCTTTGCCTGTCTGCATTCCCTCATTTTAGTTGTAGTCACAGCTTCTCAAATTTCTTCTCAAAGTAATTCTCCAGAAGTCTTTAGTAAAATATTTATTTCTGACAGTGGAAAGAGAATGGATTTTGGATTTAAAATGATCAGGCTTTAAATACTGTATGTATATATATAATATATACATATATAGATATAGCTATAAAATATTCATATATATATTTAGTTAAGTAACTGTAGTTAAGTTCTCTAACTTCTTATTATGTGCCTGTAAGTAAATTAGAAATTTAATGAAATTTACATATTAATTGTCTATGTAATTCCCGATACGTAGTGAGTTCTCCATAAATATTAGATCAATCTGCGATTATAAATATGTGTCCTCTAGTAATCGAAATCTACTTTACCCAGATTTGTTTTCAGCTTTAATTTCATAAGGTCAACATATGTCTAGCATTATTTTATTGTCGTTGTTTTAATTTTATCAGGATTTTCTGTGTTCAATAAATAAGTTTATAAAATAATCAAAAGAATTTTTCTATTATCATAGAAAATTATGGTTTTCTCTGTCCAACTCAAGTTTTTCTTTTCTCACAATCAAGTCCTTAAAATTATTTAATTAATAAAGGTGTATTTTCAAGCATAAAAACATAACCTCTTATTTTTAATGCTCTGTGTATCATCATATCCAACCTAAAGCATAGTGTGCTATTATGAATGCTTTGCTCTTCATTTGCTTCTGAGAGAAAGATTGTTTAAGGAATATCTAGATTATAGTTGATGATGGTTAATTTGAGACAAAATTATTTCAAATCTTATCATTTCATGTGAAAAGCACCTCAACTAGTGATAATTTCAGAAAATTGTCTTCTTGTGGTTATTTATCTATGATTCAGTACACTTTGAATTTTATAAATTAAAATGCAAGAGAAAAAATAGAGGTCATTTTAGAATTGCAAATACACACAGAAAATGTTTAAGTATTTAAAATCAAATGATAGTGAAAGATGAATTTATTTTAGAAATAAAAGTAATCCCCATCTTAATATTTTTATAATTTATTTTTTATTTGTTTACTATAAACATCTTACATTTTAAATAAATAAAGACTATAATTTTAAATTCATATTTTTGTTTCCTCATTTCTGATGAATACATAAATTCCAAAGCAAAATTATATTTTTCTTATTTTTGTGTTTTTGTCTACTCTTAGTATGTACAAGAAATGCAAACTATTATGTTTAAATTTTTCTTGATTAATCAATTTTAAATATTTCCCACTGTTTTATATATTGGTGATGAGAATTTAATCTTTCATCTAACTCTCTTTTCTACTGCTGATATAATAATATCATATGTTATAAAAAACTTTAAGTTACTATTGATATCCAAATTCTATTCCTTGTTAAACCAAAATGCTGAGCAATGTCTGCTTTTTGGGAATACCCGTGAGGTGTGCTAGGGATTCTGGGTACTGCCAACAGGGCTGGAGGTTCAATTTGAGGGTCTGCAAATGTTGTGCTGCTCAGGCCCTATGAGACCACTGAATTTTTGTGACACACTCAGAGATCTTGGGTGTATCTATGGTTCTTCCATGAGATAACTTGTTGGTGCTAGGAGTTGCATGCAGGAATGCTTGTGAACTCCTGTTTATCTTCTCAGACCCTCCCTGGATTAAGTATTTACTATTTTTGTTTGCTTTTCTTTTGTGTTCTATAACTATCGCTTCTCAAGTCGTGCATATGAATGTTCAGACTTATTGTATGTTGCTTTTCTCATAGTCAAGCATATTGCACATATCATATTTTCTATATGCTTTAGACAAAATGAATCAGAAGATTTGTTCTACTCCATGATGGTTATTTCTTAACCATCTTGAAATTTCTATTTGTACTCTGGTTCTTTCTTCTACATTGGTTAATTTTATGAACACAAAGTACACGGTTTTTTTGAATTTTGCGTTTTTATCCAGTATTCATTCTGAGGTGCAGAGGAAAGTCCCTTTAAGAGATATTGAGGAATGCCCCTCTAAGAGATAACAATTGGGAAATGGTCAGTTGGGACTAGGATTCAGCCCAGCTGGGTTGAGGGGAGAGATCCTGGGCTGGCTCAGGGAGAGTGTTTGGAGAGAGTTGTAGAGAGAAGGTCTTTGGGGAGTTTTTGGAGAGAGTCTTTAAGAGAGTTGGTTGGAGAGAACTGGAGAGTGTTTGCCTGAAAGCATTTGCTAGCAGAGGGAGAGAAGGGAGAGTGGGAGCCTGATGGACAGCCTGAGAGAGAATCCCTTTGGGTTGTCCTGCTAGAGAAACTGCTGGGAGAGAAAGAGAAGTTCTTGGCCTAAGGAGGAGTGAGGGAAACAGCTAGAAGAAAAAAAAATTGGGGGGAGTGGAAACTGCCTTACCACCAGATTAACAGAGCAAAACCAGTTCGAGCCCAGGTAGGCAGCTCCCAGAAGTGGGAATCACTGGGGATTCCTCAGATGGAGTCAGGGTCGGCCATTGCCCCCCTCCATTTTGTCGAGCCTGGTGGCCCCGCCCAGGAGCTGCCCTGGGGCCACCAGCCATAGCATGAAGAGCCTCACAAGTGGCTGGGGAAGCTGGAACTCGGCTCGCCCGGGCCCAGCTAACTATGGGGCCCCGGGAGGGCAGATGGGTTTTGGGAGTGGGGCCATCACCTCTGGGGGGTCCTGGAAGCAGGTGGATGAGACTGCGCCCACCACACTAGCCACCATTTTAGTTGTCTGGATGCTGGGAAACTGCCTCACGACCAGATTAACAGAGCAAAACCAGTTCGAGCCGAGGTTGCGCGGTCGCGGTCCATTAAAATAGTGGAAACAGTAATGTCTTTTAATGCACTGCATTCCACGATGTGCAGGAAAGTTTGGCGGGAGGGAGAGATAAAGAGGAGAGAGGTGACATACAGAACCTGCCAAGTAGTTGAGGTGTGGGAGGGGGCGGGAGGTGGGGACATTGGTGATGGGAGATGGGTTTGGGTTGAGGGATGGGTGTTGGAACACTGTGGAACCAGAACTCTACATGAGCATCTTTCAATTGTGTGTCTAGAATGGTGTAATAAAATTGGGGGGGGGAATAATAAAATAAAATTTAAAAAAAAATAGAAGAAATATTAACACAAGAACCTAGAGAGCTTCTGGACTGGTTCCTGTATCAGTCCATCAGGGGAGGTCTCTAGCTCTATCAGTAATTGGGGCCTTCCCTGAACCCCAATACCCTCAGTCAACTACAGTTGAAAACTGGCACTGTGATAATATTTTACTGAGTAGGTAAGTATGGGTTAAAATAATTGAAAATGAAATAACATGTTTATATATAGAAAGAGTACAATTTGTTTTATTTAAAATCTTGGAATTTTCTATTTTAATTACTGTTTTACTGTTTTGAACTTTTATGATGCTGGACTTTAAGAGATTTGTTTTTATTTATTGTTATTCTACTCTAGAGACACATTTCTGAGGCTATTTCGGTCCATTTTCTTTTAGTATGACTTAAAATATTCCATCTCACTTCCGATGTCCACCTGAAACTCCAATAGAATCTATTAACTAATGTTATTTTTCCTATTGTTCCATTCTTGTATTCTCATCTACTTTCTGTGTTATTTCACTGAGTTTGATTTTTAAATATAATGTTGATTCTTTTTTAATCATCAAAAATTTTACTTAGAAAAGTTCCTTTTATCTGACTGTTTTTTTAATGTGCCATCCTGTTTTTGATTTATGGATAAATTTTTCATTATATTACATTGCTTTAAAATATTTTTTTCTGTTAACAGCTTTATTTCTGATTTCTCCAAGTGGCTTTTTCCTATTTATTTTCATTTTTGTATTCTAAATCAGTTGGGGGGATTCCGACCGCTCAGGGTCATGTAACTAGTTAGCATTCCAGAGTCTTGCAAGCAGCCTTGCGGTTTATCAATAAATGCTCGAGTTTTGAGGTGACAACAAGATTATCCCACCCACACGGCAGAGCCTGGCAAGCTACCGTGTTGTATATAACATGCCAAATGCCAGTAACAATTACAGACCTCATTCCCATTACATGATGGAATGATTTGAGGTTCTTTATGTTCCTAGAGTGGGCAAATGCCCTTGGGCCATCTTGCATGTGACAAGACATATTGAGATGTTACTAACTGCCCACTCAAGTAATTGATGATCTACGGGAAGTCAAGTGATCAAGTGATTCTAAATTGGAGGTTATTGTCAATTTATTGATAATCTTATCATTCTATTCATAGTTGAGTATGAAATGCTAGGAAGCTAATGAAAATCCTTGTGTGCAAGAGTTGGATTTGTCAACTCTGAATCAAAAGTGTGCTAAGAACCAGGTTATTTTGTAGAAGCAGATTCAAAAACAATAACTATGAGATAATTTTATGGACAAATTAGCTTCTCCTGATATGGTATCAATCATCTTAAGAAGGACATCGCTGTGATGGTGCAGAATTGGAGGAAGTATTGGTGATGCATTGTTTACTACCCATATCGAAATACAACAAAGGCAGAGATATAAAAGTTTCTTCATTTGCTCTTTGATACACTTCATTTTCCTAATTTCTTTAGAAAGTCTAGTATCCTTAAGTCTTAACTCTTTATTACCTAATTAGTCACAGAATGAATCTAGTAAGGTTTAATAGATAGATAACATGATGATGGCAATAAGAACACGTATATTTTGGTATTTACTGGCTTCACATGTATTTTTATCAACAAATTCTCTGAATTTAGTGTCTTTAAGTTATCTCACATTTGATAACACATAGTACTACTGGGTTTTAAAAATGCTTGCAATTTAAATAAGCCATTTCTCTTCTTAATGATTTTTCTACATTATGAGTAGTTGGTGCTGAATTTTTGAATCACAAAACAAAAAGTATCATTTAAATCAAAAGATCATCATGTATTGTTACATCTCTTAAGAATTTTATATCAGAATTCTGATGTATAACTAGCATCAACCTTTGTACCCTGTTCAATCAATCAAAAACCATGTTAATTTTTCCTATGTTTTGTATCGGAATATATCTGAAGAAACCAATAATAAAATCCAGATGACCATCTTTCACTTAGTTTCCTAAGTTTTTTTTTTACAACCATTATCACTGGGAGCTAAAAATCACAGTCTGAAATCACAGATAAAATATTCTCATCATAATCATAGAGAAAAACAATAACTGTCCATTCTGCTTAACATAAAGATCAAAACTATTACCAGAGTTTTTAGGTCTTGTGTAGCCTGACCTCAGCTAAAATTACTTTTCCTATGGCTTTGTTAATGTTAATTTAGATCCCACCATATTAAACTTTGTCACTAGGTAAGGATATTCACTCAACTGTTTTGTTTGCAAGCACTACAATCTCTCTTCTAAAACACTTATGATATATATTATGAACAAACATGTTATTATTTTTAGGAATTCCTATTTTTCTTCTTTCTTCTCTAAATGTCCTTTCAAAAATTTTTACAGATTGTAAAATGATTGAGCTACATTATTCATATTAATTAATTTTACCAAAGGTTATTTATAGACCACCCTTTTTTGTTTATGTTTGTTTTCACTTTTTAATTTTCTATTTTCCATAAAGTACATGATTTTAATTGTATCACAATTTAATTATATCTCAATTGACTTTAAGAGTTTTAGCAAGTACTTAGCCTCAGGGAAAAAATGGAATTTCCAGAAAGGTTTAAGAATTTTGTTCTATTAGTATTTTAGGTAATTTCCCAGCACTAGTCATGGAGTAGCAGAAAATATGAGCTCAATGTCAATGTGTCTTCACATTGGGTGTGATGAAGATGTATGCAGGAAAAGGTGTATTTGAAATCTAAACTTTGCTTCAATTATTTTTTTTACTTCTCCATTAATTCTACAAAAAATCTTCTAAAGTCTTAAACATATAAAAATGTAGGAGAGCATAAAGAAAAACACTGCGATTAGAGGGATCTGAAGTTCTCAGGACCACTTAGGACAATCTTCGACTCCATAGTCTCCTTTTGGACCTCCTGTAGGCAACAAAGACCAAAAGATATTGGTCACCTCAGCTCCACTATTCTCTTAGCTCAAGTATCCTGACATTTTTCTGATGACTTCTTATTTCCTCATCTCTGTAGATAATACTTTACTAATCATATATCTATTTTCATATTCAAATTAAAAATGATTTTTTTTAGCAGGCAACAGTGATGAGGAGAAACTTGATCTCTATATTCTCATTTCTCATTCTCCTTTTCTGAGAACCTGAAGATGTAATTCAGCAGAATAGCAGATTGGGGGAAAACCCACCCTGAAGTTGAAGCAATATAAAGACAGAGGTTAGATGAAGCTTACATTTTTTTTAAAAAAAGGAAGTGATGGAAACTCTTATACACAGTGTGAAGATTACCTATTAAGTAAATGGGCATTGTATTAATTAAAGATCATAATTCCATTTTGTGATATTTTACAGCCATAGAAACCACACAAAAAATTCCTTACTGAGGTATGATTGGTGTTGGAATATTGGATACTTGAAACAACTGTACTGTGAATCACTTCGTAAATCATGGTGTTTAAATAAAGTTAAAAGAGAAATTCCTTACTAAAGAACCCCTGTTTTATGATGGGTAAGTAGTTAACAGAAATGTCCTCTAAGCAACAGAATCCCCTGTGCGATTTAAGGTCCCATCAGTTTTTAGATATCAAGTTTTAAAGTAAGAGAAACTAAGTTTTGAGTAGTGATTTCTTAATTTGGTTCTTAATAAAGAAACAAAAACAAAATGCTTGTTGATAATGACAACCGACATTGTCTATTAAATACTTTTATATATAAGATAAATGTTCTAGATTCTTTGTGTGTATATATGTATATATATATATATATATATATTGCTTATTCTTACCCTAGTTCTAGAAAGGCTGAGGTAGGCTTGATTACCTCTTATAGTTGAAAAGTTGCAACTTGACAGTTTAAGTCATTTTTCTTACTTATTCAGAAACTAAATTCCAAAATTATACCTGTGTCCCTTTATCTCATGTTTTGTACATAAAAAGCTATGTTTATTCACTAGAGAAAATAAGATCTGGACCTAGTTTGTATTTTTTAATTATTTATCATATTTAAAAGTACAATATAACCTCAGGGGTATAACACCTTTATGTATGTATTTGAGTTACTAAGTTCAGTAAAAATGTTCCATGTAGTCCTAGTACCAAAAAGATAATACGTTTGCACTCATTTCAGCTCCTTTCCGTCTGGTCACCATCATAGTTGAAGTATGTCTATGACTCAGCTTCATTGTATTATTTTTTGGCCAGTTCATTATTTATATTGCATGTATGATTAAAAATTATGGCAATTTCCTTTCACTTTTTAATTTGATTTGGCATGATCATCTCAATTTCTACTCATTAATTGGAGACACAATCTCATCTTTTTCACTTGTATTACTTGTCTTCCCATTTCTCATTGATTTTCTCGAGTGGGTACCAGTAATGTATCCATTCATCCCTGCCACCTGGTAATGTAGTTCAAGGACATCTGCTCACTCCAGGAACATGAAGAGCCTCAAACTATTCGTTCAGGTCATGAGAATGAAGTCTATTATTGTTACTGTTTTGGGCATATCCAATATGACGTGGGTAGCTTGCCAGCTCTGCCATGTGGGCAAGATACTTACCTTTTAGTAGCAGACTAATGTTCCACAGAGTATGTATAATTTCCTTTTTGTTAACATACTTGCAAGCACTTATTGTATACATTTTTTTTGTAATTTATTCAAAATCATCACCAAGAATATCGGGAAAGTGCAATCATGTTTCAGTTAAACTGAATATTATACTTTTACTCCATTAGGATGTTCTCATTCTTACTCAGAGAAAAAGAGATTCCAAAATAACTTTTATGTTTTTTGGTGGGGCTGGAGTTTACAGTATTATCGTAAGTGGAATTTAAAGAGTTGTGATTCTATCTTTACATGGAAAAACTGCAAAGGGGATGTTTGAATTTTTTTTCTAGATCTAGCTCTGACCTTCATCACAATCCTCAGAGAATTGGTTTTGGCCAATATAGTTTTAGGGTTCTATCTCTGTTAAAGAGATTAAGAGGTATAGAAATGACCAAACTATTTTGCATCCAGAGTTTAACACCTCTGCCCCTCAAGGTGTTGCAGGTGTGACTGTGGTGCCTGGCTGCATTGCCAGATGGCAGACAGGGGACAAGCTTTTCTATACCCCAGGGCTGTGCTCTGTGGGCCCTGGATGGTTTATGGTCTGATGTAGAAAAAGACAGGGCCTCCTGGGATAAACCCAGAGCCATGGCAAAGCCTGGCAAGCTACCCATGGTGTATGCAATATAATCAAAACAGTAACAATAATGTACCTCATTCCCAACAAATGGAGACATTCCTGGTGCCCACTCAAGCAAATTTATGAACAACAGGAAGGCAAGTGACAAGTGACATAGTTTATTTTTTATTTTATTATTATTATTATTTTGCTTTTTTGGGTCACACCCAGCAATGCTCAGGGGTTTCTCCTGGCTTTGCACTTAGGAATTACTCCTAGCGGTGCTCAGAGGACCATATGGGATGCTAGGGCTATTGCTCCTGCCCAAGTGACATAGTTTAATACGGGAAACTTGAAGATCTCATTAAATTCATAGAATATACACCAGCTTGATTGTTTTCTTCTACCAGTGGTGATTAATCTTAGAATTTTTGATGATAATATTTATTTCATCAATTTATTGCAGTATTTAAAGTCATCTACATGAATAATTCTATCATTTTTGCTTTGATCTTTTTTTTTTTTTTTTGCTTTTTGGGTCACACCCAGCAATGCTCAAGGGTTACTTCTGGCTCTGTGCTCAAGAATTACTCCTGGCGGTGCTCTGGGGGCCATATAGGATGCCGGGGATCGAACCCGGGTCAGACTCATGCAAGGCAAACTCCCTACCCGCTGTGCTATGGCTCCGCCGCTGATCTTATTTTCTGCAATTTCACAAAATCATAATAATGCTGAAGGCAAGTGCTTTCTTGGACTCCACTCAACTTTCTCAGAAATACCTGCTATGACACACTTCCTCTGCAGAAGTATCTTAAAAACTTTCTCTGCTTTTTTACCCAGAGAAAATAACTTTTTGTATGAAATAATATTCTTCAATTCTTTTAGTACTCCCAAGATTACTACTCCCTGGGTTGCATTTTAAATTAAGACTGATCTTCCTCTCTGAGATCTTTTTAGTTTACTGCTTTATATTTATTTATATCTGAAAACTTAAGAACAGAACAGTGTTTCTCACCTCCTTGGTCTTTGCTAAACATAGATCAGTTGGTTAATAAAAATAGGCAAGCACTCTTTATATTTACTAAGTAAATGAAGTGTGGGAGAAGAGATTATTCACTACAGCTTTCTTTTCTGAAATGGGTGTTCCTCGAAGTGTTCCTTCACTGCATGTATATGTACTTTATCTCTCTTTTGAAATTCTGAACTTTGGGTTACATTTGCTCTGTGATCTTGGGAAGGTCATTTTAACTCTTGGCTAAAGTCTGCCATTTTTCCAATGAATGTTCAGTGAAGTGTTCTTTCAGGTTCATTTTAGCTGTAATACTTGGTTACTTTATTGTCTAAAATCAAAGACCAGTCATTTGTAAGGAAGTTTGCTGAAAACTCAAGCAGACATGCACCAGTTTGAAGTTATTATAGACTAAACACAAATGAGTATGTATTTGTAAGATTACAAAATCGAGTTCAAAGGAACTGCCAAGGTCATGGAGCCCAACCCCCTATGGTGATACCTGAATACCTTCTGCAACAACTCCACCAAGTGGTGAACCTGTCCTTAGGTGAACACCTACCAAACCCCCCCTCCCCTCCCAAGGTGACCATTTCATTTCCTATGAGCTATTTGTGAAGTTATTTCTCCTACTGTTTGAAGTATGTCACTGTTTTCTGCTATTGGGTTTAAATACTACCATTATGGCTTTATTAAAAAGTAAATTTCCCTGTGTGCAGAATAATCCTCTAGAGATTTGACCATGATGGCACAAATATTCTTGTTTCCAGGATAAACAATCCAGTTCTTTAAAGCATTCCTGCTGTGGTAGGAATGAATATGTTCCTAATTTTGATCACTTTCCTCTTAATTCAATACAGATTGTATAAGTCACTCTTACTGGCCTGCCAGATAGATCAAATGTTCTAAGTAATGTTTGATGACAGAATTTGGAAATAGATTTTTATAGAGAAAAGAAAATAATCAGAAAAGATATGATCACTGCAATATTTTTTAATGATTAAAAGTGGGAAGTACATTACATCAATTGAATATTTTGTTTTATTTTACATAAATCGTAAAAATATAAAATAAATCCTCAGTTTAGTCTTTAAGTTAGCTATAGATATTTATGATTAAAACATTTTCTATGACTCAAATGTCCTGCAGAGTCAGTCACTCAAGTGAAAGGTATATTTCAAATGCATTATATGAGAACACCAGTTCAGCACATAAATGGCCAAGATGGAAGAACTTCTTGATAGGCAATTCCCTTCTTGGCTTTCAAAAGGAACTAATTTTGAAAATCCCAAAGGGAACCATGACCTAGATTCTGACCAGAATGCATAGATGCTGATTTATGCATTAATTTTAGCTTTGTGATGAGGTTTCAAGAGTCTTGTCTTTAGACCACAGGAAAGGTTTTCACTACGTTTGGGAGGTGCTGAAATTGAAAGGCTTTTTATTGGCTCCAAATTAAGCATAAATTTTTCTATATATCTTTGTGGTCAGTCAGTCAATGGTTCACTCTCAATAGCATTTTTTTCTTGGTGTGTATTTCACATAGATGTGTCAAACTCTTTGGACACATAGCCCATATGTGCCACGAAACCTCCATTCTCCAAGAATGTTCACTACTATGCAATTAATCTTTAAACAAGGAAAAGCATATAGATAAGAGATATCCTTGAATTGAGGCACAAAACTAGCAAAGTTCTTCACATAGTACAGAACATTCTAGAAACAGTTCCTTAATATACCTGATGTATGCTTTGAATCTTTTCTGTGAGTATCTTGTCATTGTCAAGAGAAGCAGTAAGTGAGCTGATAAATATAAAGCAGCTAGAATATTTCAATGGTCACAAGTAAATATTCAACTAATAGCTCAGAAATTTTATTTGTGGATAAATATTCTCTAGGTCATATGCTAAAATGGTTCATATCCATGGCTGTTTCTTGTAACTTCAAGATCCTTGGACTGACTTGCTCACTTGCAGTGAAGAAAAAGAAAGTCTTGATCTCCTTGACTTCAAACTTTTATTCACTCTGCCATCAACAGAATATAGTTTTGTTTTCTAGTGAGGTTTAAGAAGTCTCATAATCTGCTGTGACTATAATCTACAGTCTCTCATGTTCTTCTTACCTTAAATTTCTTGATCTTTAAATTTCAAACAAGGAAAAAGTCTGTTTCACTTTTTTGTGTTTTTATCCATTTTGCTCTGTGTCTTCAAAGACATTTTCAATATCTGAGGAAAGACTAAATTAAATTGTGATACTTAAGTATCACAATTGGAGTATTGATGGCCTATGAGCTATTGCCTTATTTTTTTTTGGAATGTTTGAGAATTGCATTATTCATTTTATAATCATTTGTAATTGCCTTTATGCACCAAGCGTAGTGCTGAGCTATGAGAGGTAAGACAGAACTCCTACCTTCAGGTGATTTAGTGGGGACAGCAGGGGAAACAAATACATGTTAGATCATGTTAGAATAAAGGGAGTTCTACAGTAAGTATTATCTGTCTGTTAGTACATTGGACTGAACAAACTCTGCAAAAAGAGCAAGTTAACCTATAATTGGAATAAGAGGGTGAGTAACCTAAAAAAGAGAGATGTGAATCCCAACTTGATCTATGACAGGTCTATGGCTATGAAAGTTCTAAGCCTGCCTGAATGAAAACTTTTGTGCATCACTCAATGAGTAATCAGCATTTAATATGACACTGTCCAAAATACTTTACAGAAGAAAGATGGGAGTCATATGTTCTCCAAGGTCACCTTCAGATTCTGTAAGGATGCTGAGAGGTCAATATGAGAGGATGACTGAGATAGGAAAAAATTTTCTTGGTTTTGGTTTTCTTAGCATTCTGCTGGACTAATACTGCAGGAAATGAGTAGTGCCCATGACAGACAAAATTCTGTCAACTAGCACATCACAATGAAACTCCAGTCTATGATTTCAATCCTCAATGGCTTCTCATCATTGACAAGTGTGCCATATATATTTTTAACAGGGGTGGGTGTACAAAAGGGAGAAGGTTTTTTGACTTGGAAAACATTGATCCTACTTGACTTTATTCACTTTCAAACATCTTGGGACTTAAAAGGAACAAACAGAAATTTGTCTCAAAGGCCTCCAAGCAGTGATTCCACTTGAAGACTTTTCCTCCCTTATAGTGTACTCATCCCTAACCCTATGCCCTGCAATATGTTTGCTAAACATATGCATGAGATCATAGTCACACAGGAAAAATACGTGGAGAGGCTTTTGGAATAAGCACCTCGGTATTCAAAGCCACTTCTTAGCCATATGTTATACAATTACTCTTAGTTTTAGTTTCTTCATATTAATTCTTCTCATGTAGAGTTACTGAGGTTTAGATATAACCTGCACACAACAAATAGAATGTAGAAAATAGATCGATTTGTTTTATTGCAGTTATTTATTTGTTTGTTTGGGTTTCCACCTGGCTGGAGCTCATGGCTTACTCCTGACTTATTCTCAGGAATCATTTCTGGCTATATTCAGGGCACCACATGCAAAGCTGAGGACTTAACTAGATTTGGCTGATTGCAAGGTAATTGCTTTACTCCCATGCTATCTATCTGGTTCCAACTGTAGTTGTTTCTACCTGAGAGGAGGAAGCAGGTAAGATAATTAGGATTGTGAGCACCAGTGTGGAGTACTCTGCAGTCTTTGGGGCAAAAAAAAATGTGTGTTTCACTTATAATGATCTAAGTCATCATTTACTTAAGCATATAACTGCATGGTTTTGCATAAAGTTCAACCTCAGTCCCCTTTAGTCCCCTTCAGCCTGGAAATGCCTCCTTGTCTTCACATCTGCCCTCTAGGCCTCAGGACTTGAAATCACACCTCTGTTTAGAAATGTTAATCTTTAAAATCCCCTCTGAAAGTGCACATGTAGATGACCTTTTTTAGCATCCATCTGCATATTAGTCAAAAAAAGATTAATTGATACTCAGAATGGGTTGGTTTTGTATGAATGTGAAGAAGGGAGGAGGTGGATGGGAAAGACCCTAGTATGCTATAAATGATGATGAAGATGCGGTTACTATTTTTCGGGACAGATTTCAATTAACAAAGGCTTGAGGAGAGAAACACAGGTGATTCTTCCTGTGGAAACCTGATAGTTCTCTGTGGTGAGTCACCTGTTTGGGGTTCCCCCAACTATAAACAGCCAGTGAAGACTATGAACTTGTGAATACTGTGTGGGAAAGTAGACTAGAAACCCCAATACACCAATTTTTATCTTGCTACTGACATTTTTTCACTTGCTGTGAAATCCCAATGTAGGTCTTGGAAGTCATTTCCTCATTTGATTTTTTTTGGAGTGGGTATGTTGGGTGCAAGGGACAGAGCATTATTTACATATCAGAGGTTGTTTTAATGTGATTCTTAACTGACAAAAGAGGAACAGAAAGTGAGACTGAGATAGGTGATGAGAAAATGCAGCCAAACTCCTTGCTTCTCCCTGACATACACAGGATAGTGGAGGGTGGAGCTGAAGAGACCTGGAGTCCAGTGAGAGATGAAGCTAAGAAAATGGACAAGAAACCCAGAAGCTACTTTGATCATAGGGTGATAGTGTGAGTTTTGTGCCTCACACATTTAGTCAAGACGAAAGAATGCCAGGGCATGTCAGAAGACTTGGGGGAAGACTCGCCTGCTTTCTTTCTTTCTCTTCATCTTGGTCCAAGTTTTCTGGCTTTTGGAGATGGAAATAGATATGATCTTTACCTTTTTCCCTGTCACTGTATAAAACAATCACATCCTCCCATGGGAAAATATATTTCTAACAAGACATATTCTTAAATAAATATTTCAGTGATGATTGAGCAAAAATACTGGCTTCCAAAACTGTGATTTTTTAAAAATTTATTCTCAATAATAACTTGAAAATACAGTGGTGATTATGCTGATAATAATCTCAACAATAGTGAGTCCAATGGTTATGATGCTAATAGTTAGGAATGAATTCTGAACTCCTCCTCATTAGAGGGGATAGTGCAGGAAGTAAGAGGTTTGCAACCCTAGTTTGATCTAGCATCATATAATATCCTCCAGATATTGCTGGTAGTAATACTTGAGCATAAAGCCCTAAATACTACATGATATGGCACCCTTAAACAGAACAAAACATGAGCACAATTTGGGCCAGGAACTTAGTGAGCACTATATGCGAGATATTTTATAGAAAATTTCTTTAAAACACAAACCTCCTCTCATAAATAAGAAAAATTGATAACAAATGGAACTCCACTTCAGAGTTTGAGCTTCTATTTACTTTTCATTTTATTTAGTCATCACTAATTACGTTAGTCATGACGATTTCAGGCATAAATGTTCCAACACCAACTCCTACTCTAGTGTTTGCTTCCCTCTGCCATTATCTTCTCTTTCCTTCCCACTTACTAGCAGGCCAAATATGGGCTTTCAAATGCTCTGCCTCTCCTATGTGGCTTCATGGGCTTAGAATTTTGACCTTATACTCTGGTCTGTCAGCGAAGGGTACAAGGAGTATTGGAGATGTTCTATATTCCCACAAAGATGTGTCCAGATGAAGAATCTGGAGGAGGCTAATGTGAAGAGAGAAAAATATGTCAAATCTCTGAGTTCAGCAAGAGAAATTAATGCACTGCCTGAGAATAGAACTGTGATTAAATGACCAAAACAAGGACAATTTATCTAGTCGCAATCAGACAGAGCATGAAACAGCTGCCAATACAAAGAAGGTAATCTGTATTGCATGTCCCCACGCCCCATTCTCACTGTCTCATTTATCCTCATAAAAAGCAAGGAGAGAAAAGAACCATACACTTTTGAGTAATACCATAGCAGTTGACACATACTTTGTAAGAATTCTAATATATACAGTACTTGTCATTCTACTTCTCCTTTGGTAGTTTTTTTTCTAAATTATCCACTCTTCATTGAATTCAGATCATTATTTTAAAAAATCCATTAATTAGTCATTCTCAATAGTTTCACATGTTGAAAAGTGCAAATAAACTCTCCCAGCTCCCTGGATTCAGAGGTAGAGATAAGTTTTTAATAGAGATTCAGTGTGGAGCAGGAAGCAATTGTGCCCAGAAAGATCAAGAAAAAAGGACAAGTAGCTTTGCACCCTCCATGCCTTGATCTGGTAATGTTTTGTAGCTTCTCCTCTGGAAATCTAATTGACAACTATATCATGACCTCCATTTCCTTCAAGTCCCTATTGAGATTCCCACCAATAAATGAGGTCTATTAGAACTTAATTGTGATTGAAACAGAGACTTTGGTGCTCTTTGGAGGCTTTTGGGTTTTCTGCACAGATGCACTATATATAGCTGTGCTTTAAGTTCCTGTCTACAGCAAAACCCAGCTTCCTGCTTTCTCTGAAAAAGTGCCTAAGCTCACAAGAAGGGGCCCGCCAAGCAGAAATACCTCTATCCAGATCAGCGTGGGTTGCCTTTCAGAAGGCCACAGGCACAATCTTTCTCGTGTGTAGGGGAAATGAAATCCTTTACCCTCTGCACTGCCCTGCTCAGCCTTACAATCCTCCTATACCCACAGTCTTCCACATCCTTTCCCTCAGTTACTATTTCAATGCTGGAGTTAAGTGCTATAAAATAATATAAAAGAAAATTAATGCATGGCTTTCACATAGATTCTGTTATACTGTTTAGTTTCCATCTTTTCACTGAATTTAAATGGAATCTTGCTAGTAGAGAACAATGGGAAAGAAGGGAAATTAAAGAAGAAGCAGGTGCTAGCAGTACACTTGAGCTTTGCAATGAAGCCAAAGCCATCTTACTTTTCTAGTCTCTTCTACTCTGAAAATAATATAGGCCCACTTTAACTGTATATTCATAATCAGAGAATAACACATGTATGTGTTTATGCTTGCTTATGCCATATTCAGTATTACATATGTAGATCTATATCATTTTTCCATTGAAATGTAGAAAAGAACTTTAAGATGTCTGAATAATTTTGTTCATTGACAGTGCAGTTGAATAAATGCACTTAATAAAGTGAAGATTACACTAAAAGCATTTTAGTTTTAATAACTAGTGTTCATTTATTTCTTTTGCAACATCTGCTGTTATATATTCAGTTTTGATAATTTTTTAAGTAAATAAATGCTCAAGGTTCTGTTTTCTTTATGAGTTGGACCACCCATGTGACTCCTATTTTCATTTTAACTGGTGATGTTTGCTTTGCTTCTCTCACAAAAGTAAGAACAACTTTATTTCAGCCCCCTTTAATAGGTCATTTGAATAATAGGCATGTCGATGTGTACTTTTATCCATTAAGATAACAGCTTTCTCAAATGTCAAAGAATTCTTTAGAGGGTAGGACATGTTTCCTGTTCTGTAAGCCTTCAGTAGAGAACCAGTCCAGTTCTGTGGAATGATTCAGAAGCCAAATCATTTTGCAAAGAACTGTGGTACTCAATTTTTGTTTGTACTCAATTGTGGTACTCAATGTTACTCAATTTTTTGTGGAGAAAAGAGCCAATGGTTTTGCATTTCCCATCAATGGGGTAAAGTGTTCTTATGACTAAGGAAGAAAGGGGACATGAACTTAGTGGAATTAGTACCGGGCAAGAAGAGGAAAACTTGTCTCATTGTTTGGCAACTAATGGACAATAAAGAATTAATGGTTGTTTTGCTTCTTGGTTTTGGAAGTTAAAAATTTAATGAAAATCAGTAGTTTTCACACTTTTAAAAGTAGTGAACATTTTGGTGAAATGGAATCTCTGGTGATGTTAATGCTTAAACATATCTGTATTGGAGGGGTGTATTTTTCTCTCCCTTAGGGAGGTCCCAAGGCCACTGGCTGAAGGGACCTCCTGTGATTCCATACCCTTAACATTATTGGGGTCAGGGGGTTACTAAGGCAATAGAAGCTGGGACCTAGATGGGTTCCCAGCTATATTCACTGCCTGTTAGGGTCCCAGGCCAGTGTCTGGGGCAAACAGTCTTCCCCTGACCTGTCTGTGGAATAAGGAGCAAGGCTAAAGGTCCCTAAAGGTTATTCTTTAATGCTACTTTGTTTCATGTCTTGCTTGCTCTGCAGGAACCTCTCCTGGACCTCTGTCTCTCTTTTGGTGGTTTCTCCTGTAGATTGCTCTCTCTTTGGGGGTCTGTGTGTGCTCCTCTCATCAGGGCCTCTCACTTCAGGATGTCTCTCTTCAAGTCCTTATGCTACTGGTCTCCTTCTGCTCAGGCCTTTTCTCTTCAGGGTTTCTATTCTCTGGACTCTTGGCTATGTCCCTATCTATTTCTCTTCTATTTCTCTATTTTACCTTTGTTTCATCTTTTGCTACTATGTGATGTGTTTCTGAATCCCTAATTCTTTGATTTCCTTCTTGATGTCCTACTGTCTATGGTCCTAATACTCAGTAGCCGTGAAGCTTTGGTGCCAGCTCGGGTTCAGGCATCAGGCCTTGCTGCTCAGGAATCAGGACCAGCTTCTCCCTGGTTCTGGCCATCTGGCTCAGGCACCAGGGGCCCCATGGCTTAGGTGCTGTCCAGGCATCAGAGGTCGCTGCTCTCAGTTCGGAAGCCCTCACACCCAAAACCAGGATGCTCTCCTTGGGCCCCTATTTATAGTCTCTGCCAGATTCGGAATCCTGGCCTCAACTGTCTTAACAGAACTTGGGAGGTCCTGTGCCTTTAAGATCCCACATGATGCCAGACTGAAAATGAAATAATTTGGGAGTACAATTTGTATGGCTAAAGTAAGGAGCCATTTGTTCCTTATCTTGATTCTTGACAGTACCTCTAGAAATTTTCAGAACTGAGGCACTGTAAAATATATTAACAATGGCATGGCTGCTTAAAGCCCTTAAACTTGTTCCAAGTCTGTTTATTCTATAGATAAAACCATGTACATTGCTTATATATGTACAACTCATTGAATTTAAACAAAAGCAATATTGGTCTATATTTTTATCAGGTAAAATATTTTCATTATATTCTGTTAAGAAAATCCTGTAGACAGAGACAGAGTCATCTTAACGCCATATTTTGTCAGTGGGGATTACCATAACACAAAGTATTAAAAGGTGAGTCAGATCACTTCTTGCCTTTTGGCTAGGATCAAGTATAGTATCTATTCTTACCAGTTTAATATCTGATATATCCTCTATTTGGGGACAGTGTTTTGGAGCAGGAAGTTGGACTAGACCTTGCTCTGTCCAGTCTGTGCTTTGACCTGGTATTGTAGTACCTCCAGGAATGGGGCACCTCTCTCTAAAATAAAACAAAATAAAATAAAAGGTGATTCAGTTGTTTGTATTTTGTAACTTGCTCTTGACCTTCACATCTGTCTTTCCTATTAAACTATAGGTCTGGCCCCTATATCTTTATTTTACTGTTTTCCCAGAACCTAGTCATATTTTGGCAATCTCACATATTCTGACATGTTTTAACAAATGAATGAGAGTTCTAAACTCATGTACAAATTGCTAATTTATATACCACGGGAAGAGTTTATCTAGGAATTATAGAAGGAAGTTCTATTCACATAACAATTTACTTGATCATTGATCACTTGACATTCTGTTATTCGTCGAATTGCTCAAGCGGGTGCCAGTAATATTTCCATTTGGCCCTATCACGTGCCAGTGTAGCCCAATGGCATCTGGTTTCTTCAGGAATACAAAAGAGCCTCAAAACGTTTGTTCAGGGTCTTGAGGAAGAAGTCTGACCATCTTGTAGGTGGGCGGCCATGTAATCTTTTGACATCCCGTGGGATCCAGTCAGTAACGGCTCTAGTACAGCGGTCGTCTCCAAATCGCATTACATGTCCAGCCCATCTGATTTTTGATGCCTTGGCAAACGAAACAGCATCCCTAACTTTGGAACAGCACCGGGGTCGGAGCTCCAGATTCCTTCTTTCACTTGAGTGAGGCGTGATATTCCAAGCATAGCTCTTTCCAATCCTCTTTGGGGAGACCTGAATAGCATTCTCATCTTGCTTTTCGTAGGGCTCAGGTCTCTGAAGCATATGTTAATGCAGGGAGAACGGTGGAGTTGAAGAGATGTGCCTGTATAACAATTAAATATTACAATTATTGAGCAGTGGAATCCTTTGACCAGAGGTCCCATTTCTGCACTAACTCCATTTGTCACCTTGGATACTAACCTTTAAATCTCTGGCCAATAGAGAGAAGTGGTACAATCTCCAAATTTCCTCCCGAACAATTATATTTCATGAAATTATGATTAAATTGACTCAGAAAATAAATCCCATAAACTTTACCTCATTAATTATTCACATAATAACTATAAAACTCTGCTTATTAAATTGTGCATCTGAGAACTCCCTAGAGTTCCCTAGCACATTCAAGTCCCTGAGAAACACGAGGTGATTTGAGATTACAATTCATGCACAACTCTTTCTTCTGCTACATCTACAAAAGGTCCCTTTTAACCTGGAAACCCAGGTAGCTAGATTTCCTGCTATGGGAGGGCCAGAGCGATGGGATCATATAAAATTGTTCATAGCAATGACTTCTGTGTCCATAATCAGTTGGAAAAACCTTGCCCCTTGTTTGTGGAAACAATTTGGGAGAGATACAACAGAGATGGAAACTTGTATAAACCTCTAGAATTTTAACAAAGAAATGTTAGTCAGGCTTATAGGAAGGAAAGAGCTTGACTGTGAAGGACACTTCCATTATAGTATAAACGGTGTTTCTAACAGCTTAAAAGAGATAACTTGGGGAGTAAACTATCAATATTACACATTTCTGCCATTTTCCTTTATTATTCCCAAGATGACTCCTGAATGAACCAAAAAACTGATGGGACTTTTTGATACATGTATAGATTTGTTTTATCTCTTTCTAATCCTTGCTGTTTGATGAAGACAATGCTTTTTTCTTAGCTGTTTGTTATTTACCTGAACACATTCAGGGCATAATGAATGCTCTGATATGTTTCATCATTGTTTGTCAACCTCCAAGCAGAATCTAAATTGCTACTGCATCACTGATAAATGCAGTGTTTTTCTTTTGTCATCTTTTTATATTCTATAAAATGGAGATGATTTGAGATCTTGATGGCTTGAGAAAATAGTACATTTTGGCATTTGTCATGCATTAAACATAAAGTAAATATTTATTGCTATTATTTTGCTGTTGAAATTGCCTATAACCAGACAAAGAGGAAAAATGTAGGATTTTATAAGCATAAAACTATTCAGTTTTCTCTTTAATTATGGTATAGGGTCTAAATATTCTGTTCTCAACTTGATATCAGACACACTTCTAGATGGTCTTTTGTGGTTATCTCTAAAGACCTTACAACAGTACACTTTAACACAGGAACAAGACTGTTATTGATAAGCAATCAAACCAATAACAGTTTGAGAACCTTAAGAAGGAAGACACTTTCATCTTTACTTGGTCTGGCTTTCAATCATTTACTTACATATCTTGAGACCTGACACTAATTTCACAGCATTCAAGTATGAGAAAAAATCATTCTATTACTGACTGTTAAAATATGAAACCTTGTAGGGACTTTAGCTGCTGGGCCATTATACTTTCTAAATTAATCATTTCTAATTTGTGTATATCTGTATTGGTGGTTTCATTGGACAGTAAGCACATATTCCCTTACCAGGAGCTCTGCAGCCCTCACTTAGTCATTCTGCTCTCAAGGATATCACATTTTTGGTTTTGAAAGAACTTGGCCTTTCTTCTGATTTGATTGCTAGTCAAACAGTTCTTTCATTTCCGTGGGTATTTTATGAACTTGAGAAGGTAATCTATGAATAATAACTTTAATCTTTCAGCAAACATTTATTAGTGTCTGCAATGTGATGGGTTTTGTGTCACAAATTATAAATGTATATTCTAGAAAATACAAGTATTAGAACTTATGTTGACATCTGGGTGCATCTATAATTATTATACTACATCTATAAAAAGCTGAAAGCTGAGGAGCCAAAAGCCAAAGGGGTCTCAAGTCAGTCTCCTTATATACACCAAAGTAATCAGACCAGTCTATCACAGCCCGGATCATCGACACCCACCCTGCAACAGTTTTTTTTTTCAATCTGGCCCAGGTATGCTGAACCAGAGACTCTGAGACATGGGACAGAGCTGCTACTTGTTCTCCCTGTGCCCAGCTGCTCGTGAGGTGCCCAGAAGGCATGGTGGGTTCTAGCCCTGGCCTGCCACCCCAGCAGAGCCTCACAACAAGCCAGATGACACCCCTACTCCATGGGGGACACCATTTTCCACATCCAAACTTCCCTCTCGTGTCACAACTCCACCCAGCAGACCAGACTATCATAGCCCAGCTCACGAGGCTGCTAGCGCCATGTGGTTCATCAATAAATGCTTTATTTAAAGGTGACTACAAGAGTATGCCACCCGCACGGCAAGCCTGGCAAGCTGCTCGTGTCGTATTTGATATGCCAAATACCAGTAACATTTATATTAGGTCATTCCCATGACCTAATATAATGGTTTGAGGCTCTTTATGTTCCTGGAGCAAGCGGATGCCTTTGGGTTCTACTACCATGAGACAGGACATATGGAGATATTACTGGTGCCCGCTCTAGCAAATAAATGATAAACGGGAAAATAGTGATAGTGATAGTGAGCTATAATTATTATACTATGGTCGAGTTTAGTTGCTGAGCAATTTCTTGGCAGTCATTTGGTTCAGTTAATAGAGAAAAGGTATTCTCTATAATATAATTATTTATATCCAGATGCTATCCTACTTTCCGCTGCACCCCCACTCACCATTTCTCACCACTTTTAAAGAGACTTCTGTTTATTGGTCTCTAATTTCTCATCTACCATTCCATTCTGGGTTTGGTTTCATCACTTCTTGGAGACAATTCTCGGTGATATCCAAATTCTCAGGACCATGCAATCTTTGCAGTCAGTAAAACACTATACACTTAAAGTAGTCATGCTTTTGCTTAATATACAATTTCCACGTATTCCATTGGTCAGTTGTTTTAGAACTTTCTCTAGCAAAATTATTTCTCATCTAAATAGCTTAATATGGCTATTTTGGTATCTCTGTTTTGAAATTATGTCTGGGAGGTATTTTTTGAGCATTAATTATCATCATGGTTTTCAGTATGCAATTTTCACCGCAATTTTTTCTAGACTCAGATGCATATCCAACAGTACTCAGATCTAAGAAAAAAACTCTTCTAAAATGTTTTAAAGCAAACCTTGTTTAAATCCTCACTACAATATGTTTGATCTAAGTGACCATGTCTTTTCATGAAATATTTAAAAATTTCACTTAGAGAACTTCATGTTTCTCTTGTCCCTTTTTTAGTTACCAGACAAGTGTTTTCCTTTTCTAAAAAATAATCTTCTGAATACAGTAATTTTCTTGATAAAAATTTCTCAACAATTTCCACTTAGTCTTATATATAGACCTATTTCCATATGACTTGGCAGAAGTTACAAGTTTTGGTTCCCCCTTTACTCCTTAGCATTATATCATGTCACTTTTATCTGACACTTCCTTTCAATAATTCAGATCTTCATTCATCTATGGTACTTGAAGTTTATGCCTCTTTCTATTACAAATGCCATTATTTTGTTTTCAACTTACTCTTAAATGTGTGTCATGTTTTAGCTAAATTTTGATTCCTATTGAGGTTTTTCTAATATTTTGACCATTAATATCTCTTTTGTTTGTTCTCATTTTACCATATTTATTATAATAATAAATACAAGTTGAAATCATAATGCATTTTGAATGGACTTACAAAACAGAAAAAGTAGGGATTGTTTTTTTTTTCCTATTTTACCATTGGCACAGTCTATTTGATCAATGAATTGTTATAGCCACATATCTTATTCTTATATGCTTTAAATTGCTAAGAGAAAAAAAATTTTCATTCTCCTGGTATTTTTAATTCTGCATTCCTCAATAATTGATATGCAGTGAACAATAACTAGCTGGTACCCTAATTATAAAAAAAGTTATACATCTATTAACATGTGCATTTCTCTATTTGCAGGTATTCAGATCATGCCAGTCAAACGACTGTAAATATTCAAATGGACAAAGAGAGAGTTTGGTTTTAACACTTCAGAATTATTGTGCAGTAATTTTCTTGATAGAGAACCATGGTTACAATGCAGGTAGTCTCATTATCAAGATTGAAAAAAAAACAGTAGCGTTTCTGTTTATGGATTCATTTCAGTGTGTTCCTACTTGAAGAATTGCAACATTTACTAGTGACATTACTGAGGGAGAGGCATGGCTGGCTTTTGAACCCTATAGGTAATTAATTTAGTAAAGAACATAGAACTGTTTGTAGGTACAGGGATAGAATTGAATACTGGTATGTGAGGTAACCTTCAAGTACTCAATACTCCTGTTTACTTGTCAGAGTGTTTGAGAGACAAAACTATAACTTCAACATCACCTGCATTTAATTACTTTATCAAAAATAATTTTTTCCTTTCAGGAAATGTTTTGCTTGCTTCCAAAAGGAATATATATCAAACAAACTTTAGATTTTTTTGGTGATTTTGTCCAGAAGACTACAGAAGGGAAGGCCAGTTTCTTTTTCTGGGAAATAGGATTTTCTGAATTATTCTTTTGCCACCCCCTGTCAACCAAAACATATAACTTGATGATAATCCTCTAATCTTCCAAAAATTCTCTCTCCATTTTCTTTTTATACCATCTTTAAAATATGTTGAGACTTGAGTGATAACACAGATGGAAGGATGCTTGTCTTGCATACAGTTCAACCAGCTGTAATTCCCAATACTTATATGGTCTCCCAAGTCCCTCCAGGATCAAGTACAGGGTACAAGAGTAAGTACTGAGTACAGAGCCAGAATTAAGCTTTGAACAGCATAAGCTGTGGTCCCAAAACAGCATAAAATAAAGCAAAACCTGTTGCTTTTGTGCATGGCTGCACAAGCAACACACTCATCTCATTCTACTCTCACTACATACCAATGAATAGATACTTTAATTAAATTTTTTAGAGAAAACCAGAGTTCAGAAAAGCAGTATAGCATAGGATTTGTTATAAAAGGCATTTGAGTTTGAAGCTTCTAAATCTTCATGTATCCTGAAAGTAACATGATCTTGAATAAGTTGCTTAAAATCATTGTTTTTCATCTCAGGAACAAGAAACAACTATTGACCTGAGTTACTTTCTTCCTAATCTTATGAATGATTTAATACAGTGTTTGACAAGTATGCCTAGGAAATATTATTTTATTTCTGATTATTTTCAGTTGCAATTGTTCAAAAGCACTCATCAATTAAATTGGTGGGGTAAGCATGAGGATAAAAATAAGAATTTATTATTCTAGGATACTCTTAGCTTCCTTATTTCCATCCCTGCACAAACTTACTTATAGATCCTTAGAAATAAAAATTTAGTAAGTGAAACACATCTTGCCTACATGGACATCCCTGAATTTTAGAGAATATTGAATTCTGGGAAGGCAAGACTCAGTTTCATCAATTTATTTCTAACTCTAAAATTGACCATGTATAATTTTAGCTACATTCATCAAGAAGTATTATTGAATATTTGTCACATGTAAGACCTTATTGAGAATTGAATTGTTTCCCTTCAATATTCATAACATTGGAGTCCTAACCCTAGCATATCAGGAAGTGACATTACTTAGTAATCTGTTCACTACACATGTAATTAGTTAAAATGGGACCATTAGTGTGAGTCCGTATCCAATATGAAGTATGCTTGCAAAACAGGAACTTTATATGCAAAAACATACAAATTAGAAGAAACGATATGATGATGAAGGCTGGAATCAAACTGATTTATTTTGAGCATAGAAAACCCAAGATTACCAGAAATCATCCAGAAAATAATGGAGAAATACGAAACAAATTCTCCTCACAGTTGTCAGAGTAAGAAACCCTACCAATACTGACTTTAAACCCGTACAATTTATTGAGACAATGTATTTATGTTGCTTAAGCAACTCAGTTTGCAATACTTTTTTGAGGCAGGTAGATACAATTATATCAGGACTGTATATACATGTCAATTGTCTTACATATAATGTAAATGTAATGCAGTTATTTCTCTTGTTTTAAGACAAATTTTAATCTTAGTGTGGACTGCTCACATTGCACTTTGCTGTTGGTTCAATACATACTGATTTCCTAATTGCTGCAGAATTTCATTCTCTTTCATGCTTCTTAATTTTATAGCACTATCACTGTATCACTGTCTTCCCGTATATCATCGATTTGTTTGAACGGGCACAGTAACATCTCAATACCTCCTACCACATACGAGATATCTCAAGGGCATCATCCCACTCCAGGAGCATAAAGAGGCTCAAACCATCCCATCAGGTCATGGGAATGAGGTCTATAATTGTTACTGGCACTTGGCATGTCAAATACGACACCTGTTGCTTGCCAGGCTCTGCTGTGCAGGTGGGATACTCGAGTAGTAACTTCAAAACTCGAGCAATTATTGATGAACCGGGGGCCACACCGCACTGTGATCAGCTCTTCTGCTGGGTGTATGTAGCTCTGAGGAGAGAGGAGTCCGGGAATGGTATACTGAATGTAACAAATCGCCATGAACAACTTTGTCGAAAAAAAGGTCCAATATATTTATTAAATGTAGGAAAAGTAGTTAAATGTTAGGAATATATTTGAGTTTGTGTTAGTCCTGAACTAAAATTTTAAATTGCTATTTGTTATATATTATTTAGGCAAACATTGTGATTTATGATACTGTTAGTGATAAAGTATTAGGCAAACAATATACCAGTACCACACCTACCACCAGATAGTCAACATCCCACTACCAGTGACTCTAGGTCCCTCCAATCACCCTCCCTCATGCATTACCTTAGTAAATTCAGTTTTTAGGTCACTTCACATCTTCCATTGCTACTGGGCATTGTTCTAACCATACTATGTTTCTTTATATTCCACATTTGAGAAAGATCGTATTGTATTTGTGCCTCTCCTTAATCACTTCATTCAGAATGACAGCCTCAAATTCCATCCACACAGTGGTGGAGGAATTTCATCTTTTCTTACAGCCAAGTAGTATTCCATTGTGTGTCTGTACCACAATTTTTTTTTATCCAATCATCTGTTCTTGGACCCTTACATTGTTTACAGACATCCTTTATTTTGAGTAATGCTGCAATGAACATAAGAACAGGGTGTCTTTCCAAAACACACCCATTGAATCTCTCAGAATGCAACAACACTAAATGTATGTATTTGTTATTTAGGATAAGAACATAATTGAGTACTTTTATCTCTGTGAGAAACTTTTGGAACAGGAAATTGCCATAAAGATAAAGAAAGGAAAGGCAAACTGAATGACTAGAGTAGAAAGGGTGCTTCTTCCTAGAATCCACTGAGATAGTGACTCACTATCCCCAGGAGTCCTCAAATAATGTATCATTCAAATTTCCCATGTCTTACATGCTCTGAGTTCTACAAATTGCTTCTAATTTTAAAATAAAATGTATTTCCCCTGTAATCTTATAAACTTTAGTCATTTCTTTTATCTAATGTAAAACGAAATCAAGCCTAAACTACTTTCCACCTTCTTGTTCTTACATAAAAAAGAATATTGATATTGAAGTTTTATACCATGATGCAGATTGAGGAGAATTCTAAACTATATTATTAAGATTAAAGATTAAATGTATGTATATGTCTCACAGGTATTGTATATACATATGACTATATGTATTTAGTTATATATGTGTGTGTATAGGATTTTATCTTTAGATATATCTGCTTAGTGGGAACTGTTTCTGTTGAAGAGTAAGAGCCCTAAAGTTAATGAGACAAAAACACATCAGCTCTGAAGTGGCAAACATCAGATTCATAGTGTAAGGTCTCTGTTACCCTAATACAGTTACTAGTTCCTCAAGGATGAAATTATTTATTTTTAGTATTGGGTTGGAATTATGCTTCCATTGTAAGGGGGACAGTGATTCACAGCAACCATGCTTAACAACAGAGGTCTTACCCTAACCAAACAAGGTCTATTCAACAAATGCAATCAGCACCAGCTGGCATTTGGTGGTGGGTGCCAACAAATCTGATAGTGCCAGGCAAAACAGCCTTGATAGGCAGCTGTTCACTTGTCCAGCTGTCCAACAGATGGGGAGATAAGCAGCAAAATAGCTGAATTGGCATCAAATATATCTGATTTTTTCTCATTGCTACATAAATATCAGAGTAGTGAGACTAAATTGATGTGATATTTAAAAGAGGGCCAGGCCTATACACCTATTCAAAATTCTAGGATTACGTGGTTAAAAAAAATGAATGATGCCAATTTGATGTATGTAGGTTTCACACTAGATATGTCCATGACCTGTTATAAGCAAAGAGCTAGTCTCTTGGGACTCAATTTTATTACTTATAAAAAGTCTTTCACAGTTTTGATGATCAAATGTGAGGGTATATTTTAAAGTTATTTAGAAGGCAAAACTAATTCTTCAAATACATAAGAGTTTTAGACATGTGCACTAAGAACAAGTATGCAAATAAAAGAAAGGTAAGGAAGGAATTTGGAATTTTAGGTGAACAAGAAGAACCCAAGAATCAAACTCAGCAGTTCAGAGAACTCATTGTTCAAAATAGAGATCTGAAATCCATAAATTTAAATTTAATTGAAGACACCAGGTATCTATAAAATTGATCTGTCACTTGCTCTTCCAGTATTTTCAAAAAGGAAAGAATTTCCCCTTCGTCTTGACCATGTTTTATACTGTTTACAAAAACTTCAACAGCAAGATTAAAATTGTCTTGAAAAAATTAACTGGAGAAGGATTATAGTCATTATTAGGAAAATAAAATTTGCAAGTGTATTATAATTAGATAACTACTTTTTTTTATAGAAAAAGAGGTTATTTCTGAATGGCTAAAAGAAATAATTTTTACTCAGCAGTATTGGAAATTGTGATACCAGTTAGGAGTTTATGCTATAGCTATCTATGAAATCTAAGCATTACCCACAAAATTACATAATCCAGAAATCTCATCATAGGGGAAAAAAAGTTTGTATGCAATATGACATGATTGGAAAAATGAATAGTACTTAAATATCTAAGACCTTCCTTGTTTTCTGTGACTAAAGGTGATTTATTTATTCTTGAATAACCAAATTGATTTTCTTGTTTTATTTTTTATAATATATGTGCATGAATTCACCTGTTCATGTGTGTAAAGTTCCATTTGTGCACAGCAGAAAATCTATATATACTTAAAATTGAAATTGGTGCCATTCAGCTGTAAATACTAACTTTCTCTTGAAAGTATTGGCTTCTCACAAGTCTCCATTTTGATGTTAACAAAGTATCTGTCATTCTCTCCCTTTAAGTTGATGATGATTCTAGGCAGTACAGTTTTTGCTGCTCTACATGGCTGGATTGAGTCTTCACATTAGTGAAATAGATTTGATAACATTGACTGTTATGCTTTAACATTTAAGTATACATTTTAATTTTATACAAAAAATCAGGACTATAGAAACACACTCTGCTGAAGACTGTTTCTCAGTTACTGTTGCTTGGGGCATTTTCTTATTTCCCTACTATTTTTTAAAATCTATTTACATGCAACAAGATACTTTCCAGATCCATTCATGTGGCAGCAAAAGCAACTCATTGCTCCATTTCCTCTTTTCTTATAGCTGAGTAGTATTCTATTGCGTAGATGTACTAATGTTATTTTTTTCAGTCATTTGGTTTTATACACATGCATTGTTTCCAGATCTGGGCCATTGTAAACATTATTGCAATGAACATAGGACGGCAAATGTCTTTTCTAATAGGTTGCTTGGATTCTTGGGTTAGATGCAGGGAGTAATTTTTTTTGCACAGAAGTCAGATTAAAGCATATTTTATACTTAATATCACACGTGAATCCATAAATTCTATTGAGGACATATAGAGTACTTCATGGCATTGGATCTAAAGTTTTCTTCGATGATTCATTGGCCAAGCAAACAGAAGCAAAGATAAACAAATATGGCTATATCAAATCTCAAATTGACAAATTTCTGCACTTCAAAAGAAATGAAGGCTAGAATTAAAAGATACCCCCAGAGGCTGTAAGAAAATATTTTCCTACAACCTATTGATAAAGGATTAATATTCAAGATATGGAAAGCACTGGTACAACTTTATAAGAAAATAGTCAAAATATGGAGGAAAGAGATGAAAAGAAACTTTTTGCAAAGAAGATATATAGATAGCCAAAAGATTACATTAAAAATACTCTGCATCATTTATCATGTTGGAAAACAAATCAAATCATCACTGAGATATGATTACATACCACTGAGATTGGCACACATTATAAATACAAGATCAACCAGAGTTGGCATGGATGTGAGAAATAAAACCCCGATTCACTATTGTTGGGAATGTTAACTGAACCAAACATTTTAGAAAACAATATTGATGCTTCCTCTGTTTTTGCTCTTTGAATCACACCTGGCTATGCTCAGGGGTTACTCCTGGCTCTGCACTCAGGAATTACCCGGGCGATGCTCAGAAGAACCATATGGAATGCCAGGGATCAAACTCGGCTAGGCCTAATATAAGATAAAAAGCCCTATCTGTTATGCTATATCTACAGCCCTATTGACACCTCTTAATAAACTAAAATCTGACCTTCCATATTACTAGAAATATCAAGTCTTTTTTTCCTTTTTTTCTTTTTTTGATTTTATTTTATCTTTCATGACCACCATATACCATTTTCCATATAGAATCAGGTCTAGGTAAGTGATTATCTTTTGAAGGTGAATCAGTCTTTACTTATGTGTAATCCAGTCTTTAAAATGTGAAAAGGCAGTTGAAAGCCATTTTGTCTCACAATATTCTATCATATATATTGATGAGTCCGTAAGACACCAAGTTTTAATAACTGAGTTACAAAGACTCTCAAAACTCAGCTTATTATTATACACATGGATTTTATTTTTTACACTGATATCACTTGTCTTCCCATTGTTCATTGATTTGCTCGAGTGGGTACCAATAACATCTCCATACGTCCTGTTGTGTGTCAGTGTAGCCCAAGGGTATCTGCTTGCTCCAGGAACATGAAGAGCCTCAAACCATTCGCTTAGGAATGAGGTCTATAATTGCTACTGGTGTTTAGCATATCAAATATGAAATGGGTAGCTTAGAGGCTCTGCCATGTGAATGGTATACTCTTGGTAGTAGGCTCTCAGTTCATGCATTTACTGATGAACCATGCAGCTGTGAGGCAGCTGCACACCAATGGCTTCTCTTGGGTGGAGCTCTGACATGCTGTGGAGTCCAGATGTTGAAAATGGCTGCCCTCATGGTGTGGGGGATCCTCTGGCTTCTTGCAAGGCTCTTTTTGGGATGACGGGCCAGAGGTAGAATAGCCTTCCTTCCCAGAGGCCTCATGATCAGCTGAGCACAGGGAGAGCCAGTAGCAGCTCTGCCCCGTGTATCTGTGTAAGAGTGATATATATATATATATATATATGTATATATATATGTATATATACATATATATATGTATATATATATAAATCATAAAGTGGAAGTAGAATTGGTGAAGTCAAGAAGAAACTAGGCATACTGGAGATGCTTAATTTCCCTGCAATGTATTGTTCAACACTTATGAAATGTTATCTTCCACTAGAGACTCAATGTTTAGGGATTTTACTGGGGTCTGGTCACAGATAACCTCATTGCCCAGAACATATGGAAATTACAGACTCCATAAAATAAATCATATATTCAAAATAAGTCATACTTGTTTCACAGCATAGACATGATGAATGTCTAATAATACATGAATGTATTATTAGGGGAATGGTAGAAGTACTCTCTAATCCAACTCTACAGATCAAGAACCAAACCTTCAAGCAGATCTGTCTAAGTTTAGCAGTGCTAGGTCTGGTATGCTAACTCCCTAATGTACAGTATTCTTTGGATCTTAGCATCATTTATTTCACACTTACCTGTAACTGTCAGCTGGAGAGTATGGCTTGCCCTATGGGTCTTAGGTGAGAATTCATTGCTAAGGAACAATGTGTTTCAATTTTTTTTCTATAATTTTTCATCCATTTACTATTTGTCAAATATGAATTACACCCCAGAGAGCATAGACATATAAAGTTATAGTCTTAACTACATCATACAATCTTCTTAAAAGCACAGAGATATATAAATGTTAATGAGTGCTACCAAGAAAAACACCAAATACTTTTGGAGTGAAAAGATAAAAATTAATATATTTAAATGGGTATGAACATGTATGCTAAATGAGAAGGTGGCATTCAAGCTGTCTTTTTGATAGCTACAAAATTACAAATCTAATTTTATTGTTGTATCATTCATTGTAAGCACATAAGAAGAAGCATCCTAAATAGAAAGATAAGGATGTAATGCTTATCAAGATAAATAAAGAGTAAAATGGAGGAAGATGGGAATAGGAAGGGGAAATAGAGGATGATTCAATTTTGTCCCTTATTTTGTTTTCTCTATTTTGAATAAGATTGCAACAATTAGCGAATGCACAACATCAGATCACTAGAGAGTAAGAAAGGAAATGGTATGTGTTTTATTTCCTAATAGTTTTAGAAAAGCACCATTAGAATATAGAAATGATAATAGATGCTCAGGAAATCTATGCCTATCATCTATATTGCTCTTCTTAAGACCTTGTGTAATTGCTAACAACAATACAACACTCTTAGTACTAAAATATGTAAATGTTTTAATTAACTTCTGAGTAAATTTAAATTTATGGTGTTAGCAATATCCTAATTCTATGGAACTAAACACACACAAACTTAGCAGCTTGAAACAACCGTTTATTTGGTCCAGTATTCAATGGATTAGTGAAATAATTCTTGTCATGATTGTGTGAGTGAATACAGGGTTTTCATAAGAGTAGGTTGAAAGGTCATCTTATGGCTGACTGACCTCAGATGTGCTCATTCCATGGCTGACAAATGGAAGCCAGCCATTACTAACAGTAGAGGTGACTGAGTCTGTGTCTGTCATCTTTATTAGGCTTTTTTTTGGTCTTTTTTTTCTCATAGAAATATCTAACAGCTCAAGAGGATTTATGTATGATTCTTATGGACAAGTTAGGCTACAGAAGTAGTTCTCCAAACATATTGCTTGCAAACAATTGTTTGTAAAACACTGGCCCCCTGCCTATTGGGGTTAAAGTCCATAACACACATGCCGACACCACAAAACCCTACACAATTCAGATTATTCTTAAATTTCATACCCTCAATTACTGTTCTTTATGGTTTTCCAATTTAAGTCTAATTGAAAGACTGAATCACACTCTATATACTTGCAAGAAGTATGTTTCTCTCTCAGGTCTTTCTTAGCCTGTCCCTGTTACCCAAATGTTCTTTCTTTGGACCACTTGCTGAAAGTGTCTGATTTTTAAGACAAATAAGAAATATAAAATCCCAGTCATATTATTTTCTTTTGTTTTACAAGTCTTATATAATTTTCTCACTTTTAAATCTCATAGCTTTGGTTTATAGAAACAATTTAGCTCTAAGAATAATATTTAACACTAAAACTCTTTGAATGTAAAGGTCATGTTCCCTTATATGGTACTCTCCATAAGTACCTAGAACATTATTTAAAAATATATTTGGAAAAGAAAAAATAACTTTTGATTTCCTGACTTGAACTGGTCTCTCAAATTACTTAAAGGGATAATTTCTTTATGTTTTTGAAACTAAGGTTGTTTTTCACTGTCTTTCTCCATAAAGATCTTCATATTTTTTAAGAAAAGCAGAATATCATTCTTTCTCTAAAAACTTCAAAGTAAGTGGTGAAAGGAAAAGAGGTGAAGCAGAATCACACGTGTAGATTTACAAAGGTGCATCCTATATTGTTCAACCAGTGGACTTTCACTTATTCTATAGACCTTCTACTATAGAGCTTAGTTCCATGATACCTACTTTATCGCTCCTCCCAATCATTCACCTCTCCTTGAAAAGTCCCTTACACTCCTGAACTAATTGCTTTACTTGACTTTCACTTATTTCTTTATTAGAAAGTCATGAGGACTCTCAGTGGTATTTGGAAGATTTAGCAGGGAAGTTGTATGCAACATTCTTACACTAGTTCTTTTTTTTTTTTTTTTTTGCTTTTTTGGGTCACACCCGGCGATTCTCAGGGGTTACTCCTGGCTCTGCACTCAGGAATTACTCCTGGCGGTGCTCGGGGGACCATATGGGGTGCCGGGATTGAACCCGGGCCAGCATGGGCCGGCCGCGTGCAAGGTAAACGCCCTACCCGCTGGGCTATCGCTCCGGCCCCCTACACTAGTTCTTAAGCCCAAGTTGAAGTGACTTTCCTATTTCCAGTCATTTCCTATCCATGGAGTTAACAGTTGTTATGCCTTGGTAAACTCAGGCATTCTTAAAATTTAGAGATCCTGAGCTCTCTCTCTCTCTCTCTCTCTCTCTCTCTCTCTCTCTCTCCTTTCTCTCTTTCTCCCTCTCACACACAGAGAAAGCACATACTTAAATTCAAATTTTCTAACAATTACAGAAACTATGTAGAAGATCTAGTGTATTGCCATGTCTTTAAAAAATTACTGTTTATAAAACAGAACATTCAATATAAATTAATTTAATATATATGAATATATACATGAATATATGTTTTTATGAATTACTATTTATAAAACAGAACATTCATGAGGTGCAAGGAGGGAAGGCAGGTTCTAACTCTTGCCTGCCATTCCAGCAGAGCCTCACAAGAAGCCAGAGGAACCCCCCAAACCATTAGGGCCACCATTTTCAACATCTGGACTTCACAGCTCGTCAGAGCTGCACCTAGCAGGAGAACTGATCACAAGCCCTGCTCATCAGAGTCCCACCCTACAGCAGTCTACTTCAAGCCCAGGTATGCCTGATCCAGAGACTTAGATACACTGGGCAGAGCAGCTACCAGCTCTCCCAGAGCCCAGCTGATCATGAGGCGCACAGGTGGGTTCTAGCCCTGGTCTGACATCCCAGCAGAGCCTCGCAAGAAGCCAGAGGAAACTCCACACCATGAGAGCTGCCATTTTCAACATCTGGACTCCACAGCTCGTCAGACCCCACCCAGCAGAAAAGCCTATCTCTCCCCATTGATTCATCAATAAATGCATGAGATGAGTGGCTACTACGAGTATCCCACCCATATGGCAGATCCTGACAAGCTACCTGTGTCATATTTGATATGCTAAAAAACAGTAACAATTATAGACCTCATTCCCATGACCTGAATGAATGGTTTTAGGTTCTTCATGTTCCTGGAGCGATGGATGCCCTTGGTCTACACTAGCATGTGATAGGATGTATGATGATGTTACTGGTGCCCGGTCAAGCAAATGGATGAACAATGGGAAGACAAGTGATAAGTGATACAAGTAATAAAACAAATTAAATATAAGTTTGAAGCCTTCTTTACTACCCTCTCAATATCATGAACCTCTTCCCTCCCATAACATAGTAATTTTAAGGAATTCTTGCCTTCATTTTATATATTTTCTTTGTATTGCCTTTACTCCATAGTCAACGTTACTTATTAAATGTTTATAAGTGAATATAAAATTATATTTGACCTTCTTCAACTTGTTTTCAGTTCATATGTGCTTGAGAAAATTCTCATTCATAAAATTATATTTAACTGAGTCACTTTTATGTATAATATTATAATAATTTCTTTACTAGCTAATACAAATATATTTAGACCTACTGATATATATTTGTTTGAACTCCCTTTTTGCTATTACAAATTATATTGTCACAATTCAATTCTGGGTTGCCTATGGTTTTCTCTGAGTTTAAACCTAGAAATATAACTGCTAGTTTTCATTTTATTTTATGTTTTTAGTGAAGAAAAAATTATTTTTATTGAAAACAATTAGTTCAAAAGATATGAGGGGAAAAAGAAAAATACATGATCAAGAGAGAAGAGCTTGAATGCCTAAGGTTATACAAGGCAAAGAGGTTATACAAAATTCCTTCAAATGGTCTTAACCTAGAGTTCTCTGTGTATGTTAAGTTAATCAAGGCTTTCTCACAGGGAAATATTTGCAATGTTGATGGTCCTTTTTATAATCTCTTCAGGATCTTTACCTTCTTCTGTAGCTTCTTTCCTAAGGCATCCACCTCTTTCTCGGTGGAAACTTGAATTTCTATTTCAGGATAATTCTTCAGTTTTTCCATCTTCAAAGAACTCAGGATTTGTATATAAAGGGATGTGGTTCATGCCTTGATACTACTTCAAAGTTGGTCAATTTCTTATTAGATTTTTATTTCCCAAAAGCACTTTGTCAAGGCCCCCTACCTAACTGCCTGTTACATATCTACATATGTACATACTACATATCTGAACTTTCTTTTTTTAAAAAATTTCTTATTATACTACCGTGAAACATACAATTACAAAGGTGTTCATAATGGATTCCTGGTAACAGAGTATTCCAGCACCCATCCTTCCACCAGTGCCCCATTCCCACAACCAGTGTACCCCCTGTTGGTGGGAATATAACCCCTCCCACCCACCCCCCAGGCTGCCTCAGTAGCAGGTACCCCTTTTCCTCTCTCTCTCTCTGTCTCTCTCTCTCTCTCTCTGTCCTTGCATCTCTCTCCCTCTTCTTTTACACATTGAGGCAAACCCTACAGATATTTAGGGCTATCATTTAAGTCTCTTTGTGTATATTCAATGGTGAGTTCTAGTCTGACATTACCATTTCCCACACTTAGTAAAGCACTGGTATATATTTATATCCCAATAATTAATGCAGTCATTCTATATCTGTAATTTTCCTTCTGACTAATTTCACTCAGCATGATAGTCTCCATGTCCATCCATTTGGAGGTAAATTTCATAATTTTGTATTTTCTGACAGATGTATAGTATTTGATCATGTAGATGTACCAGAGTTTCTTTAGCCAGTCCTCTGTTCTCGGGCACTTAGGTTGTTTCCAGATTCTAGCTATTGTGAATCAGCGCAGCGATGAGTAAAGAAGTAGATAGGTTTCTGCTATGTGTTTTTGAGTATCTAGGGTATATTCCCAGGAGTGGTATTGGTGGATCAAATGGGAGCTCAATATCTAGTTTTCGGAGGAATGTCCATATTGTTTTCCAAAAGGGCTGGACCAATCAGCACTCCCACCAACAGTGGATGAGAGTCCCTTTTTTTCCCTGCATCCACTCCAGCACCGGTTGTTCTTGCTGTTTTGGATGTGTGCTAGTCTCTGTGGTGTGAGATGGTACCTCATTGTTGTTTTGATTTGCAACTCCCTGATGATTAATGATGAAGAGCACTTTTTCATATGCCTTTTGGCCATTCGAATTTCTTCTTTTTGGAAGCTTCTGTTCATTTCTTGTTCCCATTTTTTGATGGGGTTGGCTTTTTTTTTTCTTGTGAAGTGCTACTAGTATTCTGGATATTAACCTCTTATAGGATGTGTATTGGGTGAATATCCTTTCGCATTCTGTGGACTGTCTTTGTATCTTAGTCACTGTTTCTTTTTGAGGTGGAGAAGCTTTTCCATGCTATATAAATCATTTGTTTATCTTTGCTTCCATTTGCTTGGTCAGTGGTGTGTCGTCTTTGAAGATGCTTTTAGTTTTGATATCATAGAGCGTTTTTTCCTATGTTTTCTTCAATGTACCATATAGATTCATGTCTGACGTTGAGATCTTAAATCTATTTTCCTCTTTTCTGACGAATGCTTGAAGAGCTATGAACTTGCCTCTTAACACTGCTTTCACTGTATCCCACATGTTATGGTAATTCGTGATTTCAGTTTCATTTGTTTCCAGGAGTCTTTCTTTGCATTTCTTCTTTGATTTCTTTTGTGACTTGCTGGTTGTTCAGCAGTGGGCTGATTAGTTTCCAGGTGCTTGGTATTAGTGTCCATTTTTCTGTACAATTAACTTCTATTTTCAGTGCATCATGGTCTGAAAAAAATAGTTGGCACAATTTCTATCTTCTTGATTTTATGGAGGTATGATTTATGACTCAGCATGTGATCTATTTTGGAGTATGTTCCATGTGTGCTGGAGAAGAAAATGTATTCGGTGTTTTGGGGAAGACATGCCCTATATATGTCTACCAGCCCTCTTTCTTCCATCTCTCTTTTAGGGTCAGTATTTCCTTGGTAAGTTTCAATCTTGTTGATCTATTCAGAGTTGATAGAGCAGTGTTGAAGTCATGGACTACAATTGTGTTTCTGTCAACGTCATCTTTGAAGTCTATTAGTATTTGTTTTAGGTATTTTTCTGGCCCCTCATTTGGTGCATATGTTTAGTATCAAAATTTCTTCCAGATATATGTATCATTTGACTAGTAAGAAGTGAACTTCACTGTCCCTTCTGACCTTCAACCTGAAGTCTTTGTTGTCTGATACCAGTATGGCCACCCTGGCCTTTTTGGAGGGGCTGTTTGAGTGAAGGACTGTTTTCCAGCCTTTTATTTTGAGCCTGTCTTTGCTCCGATTGTTCAGGTGTGTTTCTTGAAGGCAGCAGAATGTCGGATTCAATTTTGTGATCCATTTTGTCACTCTGTGTCTCTTAACTGGTGCATTTAGACCATTGGCATTGAGAGAGATTATTGTCATGGGATTTTGTACCATCTTTCTGTATAGTTTTGTTGTTCTTTGGGGTTTTGTCTTGTCTTAAAGAAGGTCTTTCAGTCTTTCTTTTTAAGGTTGGCTTTGAGTTTACAAAGTTCCTAAGCTGTTGTTTATCCAAGAAGCTGTATATCTGTCCTTCAAATCTGAGTGAGAGTTTAGCCGGATAAAAAATTCTTCCTGAGGCATTCATTTCTTTGAATTTTTTTACTATATCCCACCACTGCCTTCAGGCTTGGAGGGTCTCTTCTGAGAAGTCTGCTGAAAGTAGAATGGATACTCCTTATATACAATTTCCTTCTTTAATCTTGCTGCCTGAAGAATTATGTCTCTGTCTATGGCATCCATTACTTTGACTAGGATGTGTCTTGGAGTTTTTCCATTGGCGTCTCTTCTTGCTGGTATCCTTTGAGGTTCTTGGATCTGGATGCCTTCGTCCTTTAATTTGGGGACATTTCAGGAAGGATGTTTTTACCTGTTTTAATATCCTTGGGGCTACTTTCCTGTCCCTATGGGACTTCAATGATTCTTATGTTGTTCCGCCTGGCTTCATCTCATTGTTTTCTGTTCCATTGCTGATCTATTTTCTGGTCTTTTTCCATCTTATGCAGTTCTCTGAGTGCTTTCTGAAGCTCATCTTCAGTCTCACTGATTCTCTCTTCCTCTGTTTTCATCCTACTGTTGAGATCCCCTATTGTGTCTTTCATTTCACCAATTGTGAATTTTTGTGATGATATTTCTATTTGCATTGTTCTCATTTCTGCTCTCATTTCCTCCCTTAATTTATTGACTGCCCTTTCTGCTGCTTCATTGATGTTCTCCTGTATTTTACTGGACATCTCTTCCATTTTTTCATTGAGCTCATTAAACATCCTAACCATTTCTACTTGGAATACTTTGTCAGACAGATTATTCACATCTGCGTTATTTTTTGAGTCTTTAGGGTTGGTTTATTTATCTGTTCTTCAAACTGGGGATCTGTGTTGTTCCCCCATGGTGCTGCAGTGTTCAGGTATAGATTCCTCTAGAGTATTTTTTCTTTTTCTTGAAGATATTACCATCCCTTGTTGAATTTCCTTGTGTTTGTATTAATATGCAGCCATGTAGCCTGTGAGTGGCTGCCTACCTGGTGTGAGAGTTCAAAACATCTGTTTATTTCCGCTTCCGCTCAGACTATTTTTTTAAATTTATTTTATGATACCACCATGGGATAAATAATTACATAAATGTTCATGTTTGGGTTTCTGCCATACAGTGTTCCAGCACCCATCCCTCCACCAGTGCCCATTTCCCACCACCAAAGTCCCCAATTTCCTCCCCTCTCCCCTAGGAAGAGAGAAAAGAAGAGAGAGAAAGAGACAGAGAGAAAAGAGATAAAGAACCACTCAGAATTCAGGGGGCTGTAGTTTCACTTTCTGTCAAGGCCTGGGCTCTACCATATCCCCACATGTCACCTGGCCAGCGCACTCCCAGGGAGAGTACCTGAGGTGGAGGCAGACTGGTGTGAGAGTTCAAAACTCTCACACTTAGTTCCACTTCTGCTAGAACTTCTGGGGCTGTAATTTCACCTACTGCTGAGGCCTGGGGCCCTTCCAGGTCCCTACACAGTCACTCTGCTAGCCACACCCCAAGCCTTATCTGAACTTTCTTGGCCACTATCTTTAATACTTTTCTGCCTATGCAAGTTATATTCTATGTAAAGCATTCTAAATGGTCATATGCCTCATGAATTGTTAACTCTAATAATCTATGGTGTAAGTTCCTTACTCATGTTTAAGACTGTTTCTGATGGGTTGTTACTTCCCCAGACCTAGTTCACTCACACTTTTCCCACTGACAATATCAAAACATTTACAAACCTTTATTCAACGGTTGAAGGTCTACATAGTGTTCAGGGGTCCCTGGGTCCCTTAGTCAATCAAGTTAGTATTCAACCCCAATTCCACCTCTGTTGCTACTTCTGACCACAATTATTTCAAATTTTCCCAACCTCTGCTTAAGCCTGCCCCTATGTAAACCCTAAATAATTTATTTTATATTGCTTGTTATAGATAATTTACAAAATATGGGGAAAATTTTAGAGGAAAGTTAATGAGGATTGTTCAATCTCATCATGGAGCCATTGAGCCATTAAGCCCTTTGTATACAAAATTAATAATACATTTTTATAGGATAGGCATTGTGACTAAATATTTGTTATTGTTTGCCTTATATTTACATCTATTAAATGTGATGTGCTGCTTGATATATCAGTATACTAGATTTTGAGATGTCCAGTGTTGCAGGACTCCTCTAAGAGCCTCTGCATCTGCCGTGGATTGCCTCCTGCAGGTCACTTCATAGATAGGGGGTAGTCTAAATGTGGCAGTTTATCTGACCATGTATTCTGTACTGGCTGGTATAAATATTCTCTCATGCTACCACAATCATCGTGGACTAGCTAGATCTTACCAGCATATTTGCCTGGCCACGTTGGATCTCTAAGTAATTAGACCAGAGAGAAATGCTGTTTGCCTCCAAGCAAGCAAGCAAGCATGGCTCCCTGATAACTCAAAGGCAACTAAAATACAAAACTACCATGAAGTAGACGAGACTCTTGTGAAGGCTTGGAGAAATATTTAACTGTCATTAGTATAGTCTTTGGTACAGAGACATGCCACCTCAGAAATCCCCTTCTCTACCATATAAAGGCATTCCCAGGCAGATTTGGCTCAAAACATTAGCATATAATAGGGCCTAGTTGAGTTTCTGGGAGAAATTACCTAAGGGCATTTGACCCTTCCTGCTTCCCATAATAGTGGGAGGTCTGAGTTGTAGGGGTATAAAACCAGTCTGCTTCCTCTCTCTCTCTCTTTGGGTTCTCTTTTTGGGCTCTCTCTTTTTGGGGCTCTCACTCTTCTTGGGAGTCTTGTCTTTGTCTCCTTTCTACAGGGCCTTTACACGTAGTGACTGCCATCTTGGCCTACACGTGACTGGAGTTCTAGCAGGGAATCCTAAGCACCGGTTTTTCCTATTGCTGATTTGTATGCCTGAACCTGTGATAAGCAAAGCGTTTCAAAACTGCATCGAATTCCTGAGTCTTCATCCATTTCCCGCCGGCTTCGGAGGTAGAAGGGAACTCGCTTCCTGGCACTGTCGGGGACCCCGGTTGCGTTCCTCGACATCTGGCATCCTTGGGTGGGCACCCCTGCAGTCAAGGAATAACAGATATTGTAACTGGGTGATAAAGTTGGAGTTAAATTTAGAACTGGGTGGTGCTTTTTTGGGGCATAGATGTGGCCCTCACCCTTTTAGAAAAACAGGGGCATGGGGTGAGGCAGCTAATCCCTGAACTCTTGAAAGGCTGGAGATTTCAGCCTCAAAATCTGCAACCTGAGTTTTACAAGTGATTAATTCGTGGATGGAGCTTGACTAAGCAGTGGATTCCACCTTTGAAAATGGAGGCAATTGTGGAGTGTGGAAGATTTTGACTGCTGACACTTTACTGGGATGGGCCAGACCAAAACCCATCCCTCTCTGGAGGCGACACTGGAGTCACCTTAACATGGGTAGTACTGGGAGCATCTCTGCCCTATTCAGATACATTTTAGAGTGAGATAAATACAACACTAAAAATCCACTGATGTCAATGCCTATACAGTCATTAATTATGATTTTTTTTCACATAAATTAATTTATTTTTCTTAAATAATGAAAATGCTAGTCACCAAATGAGATGTATTTCTATTGTATACCAGATACTTGGAAGCATCACTAATCCTTAAAGACACATAATCACTTGATCACTTGATCACTTGGATCCAATTATTCATTGACTTGCTCGAGAGGGTGCCAGTAACATTTCCATTGGACCCTATCATGTGCCAATGTAGCCCAATGGGTTCTGGTTGATTTAGGAATATGAAGAGCCTCAAACCGTTCCTTTAGGGTCTTGACAAAGAAGTCTGACCATCTTGTAAATGGGCGGCCACATGATCATTTGACATCCCGTGGGATCTGGTCCGTAACAGCTCTAGTCCAGCAGTTGTCTCCAAATCACATTACATGTCCAACCCATCTGATTTTTGATGCCTTGGCAAACGAGACAGCATCCCTGATTCTGGAATAGCGACGGAGGTTGGAACTCCGGATTCCTTCTCTCACTTGAGTGTGGCGTGATAGTCCAAGCATAGCTCTTTTCGATTTTCTCTGGGAGACCCAAATAGCATTCTCATCCTGCTTTTATAAGGCCCAGGTCTCTGAGGCATATGTTAATGCAGGGAGAACGGTGGAGTCAAAGAGATGTGCCCGGAGCTGGAGGTTCTTTGTTCTTTTGGCTATTTCTTCGATATTTTTGAAGACAGTCAATGCCGCTATCTTCCTCCTGTGCAGCTCAGGTTTTAGATCATTTATCATGTTGACTTCTCGACAGAGATGTCTCGACAGACTCAGAGATGTCTGTTCCATTGAGAGTGAATGGGGCCTCAGGAACTAGTTCATTTTTCATAAACATAGTTTTCTTTAGATTCAGCTGTACACCTATCTTTCCACATTCTCTGTTGAAGTCAGCCAGCATTTATGCCACTTGGCTAATGTTTGTTGTTATTAGGATGATGTCATCAGCGAAGCGGAGGTGGTGTAGTTCCCGAACATCTATCTTCACTCCCAATCCTTCCCATTCTAATTGTCTCATGATGTTCTTGAGGGTGGTGCTGAAGAGTTTTGGTAAAATGGTATCACCCTGTCGAATCCCTCTTTTGACATCAATGATCACTTCCTTGTAAAATGGTGAGATCCTGGTAGTGAATCCATAATACAGCTCACAAAGGATCTTGATGTATTGGTTTGAATGCCCTGTTTGGCTAGGGCTTCACAGAAGCAAAGGCTTTCTTTAAATCAATGAACGTGAGACAGAGCGGCATCTTGTACTCCCTACAAACCTCAATGGGCTTGGTTACTGTGTGGATATGGTCGATTGTGCTGAATCCTTTCCGGAAGCCTGCTGCTCGCATAGTTGTCCTTCATCTAGTGTTCTGTCAATTCTGTTCAGGGTGACTCAAGTGAACAGCTTGCAGATGACAGACAAAAGGCAGATGGGGCTATAGTTGCCGATGTCATGAATGTCTCCCTTCTTGACCAGTAGAACTGTCTGCTGGTTTTCCATTAGGAGAGCACCTTGCATTCGGACAGGTAGCGTGTGAAGAGCCAAGCTATTGTATTGATGAGTACTGACGGAAGATTCTTCAGGTATTTGGGTCTGACTTTGTTTGGGCCTGTTGCTGTACCCTTCTTTACCGATGAAATGGCATGTCGGATTTCAGGAGAACATTGTGAATGATTGTGAATGACATATCCATCCTGTGGAATTTGGTATGTGGGCAGGTGGACATGGCTATCAAAGAGATCTGAGTAGAAGTCATGGATAATCTTCTCCATTGCATTTCTGGAAGATGTGATAGATCCATCAGGGCGTCGGAAGGCCATCATCTTGGTCTTATAGTTGGCGACGGACAGGCAGACAGTGCAAATGCTTTTCCCAGCTTCTGCTGCATCTTCCAGTATTTCAGCAGTTCTGTCTTTGAGGTCTTCTTTAATTGTTTCTCTGCACCACTTTGCAAGCTTCGACATTAGCATCTGGTCACCTGAGGTCACCTGAGGCTCGCCTTGCCACGTTGGCGAATGAGCTAGAGAGTTTCTGAACACAGGTGTCCTTTGGTGTCTTTTCTCTCTCTTGGCATTCTTTGCACAATCTCGGAGGTGCTGAACCATTTGTTGTATTCTTCATCGATGTCGTCAATGATGGTTTCTTCTCATGTTGCTGCAATGATGCCAAAGAGTTCCCAGTTGGTGGTCATTCTGGGAGTTCTCTGTTTAAACTTTGCAGCCTTTTCTCCCCCATTGCGGGAAGTAGAATTTAGCACGAAGGAGAAGATGATCCGATCCTGTTTGGAATTTTGGGATGACAGCAACATCAGACAAAACCGATTGAAGATGATGTGGTCAATTTCATTGTGGAACTGTGCACCAGGAGATTTCCATGTCTAAAGTTTTGCTTCAGCCTTCTGGAACTGTGAGTTCCCATGAATGGTCTTGGTGGACATGATGAACTCAGATAGTCACTCACCCTGTTCGTTCCATTCTAGGCCATGGGTCCGATGTGAAGTTCTTCAGCAGATCTTCTCGGTCTTATCTTAGCATTAAAATCACCGACTATGATCTTGCAGAAGGTGTGATCTTTTTTATAGAACTCTTCCAGTTCCATATAGAATTTCTCAATTTCATCTTCCTTATATGTGGATGTTGGTGCATAGGCAATGAAGATAGGAATTGCTGGCAATGAGTCACATCTCTACAAGTGTAATCATCCTATCTGGTTTGTTAGGTAATCAAATTAATCAATGTTGATGGCTATGTTCGTGTTGAAAGGACACCAATGCCACTGATGCCTCTTTCGCCGCATGTTCCAAGAAACAGTTCTCCAGTGTCAAATACAGCGTGATGCGACTGATGCCTCCTTGTCCCAGTCATACCAATGATGTCGTACTTGATCTTTTGTGCTTGCACCATCAGATCCTCGATATATGCTTCCGATGTCAGCGTACGTGCATTGAAAGTAGACAGTCATTGTAGTCCTTCTTCATTTTGGCAGCTTAGGTTGACCGTGAACTTTTATCAGGCACTGCTTGTTCGCCTTTCTTACTGCTGCCGTATTAAGGGCTCTTTTGGAGTCAGGAAAATAAACAATTTTGTTACTGGTTTTGGCATATCGAACATGCTTCAGACAGCGTGCCAGGCTCTACTGTGCGGGCGCTATACTCTCATTACCTTGTGGGGCTCTCTCAGAGGAGTGGGTAGAATATTCATGGTAATTTGCAGGTAAATTGCATGGCCGCACAGTGGCCGTGCACAACAGGGAAAGTTGGTATCTGCTCTGCCCCGCTTATCTGCGTCTGTGGCTCAAGCATTCCTGGGCTTGGATTATTTACCCACTAAAGACAGATAATGTGATGCACATTTCCCCAGTCACTCTGTTTAAATATAATAAAATGGAGAGTTAATAATATATGGAAGTATTAAGCTTCCATAAGTAAGATGAAGTTCCAGAACCAAACTTAGAATGAGGTGGATTTTTAAGAAAGAGCAAAATAAGCACATCACGTTTGATAGGAATGCCTATCATTTGACTTGATCTTTTTGCCAAAGAAGTCCATTTTGAAAAACTCAGCAGGAGTGTTGGCATATTATGGCACGATCTGCTCTAGTCAGAAAAAGCTGTGCTATTCTTTCCCTTTATCTTTAGAGAGTGCTAATCCTGCCTGTTCTGGATGTACAGAGCAGTCTAAGCTGCTTTTGCAGTTAAAGTCAAAGACAATTTTGGTAAAAAAAAAATTTTTTTAGGGCTTAATAATGAATTCAATGCAGAAGTTAATCAATATTGTTTCCATCTTAGGTATGCAAAGCAAATTTTATTTTTTTTTTTTTTTTTTTGGGTCACACTCGGCAATGCTCAGGGTTTTCTCCTGGCTCTGCACTCAGGAATTACTCCTGGAGGTGCTCGGGGACCATATGGGATTCCAGGGATCAAACCAGGGCTGGCAAGGGCTGGCCACGTGCAAGGCAAATGACCTACCCGCTGGACTATCGCTCTAGCCCCAGCAAAGCAAATTTTAAACAATAATGCCCTTTCTGTAGTTCAATATTTTCAAGGGAAAATGAAGAGTTAAACATGGTGCTAATATGAAAATAAATATGAGAAATTACTTTATGGTAGTTAATTCTGTACCCAGATGTTTATGACTTTATCTTTTGGCCTCACCACTTAATTATTTATAAATATAATAGACACCAATGTTTACATATTGATACCTATATTGGTACCTATACATACAGAATCTCACATATGAAAAGATAGGTTATTTATAAGTATAATAGGTACCAATGTTTATATATTGGCCTCACCACTTCAATTATTTATAAATTTAGTAGGTACCAATGTTTGTATATTGGTATCTATTATATACATATATACACATAAAATGCATATACATACATATATGCATTATATTTCTATGAAATATGTAAATATATGTATATTAAACATATTTATTTTATATGTCTATGTGCATGAATAATTTATTTATGTATATACATTATATGCATGTTTGTATATATAATAGGTACCAATGTACATATATATAATGGGTACCAATGTACACACATATGTGCATATATATACATATATATATACTATATAAAATGGTACCGGTTTCATATAGTTTTTTTGGAATCAACTTTATTCACATATATATAAAGCTCAGGTAATAATACCTAAAATAACATTAAATACTTACATGATTACCTGTTGGGTGCCATTACTCCGCCCACTGCCACTTTGCCTTTCCCGGCGCATGTGCAGGGTCTTGTATCCCGCGCATGCGCAGAGTCCCTGGCGTGGTGTGATTGGTCTTTGTCCAATCAGGGCATGTTTTGTCAGCTCGCACGAGCTCATATGAGCTCGCACGACCTGCACCGGCCAATGGGAAGTGGACACATCGACTCACACCATTTGTGCCAGCCAATGGGAAACAGACACGCCAAATAGCACTGTATAAAAGCAGCTTGCACAAAGGGTCTGGGTCCTTTTCGCCATCGTAAATTTCAAACCAAAAGAGCTCCAGTAAAGCGTGTTCTGAGAAGAATCCTGTTGTGGTCTTTCTTCACCGTGGACGGTCGAGGGCGCCTCTCACAATTACCTATTAAATCTATTTAAGAGACAGTAGTATTCCTGCTACATAAAAATACACTCCAGAAGCTTGACTTGATGCTGACCATTTGTATCTCAGAATGCCATTTTGTGACATAAGTGAAAAAGACAAACTCTCCCTGTCCTGTTATAATAACCAAGCTATAGTCAAAACCTAGGCTTATTAACTTAATTCTGTACCCAGATGTTTATGACTTTAACTTTTGGCCTCACCACTTAATTATTTATAAATATAATAGACACCAATGTTTATATATTGGTTGCCTAACAATCCTATCTGGTTTGTTAGGCAATGGGACTTGATATCTGTTGATCAGTTTTTGGTTTAGCACCCTTGGAAAAGGCACTAATTGAATAAGTTACTAATACAACAAGAGTCAAGAAATTGGGGTCCATTTATAAATAATTTTAGTTTCTTGACCTAAAGTTTATATTCCTATTATACTTCTGTTTAATCCTTAAGGCGATGTAATATATAATATATAAATGTGGTATACAGTGAAAGGAATATTGACTTCCATGATTGTTTATACTAGAAAAATTATCTTCAAAGTTAAAACTGACATTAAAATGGAATTTTTGTGTTATATGCTGTCCTCAACTAATCTAGATACATAGTTAAGAATCTTAATGGGTTCTAATTTTTTAAAATTTGGTAACATCCAGTTCCACCAGTTGCTGCAGGTGAGTGATAGAAAATTCACTTCATTTATCTTGTGTTCATTAGTTTTATAATTTACAAAATTGAATAAGCAAGGGTATTAGGGGGCATAATAAGCAAGGGTATTAGGGGCATAAATATATGTGCAAATTAAATGAGTATTCAAAGAAAGTTCTTGGAACAGTATCTGACACACAAGAAGCATTTATGAAATGCTAGCTTTAATTCTCAGTCTAACTTAATGTGTTAAATGTATATTATTTCTTGGTTCAAGAGTTGTGAATTGGAATATAACTATAACCTCTACACAAGCACAGCTGCATAAATTTGTCTAAATTTTTTAGACACATTTATGTCAAAAAATTATAATGTAAGTGTAGAAATCCCTTCAAAATAAATATATATAAATCTTAGCTTTCATTTTAATTAGTTATCTCAAACTAGTTCCAGAATAGATATAATAGTAAAAATATTATTAATCTAGTATATGAAAACATAGGTTAGTATCAACATAGTCTCTGTGTTGTGGAGATGATTTTAAGTAAATGAAATCATTAACATTTTCTCAGTGCTAAAATAATAAAATCAGCCCATTTAGTATTTCTCATTATGAGAGTGTCTCCACATGAACTATGACATTTAGTGACACATGGCAAGACTTTTTGGGGTAGACCCATTCTCCTCTGAATGACTCATAGTGTGTTTTCTAGAAGAAAAAAAGAAACTGTCCTATAAACCAAGATAGGCCTTCTGAGAAACATACTCTGTGGTCACTATCTTAAGCCTCTTTACAACACCATTACTTGAAAATTGTTTTAATTTGCAAAGGACATATACATGCAATAGAAGAGGAGTTCATAAAGCTTGATGGCAATTAAGAATGTACAGATGTCATAAAAATTAGTTGGCATATTGTATTATATACGCCCAAAGTATATTGATTATAAAACCAAAATTTCCTGATACAACTGATATTTTTATCAGGTACAACTGATACAGCTGTATTCAGCTGAATACAACTGAAATTTGTACTGAGCTCAGTAGCAATTATGAACTTGATGTCTGCATCTCTCCACACAACACTGGAGTAGATAATTTTACTCCATTGGGAGCACAGGTTGAATATAGTTTCTCTTTAAACATTTGCCTAAATTGTTTTGCAATTTACTGATTTTATTTTTAAATTAAGTTTTCTGCTGTGAAATTCATTCACATCATTAAAAGAGTATGTGTATCACTAAGATTTCCAACAATCAACTGATTTTAAACCTGTCAAAACAAAGAAGAAATAATTTTGCTAATGTCAAGGTATTTAATCTATAACATTTTAAAAAATTGATTTAGGTTTTATAATGTACAATACTATTAAAGAATATAAATTATGTTTTGATTGGTTGACTTGAATACACAAATGACTTAAGAGGATATTTTCTCTTATGCATAATTTCAGTCTTTAAGATATATTTTCTGATTGTTTCATTGTTAGATTTAATTCTACACACTTTATGAACATTAACTGTACCATAATTAATTTGCATATCTGTGTCAGGAAAAGAATCCTGTAATTTTATCTTATTTGTCAGCTAACAAATTGGGTCTGTGGTATTCATAAATTCTTTAAGAAAATATGAGATGTTACTGTCAGAGTCAAATAGTTTTGTTACTCATGGCATAACAACTATTAGAATATTATAAGAATTAGCATACCTGAATCACTTCCTTTTGCCTCTCATTTTTCATGAGGCAAGACTGTAGCAGTTCAAGTGAACACTATTTTTAGAGTTGATACTATTTGCACCTGAGAAACCATGTGTGTTGGAATTTTGATAGGTTCATAGTCACTCTGAAATTTGTCTGATCTTTCTTCCAAAAGAGAAACATTGCTTTTTTCACATTGGACAGGGAAACAAGACTGCCCTCTGCAGACATATTCTTCCAAGCTTGCTTACCTCATAAAGATCTTAGAAAGCTTAATTTTGAAACAGGTTAGTTTGTGTCTTTCTTATGAGTTATATTGGAACTTTGGAGATATAGTTTATATATATTCATATATATATAGTTCATATATATTCATATATAGTTCATTTATATATTCATATATATATATGAATAACTATATCCCAATAAACTTATAACAATATATGGGAATTTCATTGGAATAGACTCTTAAGCATAGGATGATTAGATGTATTGCAACTATGCATGGCATCTTATTTTCATATATTGTAAAAATTAGTTTTCTAGGTGTTTATTAAATTTTATGCTTCTATCATAAGACTCTTATCTTTGTTTTCTGGATAATTTTCCCTAGTCTATCTCAATCTCATTAAAAAAATCACTATTTATTGTAATTGCTACCGATATTGAAATTACTTTTATGTTTTTTTACTACCCAGCTCTCCTCTGTGAATTTCACCTAGCTTTAATATTTTTTTCTATTTTAGCAATTTTTTGACTTAGAGAAATCTTATGTATTTTTATATGATAAATTTTGTAAATGTTTGAAATTTTATTCTGTCTGTTAATTACTTGATTTTAGTTACGTTTTTCATGTGCTTGAGGTATAGACCTGTTAATCTATACTTTCTTATGGTTTATTGTTTTTTTCAAATAATATAGCTATATTTCCCAATGTATAAAATATTTTCAATATTTTAAGCAATATTTTTAAAATATTCCGACGGATTCCCTAGTGAACTCTACCAAACCTTTAAGGAGGACCTACTGCCAGTCCTGTTCAAGCTCTTCCAGGAAATAGAAGAAACAGAAACACTCCCAAACAGCTTCTACGAGGCACATATCACCCTGATAAAGCAGGGAGAGACAACACAAAGAAAGAAAACTACAGACCAATATCCCTGATGAACACGGATGCTAAGATCTTCAACAAAATACTAGCAAACAGAATCCAAAGACTCATCAAGAAGATTATACATCATGACCAAGTAGGATTCATCCCGGGTATGCAAGGATGGTTCAACATTCGCAAGTCAATCAACATAATACATCATATCAATAAGAGAAAAAATAAAAACCATATGATCCTATCAATAGATGCAGAGAAAGCATTTGACAAGATCCAGCACCCGTTCATGATTAAAACCCTCCAGAAAATGGGAATTGAAGGGACTTTCCTCAAGATAGTTAGAGCCATCTACCAAAAGCCCACAGCGAGCATCATTCTCAATGGGGAAAAGTTGAAAGCCTTCCCCTGAGATCAGGGACAAGACAAGGTTGCCCACTCTCACCTCTTTTATTCAATATAGTACTGGAAGTACTTGCCATAGCAATCAGAGAAGAAAAGGACATCAAGGGCATCCAGATAGGCAAGGAAGAAGTCAAGCTATCATTATTTGCAGATGACATGATATTATACCTAGAGAACCCTAAACTCTACCAAAAAACTCCTAGAAACAATAGACGCATATAGTAGAGTGGCAGGATACAAAATCAACACGCAAAAGTCGGTGGCTTTCCTATATACAAATAACGAAAGAGAAGAAAGGGATATTAAGGAAACAATTCCATTCACAATTGTGCCACAGAAAATCAAATACCTAGGAATCAACTTACCCAAGTCTGTAAAGGACCTGTACAAAGAAAACTACAAGACACAGCTCCAAGAGATAAAAGAGGACACAAGGAAATGGAAACACATTCCCTGCTCATGGATGGGGAGAATCAACATTGTCAAAATGGTAATACTCCCTAGAGCTCTATACAGATTCAATGCAGTCCCTATGAGGATACCGATGACATTCTTCAAAGAAATTGACCAAACAATCCTGAAATTTGTATGGAACGATAAACCCCCCAAGGATAGCTAAAGCAATCCTCGGGAAAAAGAAGATGGGAGGCATCACCTTACCCAACTTCAAACTGTACTACAAGGCAGTAGTAATTAAAACAGCATGGTATTGGAATAAAAACAGACCCGTGGACCTATGGAATAGAATTGAGTATCCTGACACCCAACCTCAAACACATGATCATTTAATCTTTGATAAAGGTGCAACGAGTCTAAAAATGGAGTAAGGAAAGCCTCTTCAATAAGTGGTGTTGGGAAAACTGGGCAGCAACATGTAAAAAAATGAATTTGGACCTGTGTCTAACACCATGCACAAAAAATCAGATCAAAGTGGATTAAAGATCTCAATATCAGACTTGAATCCATAAAGTACATTGAAGAAAATATAGGAAAAACCCTCCATGACATTGAAGCTAAAGACATCTTCAAAGATGAAATATCTCTAACAAAGCAACTAGAAGAAAAGATAAACATATGGGACTACATGAAACTAAAAAAGCTTCTGCACCTCAAAAGAAACAGTGACTAAGATACAAAAGCAGTCCACAGAATGGGAAAGAATATTCACCCAATACTCATCTGATAAAGGGTTAATATCCAGGATATATCAGGCACTGGTAGAACTTTACAAGAAGAAAACAAACAACCCCATCAAAAAATAGGGAGAAGAAATGAACAGAAACTTCAGCAAGGAAGAAATTCGAATGGCCAAAAAACATATGAAAAAATGCTCATCATCACTAATCATCAGAGAGATGCAAATCAAAACAACAATGAGATACCACTTTACACCACAGAGACTGGCACATATTCAAAAGAACAAGAACAACAAGTGCTGGCATGGGTGTGGGGAAAAGGGGACACTCATCCATTGTTGGTGGGAATGCCGGCTGGTACAGCCTTTCTGGAAAACAATATGGACATTCCTCCAAAGACTAGAAATTGAACTCCCATTTGACCCAGCCATACCACTCCTGGGAATCTACTCTGGGAAACCAAAAATACGCAGCGGAAACACCATCCCTACTTTTATGTTCATAGCAGCATTATTCACAATAGCCAGAATCTGGAAGCAACCAGAGTACCCGAAAATCGATGACTGGATAAAAAAACTTTGGTACATCTACACAATGGAATACTATGCAGCTGTTAGGAAAAATGAATTTATAAAATTTGCCTACAAATGGATGGACATGGAGAAGATTATGTTGAGCGAAATTAGCCAGAAGGAGAGAGACAGTTACAGAATGACTGCATTTATCTGCATAACATAAATATATAGGTACATATTATGATACCAATATCCAAGGTCAAGTGAAACATACATCAGGAGGTCCTGTCAAAGGTGGAAATTATCACAAACGTGTGGGAGTCAGAGGCTAGGTAAGACAGAAAATGGAACAGTGTGCTAACAATTGTGAGAGTACTAATGCCAACCTAGAACTGAGCATTAAATAGAGGCAAAAGGATACACATGACAACCCTTTAATGTATGTTCTGTAATCCATAGTCTGGAGAGGAAGGAAAAGAGAAAGATAGAGAAATGGAAAGAAATAAAGAACCTGCCATGGAGGAGGGCTGGGGGGGGGGGAGGGAACCGGGGACGTTGGTGGTGGGAGATGGGCACTGGTGGCGGGATGGGTGCTGCTACACTGTATGACCAAAACCCAAATATGAACTATTTAATTGTATATCTTTGTAATTGTAAAAATAAAAAAATTAAAAAAAAATATTCCTATGGAGGTCTTCAACAAAGATGAAATTTGTGTTTGAATAATATGTAAAAGATATATATATATATATATCTAATTTTATTTTTTATGTAGTTCTAAGCATCTCTCAAAATAATTTTTTGACAATTCTATTCTTTCCCATTAGTTTGTAAGGAACTCAGTTCTTTAAGTCCTGGTATCCATAAAGGTCATCTGATCCCTGCTCTTCCAATCTCTTGGTCTTCTTCAATACTCTTTGTGAATATTTTATAATGACATATGTATTTTCAGTTAAGTATTCTTTTCATACAGTGGTATATTATGATCGTACTGATGTTTCACAATTGCTTTGTGTGCTTATAAAGTTTTATTTGAAGTTATACCTCTAAGATTCTCCTCCTTATTTCTATTATTTCTTTCTGTTTTTAATGATTAATTTCCTTACACCATATCACTATATTTTAACACATTACTATAAAGTTATGCATTATTGTAAAATCTATCTTTTTTAATATTGAAGGATATTTTTGTGATTTTTTCAATCTTATTTTTAAACTAACTTCTGTTAACAATCAGAATTTATCTATTTTTTTTAAGCTACTTAAATGTTCATGTCTTTTTTATTTTTCCTTTTTTTCTGTTGGTGGGGTTGGAGGTAGATATTGGGCCTTTTTTGTTAGTGCTCAGGGCCTTTTTCTAGACCTGTGATCCAGAGCGTGCCCTACTATCAGCTGTGCCAGAGATGAGCAGGATATAACGTAAAGTGCTTTTTCCTAGAAGCCAGCTTGCTTCTAGGTTATAAACTTCATTGAAGTTTTCAAAAAATTTACTTGTTGTAGTTTTGACTCACGAAGTACCTATATTTGGAGAAAGATCTATTAAAGAGACAATTAAGATTAAATCAAATCCTGAGAGTAGAGCCCTAAACCAGGGAACTGACTTTCTCATAGTTAAAAATGAGAAAGCTTTTCTTTCTCATTTGAAAGAGTGAAAGAAAAAAATCACTATTTACTCTAATTGCTACCAATATTGAAATTATTTTTATGTTTTTTGACTAGCAAGCTCTCCTCTGTGACTGTCACCTCTATATGCTTTAATGTTTTTTTCTATTTTAGCAATTTTTTTTGACTTATAGAAAAAGTTAAAGTCGCTCTCTTCTTTCTGTGTTTGCTGGCCTGCTTTGTTTGACAATTGCTTTGTGTGCTTATTATTTTTATGTGTATTTGAATCTATTGAGAGTGAATGGGGACTCTGGAACTATTTCATTTTTCATAAACATAGTTTTCTTTAGATTCAGCTGTAGACCTATCTTTCCACATTCTCTGTCGAAGTCAGCCAGCATTTGTGCTGCTTGGCTAATGTTTGGTGTTATTAGAATGATGTCATCAGCAAAAGCAGAGGTGGTGTAGTTCCCGACCATCTATCTTCACTCCCATTCCTTCCCATTCTAATTGTAGCATGATGTTCTCGAGGGTGGCGCTGAAGAGTTTTGGTGAAATGGTATCACCCTGCCGAACCCCTCTTTTGACATCAATGATCACTTCTTTGAAGAATGGTGAGATCCTGGTGGTGAATCCATAATACAGCTCACAAAGGATCTTGATGTATTGTGATTGAATACCCTGTTGGCTAGGACTTTGAAGACTGCTTCAGTCTCCACAGAATCAAAGGCTTTCTGTAAATCAATGAACGTGAGACAGAGCGGCATCTTGTACTCCCTACAAACCTCAATGGACTTGGTTACCGTGTGGATATGGTCGATTGTGCTGAATCCTTTCCTCAATATAACAAAGTAAAATCATTTTATCTGGGCTGCCGAATCTATTATATTTTATTATGTCAATGAAAAGAATACTGTGTCTTAAATTTATTTTACATATTGGCATCTACATAACCCTTAATAAAAAAGAGCTAACAGTGTTCTGAATCTAACGGGGAACATATATGATATGTGGCAATTCTTTTCCCCCACTCTTGTTGCTGTTACTACTTCACTGACGAAGGATCATATATCCTTGGTTGTGGAGCTTGTTTTTGTGGCATTTATGTACATATACTCTAGGGATTGTACTCATATTTCTGGTGCTTGAGCACATCCTGGTTGTACTATATTGCTTAATATGGTACTCATGCATATTTCTTTTGTGGTGGTGAGCACTAAGGTTAAAAACCCCAGTTGTGGTCCTTGTACACATCTGGTTATGCATTGGTGATTGCACACTTTTGTAGTGCCAGGGGTCTCAGATAACAAACATTCTGGGACTGGTTTTACACATGTGGGCATCATCAGGGTTCAAACTCCTGTACTCATTCTTGTAACCTTTGGCACTGAGCCATAGTTGTGGGACCCTTAAATGAACATTATTGTTCTTTTTTTTTTTGTGTGTGTGTGTGTGTGTGTGATCCACAACCAGCATTTGTGCCGCTTGGCTAATGTTTGGTGTTATTAGAATGATGTCATCAGCAAAGCGGAGGTGGTGTTATTGCCGACTGTCTATCTTCACTCCCATTCCTTCCCATTTTAATTGTCGCATGATGTTCTTGAGGGAGGCATTGAAGAGTTTTGGAGTATTACGCTGCTGAATCCCTCTTTTGACATCAATTATCACTTCCTTGTAGAATGGTGAGATCATGGTATTGAATCCGTAATACAACTCAAGAAGGATCTTGATGTATTGGGTTTGAATGCCCTGGTTGGCTAGGGGCTTGATGACCGCTTCTGTCTCAACAGAATCAAAGGCTTTCTTTACATCAATGATGTGAGACAGAGCGGCATCTTAAACTCCCTACAAACCTCAATGAGCTCGGTTACTGTGTGGATATGGTGGCTTGTGCTGAAAGCTTTTCAGAAGCCTGCTTGCTCGCCTAGTTGTCCTTCATCTAATGTTCTGCCAATCCTGTTCAGGATGACTCGAGTGAAGAGCTTGCAAATGACTGCTGCTGATTTTGACCCAGAAGGTGGAAAGATAGGTCTACAACTGCATCTCAACAAAACAATATTCATGAAAAATGAACTAGATCCAGAGGCCCCAATCACTCTCAATGGAAAAAAAAACATCTCAGAATGCAGCAGTTATGTGTACCTAGGTTGAGAAGTCAACATGATGAAAGACCTAAAGCCTGAGCTGCACAGGAGAAAGAGAGAAGCATGGAATACCTTCATAGCATCAAAGAAATAGCTAAAAGGACAAAGAACTTCCAGAATCCGGGCACATCTCTTCAACTCCACCATTCTTCTTGCATTAACATATGCTTCAGAGACCTGGGCCCTACGAAAGCAGGATGAGAATGCTATTTGGGTCTCCCAAAGAGGAATCGAAAGAGCTATTCTTGGAATATCATGCCTAACTCAAGTGAGAGATGGAATCCAGAGTTCCAACCTCTGCCGAGGATCCAGAGTCAGGAATGCTGACTTGTTTGCTAAGGCATCAAAAATCAGATGGGCTTGACATGTAATGCGATTTTTTTTCAGTTTTTCCAGAAATGAAAGTTATTTTATTAGAGAAATGAAAAAAGAAAACATGGAAAAAAGGGTATGAAATAAGACTCACAGTTGAAATAATTGCAGAAGTATTAAATAATATTTCTTTCTGGGTAGTTCCACTCACATGAGTTTTTTTTAAAATTTTTTTTATTTTTACAATTACAAAGATATACAATCAAAAAAGTTCATATTTGGGTTTTGGTCATACAGTGTTCCAGCACCCATCCCACCGCCAGTGCCCATCTCCCACCACCAATGTCCCCGGTTCCCCCAGCCCTCCTCCATGGCAGGTTCTTTATTTCTTTCCATTTCTCTCTCTCTTTCTATTTTCCTTCCCCTCCAGACTATGGATTACAGAACATGCATTAAAGGGTTGTCATGTGTATCTTTTGCCTCTATTTAATGCTCAGTTCTAGGTTGGCATTAGTACCCTCGACAATTGTTAGCACACTGTTCCATTTTCTGTCTTACCTAGCCTCCCTGACTCCCACACGTTTGTGATAATCTCCACCTTTGACAAGACCTCCTGATATATGTTTCACTTGACCTTGGATATTGGTATCATAATATGTACCTATATATTTATGTTATGCAGATAAATGCAGTCATTCTGTATCTGTCTCTCTCTCCTTCTGGCTAATTTCGCTCAACTAATCTTCTCTATGTCCATCCATTTGTAGGCAAATTTTATAACTTCATTTTTCCTAACAGCTGTATAGTATTCCATTGTGTAGATGTACCAAAGCTTTTTTATCCAGTCATCGATTTTCGGGCACTCTGGTTGTTTCCAGATTCTGGCTATTGTGAATAATGCTGCTATGAACATAAAAGTAGGGATGGTGTTTCCGCTTGCGTATTTTTGGCTTCCCAGAGTAGATTCCCAGGAGTGGTATGGCTGGGTCAAATGGGAGTTCAATATCTAGACTTTGGAGGAAAGTCCATATTGTTTTCCAGAAAGGCTGTACCAGCCGGCATTCCCACCAACAATGGATGAGTGTTCCCTTTTCCCCACACCCACGCCAGCACTTGTTGTTCTTGTTCTTTTATATATGTGCCAGTCTCTGTGGTGTAAAGTGGTATCTCATTGTTGTTTTGATTTGCATCTCTCTGATGAATAGTGATGATGAGCATTTTTTCATATGTTTGTTTGCCATTCGAATTTCTTCCTTGCTGAAGTTTCTGTTCATTTCTTCTCCCCATTTTTTGATGGGGTTGTTTGTTTTCTTCTTGTAAAGTTCTACCAGTGCCTGATATATCCTGGATATTAACCCCTTATCAGATGGGTATTGGGTGAATATTCTTTCCCATTCTGTGGACTGCTTTTGTATCTTAGTCACTGTTTCTTTTGAGGTGCAGAAGCTTTTAGTTTCATGTAGTCCCATATGTTTATCTTTTCTTCTAGTTGCTTTGTTAGTGATGTTTCATCTTTGAAGATGCCTTTTTGAGACGACTGCTGGACTAGAGCCACTACTGACTGGATCCCACGGGATGTCAAAAGATCACGTGGCAGTCCACTTACATGATGGTCAGTCTTCTTCGTCAAGACCCTGAATGAACAATTTGAGGCTCTTTGTATTCCTGAAACAACCATATGCCATTGGGCTACACTGGCATGCCATAGTGTCAAATTGAAATGTTACTGGCACCCACTTGAGCAAATCGATGAATAATGGAATGTCAAGTGATCAAGTGATCCACACATTAACTTCTCTCTCTCTTGCTCACTCTCTCTTTCTCTCTGAGTATAACACATCCAGCAGTGCACAGGGCTTACTCCTACCTCTGCATTCTTGTATTATTCCTGATGGTGCTCAGGAGATCATACAGGTTTTCCAGGGATTCAATCTAGGCCAGGCACAAACAAGTTAATTTAATGCCTTGTCTGCTGTACTGTCTCACTGGGTCCCTAAATGTGCTTTTATAAAACACCTTTATTGCTAGTCAAAGCCAGAGTAGAAAAATCTAATTTGGGTAGCATAAAGCAAGTAGCCTTTGTTAATTTGGAATATAAAATTGCCAGTGACCTGTAATATAGACACAAGTGGATTTACCTGGATGTGGAAGGATTAGAGCATACTTTCCATGGACAGCAAAAGGAAAAATCTCTTCTGTTTTGAAACCAGGACATCTGGTTACACTTTCTAAATTTCCAACCAGTTGTTGGAAAGGAAGGAAGAAGAACAAAAGAATAGAGAAGAGTTAGTAGTATATATAGGGAAATTACTCCCCAGAAAATTGTTAGAAGTGGAGAATACCTGTCTCCTTTTATTTTGCAACCATTTCTGTTTTCTTGACTCATTGAAATCAACCGTGATTCTTTTACTGAAAATTACATATCTGATGGGTCAGCAGAGAGACACTACCATCGATACAATTCTTCTGTCACACAAGGATACTTATGCCTGAACAGTCGGCAGATCTATCTTAGAGATAACTGCTATTGTACATTAATTAATCCAGCCTACTTTTGGTCAAGTATGAAAAGATTGTTTGATATTATAACTTCCACATTAAATACATGGACATGTATCCTATAAACATATTGTTTTTGCACATGAAATAAACACATATAATACCTTAAACATGACTATCTTTAATATACTTTAAGGATAAAATATTAACATGAATTTTTATAATTCAAATAAAAATTAGCCATCACCAATACCCTATGACCTTTACTTCATCTACAAAATAATTAAGATTTAAATCCATTTGTGCCTGTGAGTTAAATTTCAAAGAACTTGAAGCCCAATATTTACTCTACCTAATTTCTAATTCAGCTCATTCTTACCAGAGGTGTGCTGAAATTCAGTAGGATTGGGATCTCTTAAGTAGTTTAGGAAAGTTTTTCTTCTTCCAGGAACATGTGTTTGTTTTAAAGCCTCAGAAGCAGAAGTTCATATTGCATCTAATTTTTAATTTTTTCTAATATTTAAAAAATATTAGATCACATTTAGTTGTAAGAAATGAATCAATCAGATAAAGTTCTGTGTATGCATTCAGTTTCTTCCTGTATAACATCTTCAGAGTTGTACAAAATATCACAATCAAATTACTCATATAGGTCAAGTTAGACACAAAATGTTTCCATCACCATGAGGATTCTTCTTTTTTGTCCTTTTGTAGTCACAACCATTCACCAATCAACATTATTTTTAACTCCTGATAGTCAATAAACCTATAAATGTTTTTATAATTTTGTTATTTGATAATGCTACACAAATGGAATCATATAATATTTGAATTTAGTTTTTAACTTTTATTTTTTCAGTATGGAGATCAAATCCAGAGGTGCTCAAGACTCATTCCTGGCTCTATGCTCAGGGGTCACCTTTGGAAAAGTTAGGGTGACTTTGTGGGGAACTGAAGGTTGACCCCAAGAAAGCCGTGTGATAGACAATGACCCTACCGACTGTACTATTTCTATAGCCCTAGAGAAAGCTTTCAAATTCAGAATTATTATCCAGACTCATATAGTTTGTTGAATGCATCAACAGTTATTTTTTAAAGCTAAGTTGTATTCGAGAGAATAAGTATTTAGCCACTTATTTAACCATTTGTCCATTTAAAAACATTTGAGTTGTTTCCAGGTTTGTATTATTATGGACAACGTAAATGTAAAAAATATGTACAGGTTGCTAATTGAACACACGTATTTGTTTTTCTGCCAACAACATCAGGAATTCCATTTCTAGCTCATATAGGAATTATGATTTTATTTTTGGTTCTCTAATTGACTGTATCCATTTACACTTCTACTAGCAAAATGTGAACAATCAAACTTCTTTGTAACCTTGCCAACATTTGATTTTCTCACCACTTATTTTTAAATATTTTTATTCATTTTAATTCAGACAAAAATGATAATTGTTGATACAATTCTAGAGTTGAAATTGACTAATGAAGCTCCAATAATAAAATTAATAAGTATGAGAATGAATTTTAATGTGAAAAAATAGTGAAAATTATTGTATATGATTTTTTTTTTTTTTTTTTTTACCAGGGGAGAGTCCCCCACTATGCAGTCGAGTTTCCCACATTTGGGGAAATCGCAGGGGTCAGCACATCCGGAGTGCAATGGATAAGCCTCGCCCTGGGGAAACCACCTTCGTGATCATGGTATATCCCCTGCCAGGTTGTATATGTACAACCCTGCCAGGGTTGTATATGTATCCCCTGCCAGGTTGTATATGTAAAAATCATATTGTATATGATTAAGGGTTTGTTAAGTCCTTGTCTAAGAATATTAAGATTTTTGTTGCTAGTTGAGACATCTGTGCTACTGTTTTTTATTTGTTGAGTTTAGTTGGCTTCTATATTACTTTTCCATATAATATGATGTGCTCATACTGGAATTTCAGTACTGAGGAATTAGGAGATGTCCTATTTCCTCAGTTAGAAAATACACGGCCATGTGGTCTAGAGACTTCAGAATCTATGGTCTGGATCAACGAGGTGACATGGTAGTGGCTGTGGGCAATAGGTGTGGCTGCCTGGGTATCCAAAAGTACAGTGGACCCTGAGCATCCCACTCTGTGAAACACAAGAGTTCTCAGCCCAGGTACCTGTGTACCTAAAATTATTCAGTGTTTGGCTTCTCTGCAGAGAATATTCATGAAATGGTGGAGTTGAGGTGGAGTTGAGCTCTTGGCATGACTGGAGCACTAGGGTATAGATGTGGCTGCCAGATCTTTCTCAGGGTACATACACTGCTTGCCTGCATCCTGAGGGTGCCCTTCACTTTTCTAAATCAGGGTTGGGTGCTTCCATAAATTTTAGCTGCTTGGTGTGTCTCTAGTTATTTCTGTGCCATTTTCAATTATGTAGGGAATATCCCATTATTTTAATCAACATTTTATTCATATCAATTTATGCTGAATAGAATGTTTCATATGTTTATTTACTATAAATAAGTACAGGCCAGTGAAATCTTTCACCATGTGTTTATGTTGCAATAGCAATGGAAGGGTAGTGTACCAGGTAAACTCGTTCATTTAACTTGTCATTTTAAATCTCACCCAAGGAAAAGGTAACCACTCAAAATAAATAATGGGATCACTGGGGGTTGAAGGGAGATATCAGCAGGTCAAAAAAGCTTTCCTCAAGACAATTGATTTGTCTGCCCTTCACCTATGCCCAGACAGACTGGGGGTAGCCGGCATCTCACCCACAAGCATGTGACCATAGCCAAGATTCGGAAAGCTGAGGGAACAGGGAGCAGCTGGGGTAAAGACCATGAGATTCTCAGAAACACATTACGGATGAGTAAGGCACACAAAAGACAGGCTTCCAGCTGCAGACTTCAGTGTAGGAAAGTAAACATTAAACAGAAACTGGCACTGGGACATGGCCAGATCATCTTACTGTGGAGGTGAGCAGATGGCTAGTGACTGGACTTAGGAAGTGCTACAATGGATTAGACATTGAGGGACAGGACAAGTGATGTTGCACATGGGTGAAAGGAGAGGGGAGGGACCCACCCCATCTACTTGGTCTCTATAATAAACTTAAGCCTCTTAAGCATTTGAAATTTGTATGCAAATCTTTCATACAATTCTTAAGAGTCAGCAAGATCAGAAATAAATCTACTTTTATGCTACCATTTGGTTCGTTTAAAAATTATATTAGCTGAGGTTTTATGGGATTTTAATATTAGTTCTTTGTCAACTGATTCACATTTTCCCAATCTAAGCTTCCGAATAGCCCCTGGCCGAGTCCAACATCGCTCTAAGGGTTTGCTCACATGTGCGGGGGAGGGACCACACTGGCCCAACTCAGAGTGGAGATTTTGGCTTCGCCCTTTCCTCCACCTCCATGCCAGCTACCCTGGAAGAGAGACCCACCCACGCCAGACCCATAGCTCCTCTGCAACCCCAGAAGAGATACAGACCCGTCCATTCCAGACCCATAACTGCGCTGCTCAGCCGGCCCCATGTGGAAGCAACCCATGGAGCTGATCTCCTGGTAAGGGGCTCAGCCAGCCCCTGGCAGAGTCCAACATCGCTCCAAGAGTTTGCTCACACACGTGTGGGGGGGGGGACCATGCTGGCCAGACTTGGAGTGGAGATCTGGGATCTGCCCTTTCCTCCACCTCCATGCCAGCTACCCTGGAAGAGAGATCCACCCATGCCAGATCCACAGCTCCGTTCTCGCACGGCCGCTTTCCACGTGATATTCTTAGATAATAATGATTTAGGATAAGGTCCTTCCAGGATCTTTCACATCTGTACACTGTATACAGTTCTAGACAGGTTCTAACTGATATCCGTCATCCCAGTAAACCTAGCAAGAAGCCTGAGCAACCCACCAATCATGTAGTCAGTCATTCTATACATCCAATTTCATAATTCCTCAGAGTTCCATCCAAGAGAAACCTGATCTTTACCCTTTAAGTTTCATTAGCAAATGCTTGAGATAAGAGCCTTCTACTGAGAGTATATCACCTATACTACAGAGCCTGGCAAGCTACCCGTGTTTCTATTTGTTATGCCAAAAACTAGTAATAATTATGGACCTCAATTACATGACCTGAAGAATGATTTGAGGCTCTTACAGTCCCTGGAGAAAGCAGACTACACTTGCTTGTGACAGGAGGTATGGAGATGTTATTGGTGTCTGCTCATGCAAATCAATGAACAATGGGAAGACAGTGATATAGTGATACAGTGAAGCTTTCCAATGTTTATTCCCCAACCCTGAAAGAGCCCTAAATATGGCAGCATTAAGAAGGATGAACAAGGAGAGGCTGATAAAATCTCAGGGCCAAACAAGGGCCAAAATGAAGACAGACTAACATGACTGTCTGTACTTTCAATGCGTGCACTGGCATTGGAAGCATATATTGAGGACCTGATGGTACAAGCGCGGAAGATCAAGTACGACATCATTGTTCTGACCAAGATGAGAAGGTGTCAATCACATTGTGCCATTTTTGACACCAGAGAAGAACTGTTCCTCAGAACATGTGACGAAAGAGGCGTTGGTGGTCTCAGTGTCCTTGTCAAAACAAACCTGGCCATAAGCATTGATTTATTTTGAAAGCCTAACAAACCAGATAGGACAATTACACTTAAAGAGATGTGGCCCACTACCAGCAGTTTCTATCTTCATTGTCTGTGCACCAATATCCACATACAAGGAAGAAGAAATTGAGAAATTCTACATAGAATTGGAGTTTTATAAAGAAGATCACACCTTCTACAAGATCCTAGTTGGTGATTTTAATGCCAAGATACGACAGAGAAGATTAGCTGAAGAACTATACATCAGGACCCATGACCTAGAATGGAACGAACAGGGTGAGAGACTGAGTTCATCATGTCGACCAAGACCTTTCATGGGAACTCACAGTTCCAGAAGCCTGAATTGAAATGTTGGACGTGGGAATCTCCTGGTGGACAGTTCCATAATGAAATTGACCACATCATATACAATCGACGGTTTTGCCTGACTGATGTTGCTGTCATCCCAAAATTCCAAACAGGATTGGACCACTGTCTCCGTGCAAAATCCTGCTTCACAGAACTGGGAGAAAAGGCTACACGTTTAAAAGAGAAATCCCAGAATGACCACCAATTGGGAACTCTTCGGCACCATTGCAGCAACATGGGAAGATGCCATCATTGACAACATCGATGAAGAATACAACCAACTGGTTCAGCACCTCCACGATTGTGCTAAGAATACCGAGAGAGAGAAAGCCACAAAAGGACACCTGTCTTCAAAAACTCTCATGCTCATTTGCCAACATGGCAAGGCACAAGCCTCAGGTAACCAAATGCTAACATCCAAATTCGCAAAGCAGTGTAAAGAAGCAATAAAAAGACCTCAAAGAGAGAAGAGCAGAAATACTGGCCAATGCAGTAGAAGGCAGTAAAAGCATTCACGATGCCTGCCTATCCTTTGCCAAATAAAAGACCAAGATGACTGCCCTCCGACATCCTAATGGATCGATAACATCTTCCAGAAAGCAGTATAGAGATTATCCATGACTTATGGATATCCATACATAATTATCCATTATCTACTCTGATCTCTTTGTTATAGGTCCACTTGCCCATGTACCAAATTCCACAGGATGGGTATGTCATTCTGAACGTTCTCCCTTCCGAAATCTGACATGCTATTTCATTGGTGAAGAAGCAAACAGCACCTGGACCAGACAAAGTCAGAACCGAACACCTGAAAAATCTGCTGTCAGTACTCATCAGTACTTTGGCTTGGCTCTTCACACACTACCTATCTGAATGCAAGATTTCCTCCCAATGGATAACCAGCAGGCCAGTTCTACTGTTCAAGAAGAGAGACATTCAGGACATTGGCAACTATTGCCCCATCTTCTTGTTGTCCATCATCAACAAGTTGTTCACTAGAGTCATCCTGAATAGGATTGGCAGAACATTAGATAAAGGAAAACCATTATCTGCGAGCAAGCTGGTTTCCAAAATGGATTCAGCACAATCGAACATATCCACATGCTAATCAAGCTCATTGAGGTTTGTAGGGAGTTAAGATGGCACTTTCTCAGGTCCATTGATTTAAAGAAAGCCTTTGATTCTATTGAGACAGAGGAGGTCATCGAAGCCCTAGCCAACAGGGCATTAAAACCAAATATAAAAGATCTTTTGTGAGCTATATTATGGATTCACTACCAAGATCTCACCATTCTACAAGGAAAGGATCATTGTTGTCAAAAAGAGGGGTTTGGCAGGGTGATACCATTTCACTGAAACTCTTCAGCACCACCCTCGAGGATGTCATGCAACAATTAGAATGGGAAGGAATGGGAGTGAAGATAGATGTTCGGCAATTACACCACCTCCACTTTACTGATGACATTCTAATAACACCAAACATTAGCCAAGTGGCACATATGCTTGGCTGATTTCGACTGCAAATGTGGGAATATAGGTTTACAGCTGAATCTCAACAAAACAATGTTCATGAAAAACGAACTAGTTCTAGATGTTCCATTCACAGCCAACGGAACAAAACCTCTGAATGCAGCAGTTATGTGTACTTAGGTTGAGAACTCAACATGATGAATAACCTAAAACCTGAGCTACACAAGAGGAAGAGATTGGCATGGGATGCCTTCAAGAGCATTGAAGTATAGCTAAAAGGACAAGGAACTCCTGGCTCCGAGCACATCTCTTTGACACCACCATTCTCCCGGCATTAACATACACCTTCAGAGACCTGGGCCCTATGAAAGCAGGATGAGAACACTATCCAGGTCTTCCAAAGAGGAATGGAAAGGGTTCTTCTTGGAATATCACTCCTCACTGAAGTGAGAGAGGAATTTGGAGTTCTGACCTCCGTCGATGATCCAGAGTCAGGAATGTTGTCTTGTTTTCCAAGGCGTTGAAAATCAGATGGGTTGGACATGTATGTGATTTGGAGATGACCGCTGGACTAGAGCCATTACTGACTGGATCCCTTGGGATGTCAAAAGATCACATGGCTGCCCACCTACAAGATGCTGAAACTTCTTCAAGATCCTGAATGAATGGTTAGAGGCTCTTCATATTCCTGGAGCAAGCAGATGCCATTGGGCTACACTGGCATGTGATACGGTCAAGTGAAATCGTTATTGGCACCTGCTTGAGCAAATTGACGAATAACGGGATATCAAGTATCAAGTGAGCAAGTAATAAAGTTTCCCTATATCTAAAATGGTCTTGTGGAAAAGAGTAAGTTTAAATCTTGATGAATTTCAGGTTATCTATTTTTTCAGACATGATTTTATGGGAAATCTAGAAGCTCCTTTTCTAGAACTGCGTTCTAAAATTTTCTATATGCTCATCTCAAGATGATCAAGTGATCATCTTAAAATACTGTAATAATATACTTTATATATGACTGTATTTTGAGTTAAATTTTCTGTAAGGTGGGAGACTAGTTACACGTTCTCTTTTACCAATCAATGTCTAATTATTCTGGCAGCTTGTTGGGATGCTTATCTTTCCTAAGTGGCTGGTGTACTCTTTTTGCTAAACTCTATAGCCATCTTTGCATACTCTATTTCTAAATTTCCTTTTATTCCATCAGCCTATCTATCATTGATGATTTGTCTACTTATTCTTGATTTTAAAGCTTTATAAGAACTGAAATCAGATCTATTGATTTCTTTTGCCATTATTCTTTAAAAAACAAATTTTGCTATTCTTATATATTGTTTTCTATATGTATGATTTTATTTTTACACCAGCATAAAATGCTTTAGACACCACAATTTCAAAATCTCTTAATGATGGTAGTGTTCTGAGCATACAAAGACTCAGCACACCTTCTACCAGAGTTTGTGCTTCTCTCCACCATTGCCTAGTGATGCTCCTTCCACCCACCTCTCCTTCTTCTTGGGGTAGACTCAGTTATGTATAACAATTTCCAGGTTTTGTTGCCTTTGGAGATTAATTGTTCTCAAATGTTTTTCATTATATCCCACAAGTTAGAGAGACCATTCTGCAGCTGTGCCTCTCTTTCTCACTTCACTCATCATGATATTATCATTATTCTTGTAGAGGGTAGGAAGAACATCCATGTGTAGGAAATTGCATGATTTTGTATTTGTTTTAATAACTGAGTAGTTTTCTATTGTGTATATATAGTTTTTACATACTATATAAAGTACAGTATATAAATCACCATCTTTGCTTTACCCAGTATTTGTTCTTAGATACTTGAGTTGTTTCCAGATTTTTCACTATTATCAATAGTACAGAGATGAACATAAGGGTGTAAATTACTTTTAAAAAATTATAAATAGTATTGCATCTTTAATTCATATTACAATGTTGGAGCTTCCAATATCTTTCCATGTTTCTTCCAGTTTCTATTTAGTTTTTAGGATTGTTCATCCAGATTATCCAATACATATTTTTCCCAAATATTCGTTCTTTTTTTAAGTTTCTTTGCCCTCTATGCTATTCTACCATTGGGTCCATCTTTAAACTTGAAATTTCTTTTTATTTGTTTCATGATTGAATATTTATATCAGCTCTTCTTTTTCTCATTTGTTTATTTGATTTTTTGGACCACACTTGGTAGTGTTCAACACTTTCCCTGGCCCTATGTTCAATGAACACTCTTGTGCCACATTCTGTACCAGGATCAAACCAGAGCTGATTCAGGGAAGGCAAGCATCTGAACCCATGTCCCATTACTCTGGCTCCTAAAACATTTTTAATTACTTCTCTAAAATATTTGTTCTGTACTCATAGCATTTCTGTAACTCTATGGGATGTCTATTGATTTTAACTTTTATAATCCTATAGAATATTTGCTGATTTTTAAAAAATTATATAAACCATTCTGAATTTTGTATGACTACCAGATTTCAAAGGTTCATTATTTATGTGATGTGTTATGAAACTGAACTTCCTATTCAACTCTCTGGCTTATTTAATTCTTCTGTTTTAATATTAATTTCTCTTGCTAGGAAATTCTCTGGCAGTAGTCACTGTGCTCTGGCAGAGGAAGGAAGAGTGTGGCTTCATTACTGGCAGGTGGAAGTAGACAGATGCACAGGTTCCCTGCTTGGCCTCTGTTGATACTCAAAGTGAAAGTTTCTAATTATTGCTGGTAGGAATCTTGGCTTCCCATAGGATTTCCACTGACATTGCTGTGATGTTCGTATTACTACTGGGCAGTAGTGAAAGTCCTGGCTCTTTATTAAACTACCTCTGATACCACTCAGTGAAAAATGGAAGGAAAGTCTGGTCACTGACAGAGAGGGAAAATGGAAGAAGTCTGTGCTTTCTATGTGGTCTCCCATGGCACTAAAGACGGAGAAAGGCCTGGTTCTTAATACACATAGCTAGGAGGTCAGGGTTCCCACTTAGCTTTCTCTGACTCTATTCCAGTAGGCCTGCTGAGTGTATTTTCTTACAGCTTCCTATGGTAGAAGTCAAGGCTTACCATTCATGCTATGCTAGCACGAGTTTGGGAGGTCAAACGTTTGTGTTTATTTTTCTGGAGTAGAGTTGCTACTGTCTAAGAATTCCTGCCTTGTTAAATTAATCATTTCATCACTTGTTGGCTAGAGAATTTCTATGACTTAGAAACTGCAGTTCTCCAGCTTCAATATTCAGTTCTATTTTTCCTTTTTTAGTGGCAATCTGATGAAGGTTGATTTAACTAATTTAAATTATTTATTCAACAATCATGCTTTTCCCTATGTTTAAAAAATTATGGAAATTACATCACATCATGGCATTATTAAATTCTCAGGTATACATCACTATTAATCACCATGGAAATATTCTGCATTAATTTCATGCTAAAAGTTCAATTCCATCCTTCACTGTTGCAAGGTATAGGAACAAGGTATGGACACTGGGTAGAACTTCAATAAGCTGCCACATCGGTGTTTGTGTTTGAAAGATTAAACATGTCAATTCATTTGATGCATCAGGTAAAATGTCTTTGTGTTGTTTGTTTTGAGCCACACCCAGAGGTACTCAGAATTTCCGCTGGCTCTATACTGTAGGTTCATTCCTTAGGTGGGGCTTGGGATCATATGAGTTGCTTACATTTAAGCCCAGGCCAGCCATGTGCAAGGAAAACTCCCTATCTCTTTGGCACCATAATGTCTTTGTTCTAGCTGTTATTCTTGGAATGTGAAGGCATTTACTTTTCTCACCAACCTCCATATTCTGTTTCTGGGTTGACAGAAGAGAAATATAGTCTTTGCAGTCATTATTTCATGATGTGGTCATTGGTCACTTTGTCCAGCTAATGGGTGGCTATTAAAGAAACGTCATCTATTTTTTGACCTCTGGATCAGACTGTCCTTATCATTTTCTCTAGCCAGGTTATTCTTTTCTACAGATAAACCAGTCTATTGTAAAGAAACTTCAGTGGCCATCACAAAGATTTCTCTGGAAATCTATTTGAAATACTATTTTCAAAGAAAAAGAGAAAATGCTGTGGTGACCAAGATATCATTAAATATATGGAAACAACAGTCATTGTTGGATACTTAGGTTTCTGTTTCACTTTCCAAGATTATTTCCCAAACATATGGACTATTTAAGGAGCTTTAGCATGATCTGAGAACTTCACTTCAGGAACTTCCTGCAGAAGACTTTTTCATCAGAAACATACTCAAAACAAATTTATGAATAACTTCTCTAACCAGATAACTTACTGAACCAACAAAAATTATAGTGTATAATGTGGCTGGATACTTTCAATAATAAGAAATATTAATAACTATATAACAGCTATGAGCTTTATTAGCACAAGGATTTATGCTATTACAGAGTTGTCCACAGAACAGGTGTATCTTGTCACACTGGTCTTGAATGGATCTAACCTAAATGACCACATTGATAGATAAATGTATTACTCTTCATGGAAAAATTTGTGTTATTATAATCTAGTGCAAAAAACAAGCTTTGATTTAGATATCCTTGAATATTTTTAAATATTTGAACTTCAGTAAGTGATTTACTATGATTTATAAGGTAGTTCACAATATACTTTTTTCAGTTAAATTTCCCACACTAATCCTACCATAAGTATAACCTTACTTCCACCAATGACTACAATTTCCCACTTATCTCTTAAACCCATCCCTTAGCAGGCACAAAATAATTTGTTTTATATTGCTTGCTAATATTCCTAAAGATACTAATGTCATTGTCTGAGAATTTACTGAGGCGTTAGGTGTTACTTATTATTCTGTTATTGTTTTCACTCATTGAACTTAGTAGATTTTTTTTTTTTTGCTTTTTGGGTCACACCTGGCAATGGTCAGGGGTTTCTCCTAGCTCTGCACTCAGGAATTACTCCTAGCGGTGCTCAGGGGACCATACGGGATACCGGGAATCGAACCCGGGCCGGCATGGGCTTACCTTGTGCAAGGCAAATGCCCTACCTGCTGGGCTATCACTCTGGCCCCTGAACTTAGGTGGATTTCTACGCAACATTTTCATCTAATTTGTTAGCCCCCTATTGGGAATTTGGAACTGTATAATTTGTGAAAATCATGAAAATGCTTTTATTTTCTTTTTTGGGCCATACCCGGTGATACTCAGTGTAATTTGTGAAATTTGTGAAAATACTGTGAAATTTGGTATGCCACACCAATGGCACATGGTGCCATGAAGAGATTAAAGGGGTTTTATTTATTTTCTTTATACAATATGACAAAACTTCAGTGGAAGTAATTATAAAATCTAAGACATATGAATGAATGAACTCAATTCCAAACTGATATCTTCTAGATAGCCTAACAATTTCCTGACATATAACAGAGGACAATTTATTGCTATTAAAATTAACCTATTTACAAAAGTTTGCAAAATCCAGTAGATAGCCTTGAAGATTTCTCAAAATGTATCTCTTTATGGGGGAGCCAAGGAGATAGTAGAGCATGTATATTGTCTATTTGGCTTGAGAAAAACTGGGGCTTGATCCCTGACTCCCCATATGGTCCTTGAGCACTTCCAGAAGTGATTTGTGTGTCAAGAACAAGGAGTAAACCCTGAGCACCACAGGAATGACCATAAAGCAAAATAAGATGAAAATGTATTACTAATATTTGGGATTTGATTTAAACAAACATTATTGCCTTCTTTCAATTTTAAAACAGCACAGTATAGATAAACAGAAATATTGTTTATTGACTAATTAGTGAAGAAAGATGACACTGTACCTTTTTTAAAAATTTATAATTAATAATTTATTGTAGAATTGTGAGATCCTGGTAGTGAATCCATAATATATCTCACAAAGGATCTGAATGTATTGGGTTGGAACGCCCTGTTTGACTAGGGCTTCGATGACAGCTTCAGTCTCCACAGAATCAAACACTTTCTTTAAATCAATGAACGTGAGACAGAGTGGCATCCTGAACTCCCTACAAACTTCAATAAGCGTGGTTACCCTGTGGATATGGTCAATTGTGCTGAATCCTTTTCGGATGCCAGCTTGCTCGCATGGTTGTCCTTCATCTAATGTTCTGCCAATCCTGTTCAGGATGACTCTAGTGAACAGCTTGTAGATGACAGACAATAGGCAAATGGGGCGATACCATTTCACCAAAACTCTTCAACACCATCCTCGAGAACATCATGTAACAATTAGAATGGGAAAGAATGGGAGTGAAGATAGACTGTCAGCAACTAAACAACCTCCGCTTCGCTGATGACTTTGTTCTAATAACACCAAACATTAGCCAAGCAGCACAAATGCTGGCTGAATTTGACCGAGAATGTAGAAAGAAAGGTCTACAGCTGAATCTCAACAAAACTATATTCATGAAAAATGAACTCGTTCCAGAGGCCCCCATTCACTCTCAATGGAGCAAACATCTCTGAATGTAGCAGTTAGGTGTACCTAGGTTGAGAAGTCCACATGCTGAATGACCTAAAACTTGAGCTGCGCAGGAGGAAGAGAGCCACATGGAATGCCTTCAAAAGCATTGAAGAAATAGCAAAAAGGACAAAGAACCTCCGGCTCTGGACACATCTCTTCAACTCCACCATTCTCCCTGCATTAACATGTGCCTTAGAGACCTGGGCGCTATGAAAGCAGGATAAGAATGCTATTCGGGTCCTCAAAGAGGAATCGAAAGAGCTGTGCTTGGAATATCCGCCTCACTCAAGAGAAAGAAGGAATCCGGAGCTCCTACCTCCTTCGCTGTTCAGAGTCAGATGGGCTGGACATGTAATGCGATTTGAGATGACCACTCGACTAGAGCCGTTACCAACTGGATCCCACGGGATGCCAAAAGATCACGTGGCTGCCCACCTACGAGATGATCAGACTTCTTCGTCAAGACCCTGAACGAACGGTTTGAAGCTCTTTGTATTCCTGAAGCAACCAGATGTCATTGGGCTACACTGGCACATGATAGTGTCAAATGGAAGTATTACTGGCACCCACTAGAGCAAATTGATGAATACAGGATGACAAGTGATCAAGTGAATAAATATCCACGGAGAGCTAAGCAATATTTGTTAAAAAGAAGATGGGAGGCATAACCTTTCCCAACTACAAACTGAACTACAAAACAGTAGCAATAAAAACAGCGTGGTATTGGAATAAAAAACATCTGTGGACCTATGGAATAGAGTTGAGTATACTGACACCTTTTCTCAAATACATGATTGTCGGGCGCTCCTCTGGGGTCCCCGACAGTGCCGGGAAGCGAAGTTCCCTTCTACCTCCGAGCCGGCGAGAGGACGGATGAAAACTCAGGAATCCGATGCAGTTTTAAAAGGCTTTACTTATCACAGGTTCAGGCATACAAATCAGCAAAAAAGAAAAACCCGATGCTTAGGATTCCAGGCTAGAACCCCAGCCACGTGTAGGCCAAGATGGCGACCACCACGTGTAAAAACTTCCAAGAGGAATAAACGCTCACAAGGCGAGATCCCACAGGGAAGAAGACAGGGAGAGCGGGAACCGGCTAGTTTATACCCCTGCAACTCAGACCTTCCTCCCATTGTTATGGAAAGCAGGGAGGGTCCAATGCCCTTAGGTAATCCCTCCCTGCATCTCACCTAGGGCCTTTACTGTGCTAATGTTTTGAGCCGGGAATGCCTTTGAAATGTAGAGAAGGGGGTTTCTGAGATGGCATGTCACTGTACCAAAGACCAACACCAATGCCAGTTAAATATTTCTCCAAGCCTTCACAAGTCTCCTCTACTTCATTGTAGTTTTATATTTTAGTTGTCTCTGAGTATATCAGGGAGCCATGCTTGTTTGTTTGGAAGCAAACAGCATTTCTCTCTGGTCTAATTACTTAGGTGTCCTACGTGGCCAGGCTAATATGCTGGTAAGATCTAGCTAGTCCCACGATGATTGTGATAGCATGGGAGAATATTTATACCAGCTAGTACAGCATACATGGTCGGATAAACTGCCACATTTAGACTACACCCTTATCTACGGAGTGATTTGCGGGAGGCAATCCAGAGCAGATGCAGCGGCCCTTAGGAGTGCTGCAACACATGATCACTTAACCTTCTATAAAAAGTACAAAATGGAGCAAGGAAAGCATCTTCAACAAGTGGTGCTATGAAAACTGGGCAGCTACGTGTAAAAAATGAATTTTTACTTCTAACACCATGCACAAAAATAAGATCAAAATGGATTAAAGATCTCAATATCAGACCTAAATCCATAAAGTACATTGAAGAAAATATAGGAAAAACCCTCCACGACATTGCAGTTTAAGGCATCTTCAAAGATGATATACCACTAACAAAGGAACTAGAAGCAAAGATAAAAATGTGTGACTACATGAAACTAAAAAATCTTCTGCACCTCAAAAGAAACAGTGACCAAGAAACAAAGAGAGCCCACAGAATGGGAAAGAGTATCACCCAATGCCCATTTCATAGGGGTTAATACCCAGGATATATCAGGCACTGGTAGAACTGTGCAAGATTAAAACAGCCAACCCCATCAACAAATGGGGAGAGGAAATGAACACAAACTATGAGAAGGAAGAAAGTTGAAGAGCCAAAGGCCTATGGAAAAATGCTTATCATCGCTAATCATCAGAGAGATGCAAATCAAAACAACAATGAGATATTATCTCATACCACAGAGACTGGCGCATATCTTAAAGAGCAAGAACAAGTGCTGCCTTGGATGCAGGGAAAAGGGGACTCTTATCCACTATTGGTGGGAATGTCTATTGGTACAGTTTTTTTGGAAAACATATGGATATTCCTCCAAACATTGAGCTTCCATTTTTACCCAGTCATACCATTCCTGGGAATATACCCTGGGAGGTCAAAAACACACAGCGGAAACACCATCTGCACTTTTATTTTCATAGCAGCACTATTCGCAATAGCTAGAATCTGGAAACAACCATAGTGCCTGAGAACTGATGAATAGATAAAGATTGTGGTACATCTACACAATGGAGTAGTATGCAGTCGTTTGGAAAAAATGAAGCTATGGAATTTGTCTATAAATGGAGAGGATCATGTTGAGTGAAATTAGCCAGAAGGAAAAAAAAAACAGATATAGAATGACTGCATTTATCTGCATGACAGACAGACACACATACATACATTATGATACCAATATCCAAGGTCAGTAAAAACATGGATCAGGAGGTTTGTCAAAGGTGGAAATTGGGGGCCAGAGCAATAGTCCAGTGGGTAGGGTGTTTGCCTTGTGCAGCCAACCCGAGTTCCATACCTGGCATCCCATATGGTCCCCCGAGAACTGCCAGGATTAATTCCTGAGTGCATAAGCCAAGAGTAACCCCTGAGCATTGCCAGGTGTGACCCAAAAAAGAAAAAAAAAGGTGGAAATTGCCACAAACGTGAGTGACTCAGAGGTTTGGTGAGACAGAAAATGGAACAGTGTGTCAAAAGTGATATTACCAACCTAAAACTGAGCTTTAAATACAGAAAAACTATATGCATGATAACTTCTTAATGTATGTATTGCAATCCACAATGTGTAAGAGAATGAAGAGATAAAGAGGGAGAGAGAACTAGAAAGAGAAAAAAAATTGATAAAGAGCCTGTAATAGAGGCAGGCTAGTGGAGTGGGGATGGAATTGGGGACATTGGTGGAGGGAAATGGGCACTGGTGGAGAGATGAGTGCTGGAATAATGTATGACTCAAACCCAACCATGAACATCTTTTTAATTAATATCTCTCACTTGGTATAATAAAATATTACAAAATAAGTAACTGAAATGGATGAGAGATCACTTCAATGATCATTTCAATTCTAAATATTGCTATGACAGCCAATGACCCAGCAGCCAATTAGTAGTGATAAGTAGCACATGCATATCTGAGGAATGCATAAACAAACAAGGTCAATAAAAAAGGTAGATACTTTCTAGGTTTTTGTTAAAGTGCATGTAATGAGAATATGTAATAAGAAAAGATGAAGACTTCTCCATCATTTATGCCTTTCTTTTTTCTTAAAAAAAGTAATTTCCTAAAAGCACAGCCCTGATGAGTATAAGAACTGAACCCACCAACTTTCTCCCCCCACATGTTTAATTCAAAACTATTTTCAGAGGAAGAGTTTACTTGTCTCTTTCTATATGCTTATCTATGGCTGTCTTTTTTCTCTCCCTGTGACTGTCTCCATACACATATCTCTCTCTAAACTACCCCCCTATGATGCTAATACACACGCACACACACAAAAACACAAACACACACTTATTCACTCATTCACTCAATTCATTTACACTTATTCATGAACACCTTGGAAAATTATTATTTTCTTCATAGTTTTCAGGGAAGTAAAACAAATTCAATACTTACCTTGATTCTTCTGTTATTATTAGACTATATAGTCCACCTTAAATATATGTTGGCCATGAAAATTCTGTTTCTATAAATGGCTATGTTTTAACTCAACATAGTCAAGTTGTTTTCAAAATGACTACTACTTATTCAAGCTTCTCAAAATGTATCTTTGAGATATTTACCAAACTGAAGTTCTTTATGGTCTTGGTCACACCCAATTACTTTCTAAAATAATAAACTTTAAAGTCTAGAAAAATAAGTGCTGATGGAGATGTGTCAAAAAAAGGAACTCCTAACCTCTGCTAGTGAGAATGCTACTTGGTTTAGACTTTTTAGAAAACAGTTTGAGACCTTAGAAAATTAAGATACAGTTTTCATTTGACCCTTGAATTCTACTGCTGATACTTTAGCATAAGTAGACAAAAACATTCATCTGAAAGAGTATCATAGTATCATTTACAACTGCCAATATGTGGAAACAATCAAAATGTCTAACAACAGATGAGTATAAAAGAAAATTGTGGTAGATATACATGAACGCACACTATTTAGTTTTGAGAATAGTTGAACTCTTGCAGTTTTTTGAAAATTGAATGGAATAGGAGGAAGTCATGTTAAATGAATTGAGAAAGAAACAGACATCATCAGCAGTCTCACTCACATGTGGAGTATGAAAAAAGGCAGCAAAGGATTAGACAATCTCCAGTGTAAAAAACTTAAAATGCAGTCAACAAGACTATGATATGAGGGTGCCAAATTAGGCAATGGAAGGGACGTTAAGATAAAGGGGAAAGGATCCTAGCATTTTAGAGACGAGCATGATGCTGTAACACTGCAAGGATAAAACAATAATACTGGTACAATTGTTAAAAAATGCTGCATGTGATAAGAGTTAGGTCTCTAAGCATAATGTGTTTGGTACTTAAAATAATCTGCCCATTTTCTGTTTGATAAAATCAAGGCCACATTCCTCTATATAATGTTTTAGTTGTAATGATTTAAAATCATCCTATAATGTGGGAGATGGACACTGGTGGAGGGATGGGTGCTGGAACACTGTATGACCAAAATCCAAATATGAACATCTTTGTAATTGTATATCTCATGGTGGTATAATAAAATACTTATAAAAATGAATTATGATTAAATAACTAATTTATCTCCCATACTCAATTTACTTTGCTTTCACTTTCAATAACCTTCAATAAGTCATATTCCTTCTATGGTTATCTATATCTCAATTATTAAATGAAGTTGAGAGAATAAATTCTCTTCTAGACAACAAAATATATCATTTTGCATTAGAGAATTATATTTTTTAAATTAGTAATTTAAAAAAGATCTTTATTGAAAATAACTTTAATGAAACAGTGGGATAGACACACTCCTCCACAGGTTCAGAAAAATAATTGTAATATTCTGATGCTAATTTATCAAACTACAGAAAGGAAGCATTTATTGAAGTTTTGGGTACTAATTTCAATGGCACGAAAATATGATCATGGTAATTATGGCATAATTATGAGGTCCTAAATCTAATTTTAGCATCTGGTATCAAAAAAAAAGAATAGAAAGGCAATACAAAGGAAGAAAAGTATCAACCATCAAAAGATAAACCATAAAAAATAAGATTGGGTTAAAATAAAATAAATCATTATCGACAAACTTGATTGCAACCATCTAAACTTTCTTTTTGAGAAAGAAAAATATAATTTTATCCCCCAAAATAGATTATGAATACTTTTTAAAAAATCAATCAGAGAGGCTTTCTACTGTTGGTGAAAAATATTTTGAGCCAACTTAGATCCATGATGCAATTTTCTCCAACTTGTACTAAGTCAAATCTATTTTAAATTCTGATGCCTGGATACTGATCTATCTGAAAATAAATTTATGAGCCAAAGAATGAAATATTTCACTTTTGTATCCCAAGAAAATATGTGAGTGCTCAAAATTTATAGATGTAAGCCAAGAAGGAGTTTGACTATAGGGAGAGAATTAGCCTTAAATCTTTAGTCATGAATGTACTAGTTTATAGATCACTTACAAAGTCTCATTCTTGGACTCTGCTCACTATTTAAAAATTAAAAAAACATTTCCATAAGGTTATTTAAGGATATGCTAATAATGTTCAATGTCCATACTAGGTATTTTATGATTATTAGTAAAAATCTTTCCTTTCTTTATCTAAACTGCGTCAGAAATACTTAATCTGCTAATCAAAAAGTGAGCATGCCTTAAAAAACTTGGAGAGCATCTCACCTGATTTTTCTTGGCCTCTGGACTTTGATGGTCACTGACCTATTAGATGACAGTTTTATATCCCATGGATTAAGATTCAGTGCCCTAATTGCCTGTATTGAAATGATCCATCAATTTCTAGTCTCTCTTCTGGCTACTCTCAGTATCAATGCAAATGTAGATGACCAGAGGCAGAGATATAATCTAATCTCATAGTTAGTACAGAAAGACGTTTTTTTACTTTCTTATTCTTCAGAATGTGGGACTCAAGGAATTCTTAAATTAAAATTTTTTAAACTAAATGAGAAAATTAAGTTTAAAGATTAAATAAAGATGGAAGTTTAATTTTCTACATCTGTTCATCAGTCTAGTGTTGCCAAACTTGATATCCTGGTATCTCCATTGTAAAATATGTTTTACAATGGAGTTTTGTATTTTACTGACAAAACTTTACAAACCAAGTAAATAAAAAAACACTTAAAAGCAAATATTTGTATGTGTGGAGAAATTCAATTTTATTTATGCAAATTAAATCATAAACATTGGCTATAAAATCATAACCATAGTGGTAATTTAGCCCTTTTTGGTCTCAGTTCATGACTCCACTTGAACAGATTTGTCTAAATTAATCAAAACACTTTTTTGTTGCTGTTTTTTAGGCCACACCTAGCAATGTTTCTTTACTTCTGATTCTGCACTCCAGAAGCACTCCTGGTGGTTCTTGGAGGGCCATAAGGGATGTTGAAGATTGAACCTGGTTGACTGTGCCAGGCAAATGCCCCCTATCCACTATAGGTCATTCTGGCCCCAGAACAGACTTTTTTTAAAAATAGACCTCTTCTCCTTGCACTGAGTAGTTTAAGTTTGTGTGTTTTCTTTCACTTCAGTCTTCAAGATTGGCAGTTATACAATAGACACACAAAAACTCAAACGGGAGCTCTTTTAAATGATGATGATGGTGATGTTAATATCAGCTGCCTTCGTTGATAGCACATCTGTATTTTATCCTTACTTCTGTTCCGTAATTTGAATTGTTTATTTTCATTCTTTGTGTTTCACAGGAGAAAATTTTTCTAGTCACAGAAATGAGTGCGGAATAAAGATTCCAACTTACTGACAGAGAGATAGTAATGCTGTTAAGGTCTACGTAGGTTGGAATTCCAAAACTTCATGTGTTGCAGGACACCTAAAAGCCTAGGCCTCTGCATCTGCCCTGGATTACCTCCTGAAGGTCACTTCATAGATAGGGGGATAGTCTGAATGTGGAAGTCTTATCTGACCATGTATTCTGTACTGGCTGATATAAATATTCTCTCATGCTACCACAATCATCGTGGGACTAGCTAGATCTTACCAGCATATTTGCCTGGCCACATTGGATCTCTAAGTAATTAGACCAGAGAGAAATGCTGTTTGCCTCCAAGCAAGCAAGCATGGCTCCCTGATAACTCAAAGGCAACTAAAACATAAAACTACCGTGAAGTAGACGAGACTCTTGTGAAGGCTTGGAGAAATATTTAACTGGCATTAGTATTAGTCTTTGGTACAGAGACATGCCATCTCAGAAACCCCCTTCTCTACCCTATAAAGGCAATTCCAGGCAGATTTTGGCTCAAGATATTAGGTGAGTTGCTGGGAGAAATTACCTGAGGGCATTTGATCCTTCATGCCAGGGGAAGTTACATATAGCTTAAAGCTCCTCCCAGTTCTGCTAGGAGGCTTTTAATTAGCTCTGGGTCCTTGTAAACAGCCAGAAGGCCTCCTGAAGTTGCTACATTTCTATAAAGCTATTTTCCTGTTTTCATCTCTAGATAGCCCAGCCCAGAATGGGCTGGGCTGGTGAATTTGGGTGGATTCCTAGCTATAAAATAAGCTGCAGGAAGAAAGAAGCTCTCTCTTTTCCCCCTTTTGCCATTTCGGCTTCCCTTGGTGTTTTGCTTCTCCGTCCTCTCCATTCTCTGTTGGGCCTCAACACGTGGTGGCAGCCATCTTGGCCTACACCTGGCTGGGGCCTATCTGGGAACCCAGAGTCCGGAGGTTTTCCATGCTCTTAGATTGTATATTGGAACCTGTGATAGTAAAGCCCTTTTAAAACTGCATCAGATTCCTGAGTGTTCATCCATTTCCCGCCGGCCCGGAGTTAGAAGGGAACTTCGCTTCCCGGTACTGTCGGGGACCCCAGCAGCACTCCCGACACTCATGGTCACCTGCAACTGTATAGGGTGCAGGGATGGAGGCCTCCATGCACTGCTGGGTGTGATCCAGAAGGCAGAGGTGTTCTCAGCACTGCAGAACCCTTCTAACAGTGCTTACATCCTTGAACCCTTACATTAAACTGCTGACCTGTTTGGCTCAGAAAAGCTGAAGCTGCCTCCCAAACTCCTGAGCACCACTTGGGAGTCCCTCCAAATTCAAATTACATCTCTTATTCTTTACTATTCCTTTTCATTATATGTAAAATGATATAACTATATCAGAAATAGGCTTGTCCTTACCTCCAAAAAGTTTAAAGTTGAATTGAATTGCAAAGCAAGACCACACACACAAATATACCACTTAGAAATAAGGTAGTGATTTAAAAAATACATCTCAAACTAAAACATTCATTATAATTTATTATGCATGGATGGTTTTCCTAATTATTTTCTTGGTTTTTGGTTCATAGTCTTGGTACTGAGATCTTACTCTGGTTTTGTACTCAGGAGTCATTCGTGGAGGGCTGCAATAGGGGTTGGGGTGCATGTGGTGGGTAACCATGGATTCCAGGGATGCCAGGGATACAAATCAGTTTGACTGCATTTAAGGAGCTTTTCTTGCTTCTACTGTTTAATTTTTTCATTTTTTTTAACTTTACTCAGTCGCACCAGGCAATGCTCAGGGATTACTCCTGGTTCTGTACTCAGGAATTACTCCTCTTGGTACTCTCGGGAAATGTATGGGATGCTGGGGAATAAACCCGAGTCTGGCTCCGTGCAAGGCAAATGTCCTACCCACTGGACTATCGCTCTGGCCTCATCCTTTTATTTTAATTAATTAATTTATTTTTTTTTGTTTTTTAAAATATTTTATTATACCACTGTGGAATATACAATTACAACGTTGTTCATGTTTGGAGGTTTCGGTCACATAGTGTTCCAGCACCCCGCCCTCCACCAGTGCCCATTTCCCACCACCAATGTCCCCAATTCCCTCCCCCTCGCATAGCCTGCCTAAATGGCAGATTCTTTATCAATTTTCTCTCTCCCTCTCTCTCTTTTCCTTCTCTTACACATTGTGGGTTGCACTACATATACTTAGAGGCCATCATGTGCATTTTTTGCCTGTATTTAATGCTCACTTCTAGGTTGGTATTAGCCCTTTCTACATTTATTCACACATGTTCCCTTCTCTGTCTTACCTAACCTCTGACTCCCACACGTTTGTGGTAATTTCCACTTTTGGTAAGACCTGATGCACGTTTCACCTGACATTGGATTTTGGTGTCATAATATATATATTTATGTCATGAAAATAAATGCAGTCATTCTTATCTCTCTCTTTCCTTCTTACTAATTTCACTCAACATGATCCTTTCCATGTCCATCCATTTATAGGCAAATTTCACAACATCATTTTTCTTAACAGCTACATAGTATTCCATTATGTAGATGTATCAAAGTTTCTTTATGCAGTCATCAGTTCTTGGGCATACTGGTTGTTTCCAGGTTCTGGCTATTGTGAATAGCACTACATACACTTAGAGACCATCATGTGCATTTTTTGCCTGTATTTAATACTCAGTTCTAGATTGGTATTAGCCCTTTTGTGCTATGAAAATAAAAATGCGGATTGTTATTCTACTGTGTGATTATGGCTTCCCAGGGTATATTCCCAGGAGTGGTATAGCTGGGTCAAAAGGGAGCTCAATTTCTAGTCTTTGGAGGAATGCCCATATTGTTTTCCAGAAAGGTTGTAAAAGTCGACGTTCCCACCAACAATGTATGAGAGTCTCCTTTTCCCTGCATCCACGCCATCACTAGTTGTTTTACCCTTTTGGATATGGGCCAGTCTCTGTGGTGTGAGATGATATTTCATTGTTGCTTTGATTTGCATCTCTCTGATGATTTTAGTGATGATGAGCATTTTTTCATATGCCTTTTGGCCATTCGAATTTCTTCCTTGCCAAAATTTCTGTTCATCTACTCTCCCCATTTTTTAATGGGGTTGGTTGTTTTCTTCTTATATAGCTGTACCAGTGCCTGATATGTCCTGGATATTAACCCCTTATCAGATGGGTATTGGGTGAATATTCTTTCCCATTCTGTGGACCAGAGACTCTCAGACATGGGGCAGAGCTGCTACTTGCTCTTCCTGTGCCCAGGTGCTCATGAGGCACCCGGGAAGCATGGCGGGTTCTAGCCCTGGTGTGCCACCCCAGCAGAGCCTCACAACAAGACAGAACACCCACCCCTAGTCCATGGGGCCCGCCATTTTGCACATCCAGACTTCCCTCTCTTCAAAACTCCACCCAGCAGACCAGACTATCACAGCCCGGATCATCCACAGCCACCCTGCAGCAGTTTTTTTTTCAATACGGCCCAGGTATGCTGAACCAGAGACTCTCAGACATAGGGCAGAGCTGCTCCTTGCTCTCCCTGTGCCCAGCTGCTCGTGAGGAGCCCGGGGAGCATGGCGGGTTCTAGCCCTGGCATGCCACCCCAGCAGAGCCTCACAACAAGCCTCCCCTACTTCATGGGGCCTGCCATTTTGCACATCCGGACTTCCCTCTCGTCACAACTCCACCCAGCAGACCAGGCTATTACAGCCCAGCTCACGTGGCCGTAAATGCTTTATTTAGAGGTGAGTACAAGAGTATGACACCCGCATGGCAAGCCTGGAAATCTGCTTGTGTAGTATTTGATATGCCAAATACCAGTAACTTTTATATTAGGTCATTCCCGTGACCTAATATAATGGTTTGAGACTTTTATGTTCTTGGAGCAAGCGGATGCCTTTGGGTTCTACTAGCATGAGACATGACATATGGAGATATTACTGGTGCCCGCTCTAGCAGATAGATGATTAACAGGAAGATAGTGATAGTGAGAGTGATTCTGTCTTTGTATCTTGGTCACTGTTTCTTTCGAGGTGTAGAAGATCTTTAGCTTCATGTTATGCCTTACGTTTACCTTTTCTTCTACTTGCTTTGTTGATGATGTTTCGCTTTGAAGATGTCTTTAGCTTCAATGTCGTGGAGGGTTTTTCCTATATTTTCTTCAATGTATAAAAGTATAATGTATACTTCAACATATAAATTTACGGATTCAGGTCTGATATTGAGATCTTTAATCCATTTCGATCTGATTTTTGTGCAAGGTGTTAGACACAGGTCCAAATTAATTTTTTACATGTAGCTGTCCAGTTTTCCCAGCACCAGTTGTTGAAGAGACTTTCCTTACTCCAGTTTGGACCAATTCACTACTAGTGAATTTTTTGCTCATTATAAAATTCCATTATTTGGTTCCATTTCCCAGCTTTCTACAAATACGTTGTGGACAATACTCATTCCATTCTGTATTGGTATTCATATAAATATGGACACTGATGAAAAAATACTGATGATTAGTTTTATCACCAATTAAGTTTGTCACTTTAATATTGTCTCAAATATTTGAACACAGATGGTCTTTTATTCTGTATTCTTTGACTGTTCTGAAAATGTGTATTGCTGAAAAAATGAAAGGATGCATACTAGCTAGATTATACATTATGATGCCAAGAAACATGAGATTTAAATTAAAGACAGTTCACAGTCACTGGACTAGGAATTTACTTGTTTTTAGTAAACTTTACAGAAGCAATTAACCTCCAATTTTCAATTTCCTTCTTCATAAAATTTGGTTATTATTATCTTCATAACTATCTTAAACTATCTTGATAACATAATATTGGGTCAATTAAAATTAAGTTAAGTATTATAAATCTGAAAAATTATATAAATGTTAAGTTTTGTCACCAATTATTGCAACAATATTGACATTGTTTTTCTTAACTACTACATCATTTTTGGCGGGATGCTTATCTCCGACACTCCGGGATTACTCCTGACTCTAACTCAGGGATTAGTCCTGGCTGGGCTCTGAGAATCATATTGGGTACCAGTCAGCCTTACACAAGACGAGCACCCTACCTGCTGTACTCTCTCCAGATGGACATTTTGCAGATACCTATTTTTCTGCATAACCAGAGTGCTGGTATACCAGGATGCCCCGAGAATAGCAAGGAAATGTTTGATACGAAGAAACAGAACTTTCTATCGAGGCATTTTCATAATGCCCATGCTCATACATTCAACCCTGGAGAACTGCAGCTGCCACTTTTAAGTTTGTGGCAAAGTTTTATGCTTACATTTGTACAAATATCCTTTGGCTACATAAAATAAAATCACCAAAATTTAGTTGGATATATGTCTACTTGGAATAAAGACATACAGATTTTAACCCAGGAAAGAATTTTCATTGTTCAATAGTTTATTCCCTTGTTGCATATTTCTGTAGTCCACAGAAGATAAATGAGATTATCCAGTGTTTTTCTCCTACTTACCTATTTAGTCTTATCCATAGATGCAGAAAATTCTATTTCCTATAAATACATAGCATGTTTATGCACTCATTTGTTCTGGATATTCAAATCATTTTCCTGCTTTTTTTGTCTCCTTTGTCTAATATGGAAAATGTTCCTAAAAGTCCATAACCAAAGTGTTAAATGACCTAAAGTATTAAGAAACATTTGATATATTAAATATAGGAGATGGTGTAGATCTGCAAATATTAACTATAGGAGATGGTGTGCAATATTTCCTCTACTGTATTATTCCCAGGAGAAACTGTTTCTCAAGCTATTCTGCATCATAGTTTATGGTAAGTAAATCTAAATGTCATCGTAGTAAAATATATTGAGTACTAACTTTTAAGCAATGGAACCAGATTTGTTTGATTATTTTTTAACTTCAACAGTAAATAGTCATAGCCTTTCAGAACTGAATATTAAATCCTACTTTTTAAGCTTCCCTCCATCTTCCTTCCCTCCTTCCTTCCTTCCTTCCTTTCCTCCTTTCCTCCTTCCTTTTTCTTCCTTGCTTCCTTCCTTCCTTCTTTCCCTCCTTCCTTTTTTCCTTCCTTCTTCCCTCCCTCTTTCCTTCCTTCTCTTCCTTCCTTTTCCCTCCTTCCTCCTTCCTTCCTTCCTTCTTTCTTCTTCCTTTCTTCTTCCTTCCTTCCTTCTTTCCCTCCTTCCTTCCTTCCTCTCCCTCTCTTTCCCTCCCTTCCTTCCTTCCTTCCTTCCTTCCTTCCTTCCTTCCTTCCTTCCTTCCTTCCTTCCTTCCTTCCTTCCTTCCTTCCTTCCTTCCTTCCTTCCTTCCTTCCTTCCTTCCTTCCTTCCTTCCTGCCTTCCTGCCTTCCTGTCTTCCTTCCTTCCTTCTTTCCTTCCTTCCTTCCTGCCTTCCTGCCTTCCTGCCTTCCTGCCTTCCTGCCTTCCTGCCTGCCTTCCTGCCTGCCTGCCTGCCTGCCTTCCTGCCTTCCTGCCTGCCTGCCTTCCTGCCTGCCAGCCAGCCTGCCTGCCTGCCTGCCAGGCCTGCCTTCCTTCCTTCGCTCCTTCCACCGTGGAATACTCAGGGTTTGTTCCTGGCTCTGTGCTCAATTGCAGAAGAGGACAAGTTACAGAGAAAAGAATAGCATAATGACAGCTGTAGTTACTCAGTATTTTCTATAAATATTATTTATCTCAAAGTCAAAATAGAAAAAGATTCATAGAAGATATGTTCTCTAAAACAGGCGATCTGTATGGGCAATAATGGAGGAAAGGCGATTTGGGTAGAGAAATAAGTAGAACCCTCTACTTATTTATATTATTAAGAATAAATAAGTAAAACATATTTAATGTTCTTCAGGTATGGTAGAGAGCATACTTTCCCCTCCACAAAAATTCCCAGAGCCCATACTGTTGTTAATTTTATGGCAAATAGAAGTTTATGGATATAAATGTGGAATTGAGCATGCGGATATAGAAGTATATGTTACATAAAATACATATTTTATATAAAAATATATTTATATATAAATCACCTTATAGCTACATAAACACCATCAATATATAAGCACTAGTATATATATTATACCTAGTATATATGCTAGCATATATATAATATGTTCTCAATATACTAGTATATATGTATACTAGTGTATATACAAGTATATATACACTAGTAAATATATATTCCAGTATACATATATACACTAGTGTATCTACACTAGTATATATATATGTATATGTATATTACACCTGACAATGCTCAGGAGTTACCCCTGGCTCTGCACTAAGGAGTTACTACTGGTGGTACTTGGGGAGGGCATATGGTATTCTTGGGATCAAACTCAGGTTAGTGTGGTCAAGACGAATGCCCTACCTGCTTTTCTATCACTCTATCCTAGAAAATATATATTAATATAGAGAGTTTATCTCTATCATCTGAGTTGGCCCAATATAATAACAAGGACTTTCTGAATGAATAAGGAAAGCAGGGTAATATCATAGTCATAAATATTTGAAAATATAATGTTAGGTTTGGTGAGAGAATGGATTTATGAACCAAGGAATACAAAGTACTCTGTGCATGTGGAAAAGGACAAACATATTTACCTTGCTTTTAGTAAAGTAAGATTTGTCTTTGACTTATGACACTAATTACGGTAAGACAGTCAATTTTATTTATGTTTCATTAATTGAATAAAAACCTTTTTAATTATTTGTTAGAGCGGCAAAGGAAAAATGATTAATCAGGAAAAAATGCTAAAATACAAGGTGGTGTGTGTTCTCAAAGATAAAGATAAATGGGATATAAAGAAAAAGATAGAGTGAAGTTCATTATACTTGATCACTTCATCACTTGAATCCCGTTATTCATCGATTTGCTCAAGTGGGCGCCAGTAACATTTCCATTGTAGCCCAATGGCATCTGGTTGATTCAGGAATATGAAGAGCCTCAAACCATTCCTTCAGGGTCGTGATAAGGAAGTCTGACCATCTTGTAGGTGGGTGGCCACGTGATCTTTTGACATCCCGTGGGATCCAGACGGTAATGCCTCTAGTCCAGTGGTTGTCTCCAAATCACATTACATGTCCAGCCCATCTGATTTTCTATGCCTTGGCAAACGAGACAGCATCCCTGATTCTGGAATAGTGACGGAGGTCAGAATTCGAATTCCTTCTCTCACTTGAGTGGAGGCGTGATATTCCAAGCATAGCTCTTTCGATTCTTCTCTGGGGTCCCGAACAGCATTCTCATCCTGCTTTCGTAGGGCCCAGGTCTCTGAGGCATATGTTAATGCAGGGAGAACGGTGGAGTCAAAGAGATGTGCCCGGAGACGGAGGTTCTTTGTCCTTTTAGATATTTCTTCGATGCCTTTGAAGGCCTTCCATGCCTCTCTCTTCCTCCTGCGCAGCTCAGGTTTTAGGTCATTCATCATGTTGACTTCTTGACCTAGGTACACATAATTGTTGCATTCAGAGATGTTTGTTCCATTGAGAGTGAGTGGGGCCTCTGGAACTAGCTCATTTTTCATGAACATAGATTTCTTTAGATTCAGCTGTAGACCTATCTTTCCACATCCTTGGTCGAAGTCAGCCAGCATGTGCTGCTTGGCTAATGTTTGGAGTTATTAGAACGATGTCACCAGCGAAGCGGAGGTGGTGTAGTTTCCGACCATCTATCTTCACTCCTATTCCTTCCCATTTTAATCATTGCATGATGTTCTCGAGGGTGAGGCTGAAGAGTTTTGGTGAAATAGAATCACCCTCTAGAATCCCTCTTTTAACATCAATGATCACTTCTTTTTAGAATGGTGAGATTCTGGTGGTGAATCCATAATACAGCTCACGAAGGATCTTGATGTATTGGGTTTGAACACCCTGTTTGGCTAGGGCTTCGATGACTGCTTCAGTCTCCACAGAATCAAAGGCTTTCTGTAAATCAAGGAACGTGAGACAGAGTGGCATCTTGTACTCCCTACAAACCTAAATGAGCTTGGTTACTGTGTGGTTATGGTCGATTGTGTTGAATCCTTTCCGGAAGCCAGCTTGCTCCCATGCTTGTCCTTCATCTAGTGTTCTGCCAATCCTGTTCAGGATGACTCGTGTAAACAGCTTGTAGATGCTGGACAACAGGCAGATGGGGCGATAGTTGCCGATGTCGTGAATATCTCCCTTCTTGAACAGTAAAACTGTTGTGCTGGTTTTCCATTGGGAGGGTACCTTGCACCTCGGACAGGTAGCGTGTGAAGAGCAGAGCTAGTGTATTGATGAGTACCCACAGCAGATTCTTCAGGTTTTCAGGTCTGACTTTGTCTAGGCCTGGTGCTGTACCCTTCTTTACCGACGAGATGGCATGTTGTATTTCAGAAGGGAGAACGTTGGGAATGACATATCCATCCTGTGGAATTTGGTATGTGGGCAGGTGGATGTGCTATCAAAGAGATCTGAGTAGAAGTCATGGATAATCTTCTCAATTGCCTTTCTGCAACATGTGACAGATCCATCTGGGTGTCGGAGGGTAGTCATCTTGGTCTTATAGTTGGCAAAGGACAGGTTGGCGGTGCGAATGCTTTTCCAGTCTTCTGCTGCATCTTCCAGTATGTCAGCTCTTATGTCTTTGAGGTCTTCTTTTATTGCTTCTCTGCACCATTTAGCAAGCTTCGATGTTAGCATTTGGTCTCCTGAGGTTCCTGCTTTGCCACCTTGGTGAATGAGCTCGAGAGTTTCTGAAGACAGGCTTCCTTTTCTGTCTTTCTGTCTCTCGGCATTCTTCTCACAATCGTGGAAGTGTTGAACCAGTTGGTTGTATTCTTCATCGATGTCGTCAATGTTGGTATCTTCCCATGTTGCTGCAATGGTGCAAAGAGTTCCCAGTTGGTGGTCATTCTGGGAGTTCTCTTCTTAAGCTTACAGCCTTTTCTCCGCATTGTGGAAAGTAGAATTTTGCATGAAGGAGACGGTTGTTTGGTCCTGTTTGGAATTTGGGGACGACAGCAACATCGATCAGACAAAATCGTCGATTGAAGACGACGTGGTCAATTTCATTGTGGAATTGTCCACCAGGAGATTCCCATGTCCAACGTCAGCCTTATGGAACTGTGAGTTCCCTTGAATGGTCTTGGTGGACATGATGAATTCAGATAGTCTCTCACCCTGTTCGTTCCATTCTAGGCCATGGATCCCAATGTGGACTTCTTCAGCTGATCTTCTCGGTCCTATTTTGGCATTAAAGTCACTGACTATGAGTTTGTAGAAGTTGTTATCTTGTTTGATGATCGCTGCCAGCAAGGTGTGGGGGGTTTCTCTGGGCTCTTCCGAGGCTCCATCGGGATAGAGGACTCGGGTTGGAAGTTGCTCTTGTGGTCCATGGAATGCAGGGGTTCAACGGAGAAAGCTGGTTTCTGCTCTGCTGGGTGTATCTGTGTCTGAAATTCATTATACATATTTAATAATTTCTTCTAACTTTAAGAGGAATAAATGTTAGATAATGTGTCATGAGTAAGATTACATATGCAAAAATAACATTCTTTTGGCTCATTGGTTTTGTCCTTTCCCTGACAATCAGACTAGAAACATGCAATTCTCTTCCTTCCAATAATTATGACATCCTTGGTCTCCATTTGATAAACATGATTTATCTTCTCTTCTAGGAAGAAATCATTATTTTAACACACACAGAGAGACACATACATACCCTTATAGGTTTCTACTGCACACCACTATTTTAAAAATTATTGAACATTATAGGGATCCTTCATGGTGATCAGTCTTGGTGATTAATTCATCTTTATAAAGATCAATCAGCATGATAAAATTGAAAAATATAAAAGAACAGTTTTCTAATAGTTGCATTAAGAGAGAGCTATTGTATTAGCAAGGCTGAGAAAGGTTTCATTGAGGTATTTTTCCTATCGTTCCTGTTAATTTCCTTTGTCACTCTCATCTTTTACTTATGGTTTGTCTTGCATCACTTTATTCAGAAGAAGTGGTCAAGAGAGTTCAGAAAGTTCACTAAATAATATCTTTGTTTTACTAACTCTAATACATCTCCAATACTCTTGACTCCTTGGTAAAATAAAATTTGGATATGCGCATAATTGAGTTTTACAAACATATTAGCTGTTTAGGGAACTCCCCAAATAGAAAGTTACATCCAACATGTAAGCCTGGAAGAGGGTGAAGACCATTTGATTCTAGAAGTCCTTGGAAGCACAAGAAAGGGGTCTTTCGGATGTGAGTAAGATTTCTTTGGAATTGGAATCATTCCTCTGCTGTGTTCGGCATTGCAAAATGCACTGTGAGTTTCACAATCACTGAGTGGTTTGCTGTGAAGTCACTGGTGGCCTCTTTATGCCCAAAATCACTTCCCAGTGAACACTTTGATCCTCTATGATATCAGCCTCTTGAGCCACTAATTACTTCCAAGTGAATTTTCTTTTTTGCCAAATGTCTGGGTGGTGTCTCCCATCTGATGTAGTTCTCTGCAGTTCTGTATTTATTTGATCCAAAATTCCCTGAACACTTTACCAGCAGAAATTATTTCATTAAAACAGAGCTATATATTCTTTATGCATAAATTATATTAAATTATATAAAAGAATATATCTATTCATAATTTTTTCAAAAATCTAGTGCCTGAGATCTTCCTTGTACAGAAGCTGACTCTCAGAGGAGGACATTTAAATCACATATCATTTAACATTCTTTTCTGTATAATTTTGTGGGTAGAGTGAGGATTTGGGCCACACGAGGCTGTGCTCAGGACTTACTTCTGGCTCTGTGCTCAAGATTTCCAATCTTGAAGGAAATCTGGGATCATATGTTGGTTCCAGTGATTGAACTCTCTCTCTCTCTCTTTATTTTTTGCTATTTTTTTATATTTTTTGTGGGGGTGCACAGTCAGTGATGCTAAGGGGTTACTCCTGTCTCTACACTTAAGAGTTATTCCCAGTGGTGCTAAGGGTACCATATGGGATGCCAATGATCAAACTCACATAGGCCATGTGTAAGACAAGCACATTACTCATTGTACTATCTCTCCAGCGCCATTTTTGCTATTATTATTTATAATAAATAAGTTGGGGGTACCTCTTTGGGTATTATAAGAATTAAATGAAGCACTTAAAGAATTTCCTGGTCTTTAGCTACAACTCAATTATTATTCCCTTCCTTCTTGGATCATCAGTATAGCTTCTACTTTAATTAGAATTATCTACAGAAGACAAATTTCTATTTTTCATACATTTCTTTGAAAAAAATCAATAACTCATTATTGTTTAAATGATGATTATTATTTATTGCCTAAGACTACTTGAAATAGAACCACCACCATAATTTGACATCCATCTATTTTGTATCAACATTATGATCTAACTCCTCCACTTTGATCACCTCCACTTTGATCGTATCAAATAATTAAAACATGGTTGAGACTTATTTCTCTGTGCCTTTGTATATGTTACTTGTTCCAATTATAATGTGCTCTATTTCATCACTATCTCGTGTTTACATACTGTTGAACTACCTTTAATAGAGAAAAATATAATGGAACAGTGTGCTAATAATTGTCGAGGGTACTAATGCCAACCTAGAACTGAGCATTAAATAGAGGCAAAAGGATACACATGACAACCTTTTAATGTATGTTCTGTAATCCATAGTCTGGAAGGGAAGGAAAAGAGAAAGAGAGAGAAAGGAAAGGGAAAGAAATAAATAACCTGCATGGAGGTGGGCTGGGAAAGGGGGAGGGAACCGGGGACGTTGGTGGTGGGAGATGGGCACTGGTGGAGGGACGGGTGCTGGAACACTGTATGACCAAAACCCAAATATGAAATTTTTAATTGTATATCTTTTTATTTGTATATATCACGGTGGTATAATAAAATACTTTAAAAAATTTAATAAAATAGAGAAAAATACTGAGCTATACTACATAATACTCAAGGCTTTCTTCTAGCTCCATATTGATATATTAATCAAATAAACCTCTCAAGGACCATCATATTGAATTAGCTTATTACTCTTCCACTTGGAAAAATTTGTTAATTTTTTGCTTCAGATTTACTTTTCTTACCATTTTTCATAATCCTTGAGTCTTTACAATTTCTTATAAGTTTCTTGTATACATAATTATCAAGATACTCAGGACCATGCATTTATCATTTGGCTTTCATGCTAAGCTTCCAACAAGATTGGAAGTTCTGGAGCTCCAGAGGCTAATTTCTTTTCCTTCTAATACCTTCTAATCTCTAATTCTTAATTACTTATATTTGTGTTTAACATGCAGTTAATGTCCCCAAAACCTTATTAAATTTTTTAATATTATATTAGTCTCTTATTTATACATCCATTATAATTTAGTATCTGCCATATATAAGACGCTAGTAATCTAGACAAATACATGTTTATATAAAATATAATTGATATCAAGAAAAATAGAATTTTGGAATCACTGTATCACTGTCTTCCCGTTCATCATCGATTTGCTCGAGCGAGCCCCAGTAATATCTCCATATGTCCTATCTCATGCTAGTAGAGCCCAAGGGCATCTGCTTGCTCCAGGAACATAAAGAGCCTCAATCCATTCCGGAATGAGGTCTATAATTGTTACTGGTATTTGGTATATCAAATACAACACGGGTAGCTTGCCAGGCTCTGCCGTGCAGGTAGCATGAACCACACGGCCGCTTGCAGCCGAGCTGGGCTGTGGTAGGCTGGTCTGCTGGGTGGAGTTCTGAGAGATAGAAGTCCAGATGTGGAAAATGGAGGCCCTCATGGAGTGGGGGGGGGTCGTCTGGCTTGTTGCAAGGCTCTGCTGGGGTGGCGGGCCAGAGCTAGAACCCGCCATCCCTCCTGGGCGCCTCGCGAGCAGCTGGGCACAGGGAGAGCAAGTAGCAGCCCTGCCCCATGTCTGTAAGTCTCATAATCATAATAAATATTTTGGAATCATAATAAATATTTTGACCAGGGCTTCTGGGATAAATACAGGGCCACGGCAAAGTCTGGCAAGCTACCTGGCAAGTGGTGTATTCAATATGCCCAAAACAGTAACAATAATGGACCTCATTCCCAACAAATGAAGATGTTACTGGAGCCTGCTTGAACAAATCGATGAACAATGAGAAGACAAGTGATACAAGCGAGCAAATATTTCAAATATTATGAAAAGAGAAAGTATTAAGCCTTAGTAGAGAAAAAATCTCTAAAGCTGAATAATGCTTATAGATCAACAGTACATGGTTTTAAACATCACTTTGCATTGTCTCTATTATTACATTTAGTTCTGATGATATTCTACTGACTTGAAGTCAGGGCTCATACTTAGGGTATTTTGTAGTAATTTGATGAAAAATGGCAAAATGACAAAATAATTTTGTTTTTATCTTAGAAAGCGGAGCCTATGATACATGATATTTTCTTTGTGTTCAGTATAAAGTCTGGCTTATTGTAGTTACTTATGTTTTTTTTATTGTTGACATAGCATAAGGTGCTTAGTTAATTAGATCAATATGAAATTCCAAGGCAAATAATTCGAATGTAAGTTAAATTGGTTAGAATTAGTTATGTTGTCAAATTATAAAGTGCAAGACTGAAATGCTTAAGTTTTCATTTATTCATTCAATTATTGCCTAGTTTAGTTCTCTATAACAAATACCATAAACTGGTCATCTTAAGCAAAAAACAGTATATATTTCTCTGGGATTGAGTTATAATAAAGGGTGGAGTGTTTGCTTCAATGCACCAGCCAGGACTTGATTCTCAGATCCTCATGTTGTCCCCGAGCCCTGGTAGGAGTGATCTCTGGACATGAACACCACCACTGGGTGTGGCCCAATAACAACAAGTACACACACACACACACACACATATATATATATATATAAGTATACATGTATGTATATGTATACATAATATGCAAACACATATATAATCCTCAAGATTAGGTAGTCTAGGGAGTTGGGAACTTTTTGGACAGTATTGCTGATTTTCTATGTCATTTCTACATCCTCAGATAGTGGAAAGTGGGAGGAAGAGAGAAAATGGAGAAAGGGAAAAGGTTAAAAATGATGAGAGAGTAGAGTTCAAGAGATAGTTTTCATTTCTCCTCGTATTATTTTGCAAAGGATCCATTTATAACTCATACATGAATGGGGGAGGGTTCACAGTTAGATTTTACTAATCAATCATTTATTCGCTCATTCTGTAGGTCAATATCTGAATTGTAGAATAAGGGACCAAACCAAAGGCCTCAACAATGCCACACAAGTACTTTTATTGCTAAACCACATTCTCTAAGTCAATAAATATTAAACAAGCTTTTTATATCCTTAGTTTTTAATTAGCCTCCCTTTCTAATTAATTTCCCTGTTAAATTTTAAGCCTTTAAGGCAATAACCTCTCCCATTTCACACTGAAATTAGTAGATCTTATATTAGAAATCTGCCTATTAGACACTTACTTTTGCTCAATTTCAAAAAGCAGCTAAAGACACATAGACTAAAAAAAGAACTACAATTCATAAAAATCAAGATTTAAAATGATTCACTTCTATTTATTCACACCAAGACTAGTTTTTCTTTTACTACAGATGGGGAAGTCCAATGGTATAAATGACATCATATCTTCAAGGAGTTAATTATTCAGGTGAGAGGAGCATGTAACTCTGAATGCTCTAAAGTTTTGTTGAAGTTCCAGAATGTAAAACACTAGAAATACTCATAACTACAGATCTTAGCAAGTTAGCAATGGAAACAAATGCTTGTTTCTCAAGGCTATGTTCTTCCAGCAGAAAACAGACAAGATGCAAAAAAATGGCAAGAATATAAAATTAGAAAATTCTGGAACAGATAAAAAAATCACAAAATAAGGATTTATAGCAAAGTAAGGTGGTGGGAGGGAAAAAAAGACTGTGGATAGAAAAGGCAGTTGATCGATCATTTAAAACCTACAAATTACTATTTTCTTATTTAAGGGGACATGTAAAAGGATATAATTCAGGGCAACCAATATTTATATATGGTACAGGTGAATCTTGGAAGAATGGGTGGAAAGAGAGAGATGTAGAAAGGCTGCAAGTGGGCTATGGTAATAGAAGATTTGTGAATAAAGCAATGATTATGTATATAGCATTGTGCCAATATTTCCAGATACTTAATACTAGTGAATTATTACAACAATCTCCTGATATAGGCAGTACTATTTACTATTGATCAATAAAAACACCCACATTTGGGTGACAAGTAACTTTTCCAGATATATAGTTATTAAATGCCAAATTTATATTTGTCTGATTACAAAATCTCTATATTAATTTCAAACTCATTTTGTCAGCATTATTTACTCACTGCATTATGACAAAATCTAACAATGAGACAAAACAAAGAATACTAGCAAGTTTCAACTTTTTTTGGAAAATTTTCTGTACTAACAAGGGCAAAAGTATATATAGTGAGTCAAGTCATATGGTAAGCGTGAAGCATGCTTAAGTGAAATAAGTCTTGCACTCGAACCACATATAAAAGAATTTCATTGAATTTTTGTAAGGAACAGGAAATACTATCTAAGAAAGAGGTGTGGTAAGATCTTGGTGTGGTAAGAAAGAGGTGTGGTGAGGAAAAGATTTTGGTTCAAGAATGTTGGTTTAAAAAGTATAAAATTAAGGAAAGACTATAAAGTATGGGGAAAGAACAAGGTTGTCATACAAAGGGCATAGGAATAAGCATAGGGAAATTGTTTTTGTTAAGACCATAGAAGCCTAGAATTTTGCCAAGGCACTTTGATTTGAGTAGCACTAATAGATATCGTCTTGATAACCAGATTTGCTTATTGTTTAGTGAGTTATATTGATGTAATTCCTCGATGCATTCACATTAGGAATCAAAATACCAAATTAGGGACCAGAGCCATAGTACAGGGGTCTTGGGTGATTGCTGTGCATGTGGCCAACCCGGGTTTGATCCCCAACATCCCATATGTCCCCCTGAGCACTCCCAGAGTGATTCCTGAGAGCAGAGCCAGGAGTAACCCCTGAGCATCACCAGGTGTGACCCAAAAAATGAAAAAAATCAAACTAATGAACTTTATAAGAATATTCATTATTTACATGAAATACAAATGTTATTTACATGAAATATAAATATTAAAAAAGATAAGAACTTTGTGACGGACTCTCTTTGGCCACTTGATGTTTGTTATGGTTGTGTAATCCTTCCCCTTTGTTTATGGGATAATTAAGTAACATGTGTCCAACCAATAGAATGTGTGGGAAATGATGAAATACTGCATATGACTATGCTTGTCTTCAACAGACTCTCCCTGGAGGATCTCTGGATGAAGCAAGCTGCAATTTGAAAAGGTCCATTTATAGTGAAGGGCAGCCTTTTGCCAGTAGCAAATAAGTAACTTCAGTCACTGACCTAACAATGTGAGCAGCTAATTTCTGTCAATCACTTATGAACTTGAAGATAGTACTAGGTAGTACTATCCTGGTTTCTAGCAGAGAATAAGCTCTGGCCCTATACTTTCTGTATAAACATGATTCTGAGTGTTCCTGGCCAAACAAACACCAGTCTAGAAATTCTCGTAGGCATATTTTAGCATGTGATTACTATTTGAAACAGACTTTTAGAAAAATTTAACATTTAAAACTTTGAGTATGGAGGATTAGTCTTCATAATGTTGGTAAACTACACTTAATTAGTTGATGTCTTTGAGCAAAGACTAAGACACTTTCTCTGATGAAGACAAAATATTCCTAAGGATAATACTGAAACATAGAAAACTCAGTTTAGTTTGTTGTTACCTTGTGAAACTTGAATTCCAGACTACAGTACTAGAATTCTAGTTTGCCATATTTCAAATTTGCCAGCTTTTAAGACTGTGAGAAAATTCGCCAAAATAAATATCCTACCTTTATCTACCTTTGTTCCCTTACTTTTCTAGAGTAGAGGCCATTAGTTATGGCCACATAAAATTATTGTTATAATTATAAGCATTTAAACTACTAAATTTATGACAATTTGTGATGCAATCTAGAATCTGTGTAATAGACCTAGATGTCCAACATAGATAAATGGAGAGATTTTAAAGATCTGGTTAGCAATATATAGCCCATGTCCAAGAGGAAATTCTGTACTCTAAAATAGCCTCCTTAGTGAGGACTTTTGATGTCTATCATTCTCAAAGGTTTCATTCATTTGTTTTTAGGCCACTTCTTGTGTTATTGAGGACATATTAGTGGATTTGTGCTCAGAGATTACTTCTGATGGTACTCAAGGGAACATGGAGAGTGTCAGAGATTGAACCAGGTCGACCGCAAACAAGGGAAACAACCTATCTCTCCAGTCCTCCATAATTATTTTTATCTCAATTCATTTAAATAACATTTTAACATTTCAAATGGATTAATATGATTCATATCTCTTTGTCTTGGTATACTTTCAAATTTATTCAAATTCATTCACACTATTAGCATATTGTTCTTATTTAAGAGATACTTTTTTTTTAGCTTATAGAAATTTAAGTAATACAGCAGTAGTAATAAGACATTTGTACATTTTTTCCAAAAACTATCTTTATTTTGGTCTGCACTCTTGAATTTCTTCTTGGCCACTTTTTCCTATGTGTTCAAAATGTCTAGGAGATACATTAACTATTGCATTTCCTGTTTTGCTCTCAACAGCAAATTCCTATTCATTAGTATGAGGAATTTGATCTATTTTGAGTTATTACCTTGCCTATGTGCTCAGGGTGTGTTCCTACTTGCATTTGCCCCCAGCACTATTTACACTTGGTGCCAGGGATAGAAACAGGATCTGTTGCATGCAAGACATGAACCTTAACCCCAAATGATCTCTTAATACCCAGTATTATTATTATAAATAATTTTTAAAAATTATTTGCGGTTTCACTTCAGTGTTTAGTTGCCACATAGAACCAAATACTGCCAGGGGATCAATCAGTTTTGCATATAAGGTTTGTCAGACATGCACACTACCACCACTTCAGCTGTGCTGAAGCTTTTTCTTTGACCCATATTTGTTAATGTTCAGGGGTTGCTTACAGTGGTATCCAGTAGACCATGTGGTGCCAGGGATTGAACCTGGGGCTCCAGCATGTAAGGCACACTGGGCCTTGGAGCTCTTTCCCCTGCCATGAATTTTTTTCCTTGTTTTTTTTAGGACACACCCAACAATGTTCAGGGGTTACTCTGCCTCTGCATGCAGGAATTACTCCTGGTGGTACTTAGGAAACCTACTGGATGCTGTAGATTGAACCAGGGTTGGTCACGTGCAAGGCAAACACCCTACAGGATGGACTATCTATTCCAGCCAACCCACCCTGAATTCTTAATTTCTTTTTTTTTCTTTTTGGGTCGCATCTGGTGATGCTCAGGGGGTTACTCCTGGCTCTGCACTCAGGAATTACTCCTGGCGGTGCTCTGCAGACCATATGGAATGCCGGGGATTGAACTGGGCCGGCATAGGCCGGCCGCATGCAAGGCAAACACCCTACCCACTGGGTTATCGCTCCGGCCCCCTCTTAATTTCTGTTTTCATTGTTACAGTTAAGTCTAAAGATAAAAGAATATTAAACTTAAATAAAACTTTAAAAGTAAATTATTTAAAAATTATATCTGTAAATATCTAAGCCAAGACCATTATTTTGAAGGACTATACACAGGAATAGCCCAGCCTGTAATGAGCTCACTAAGCAACTTTAGGAGGCTCTTTGTCAGTTTTGCCCCTGGGATAACAACAAGAAAAAGACTATTCAAAGACTGCTCCCCACCCCACCCCATGAACCCAGAGAGAGTCTGGCAAGCTACCCGTGGTGTATTCGATATGCCAAAAACAGTAACAATAATAGACCTCATTCTCAATGAATGGAGACATTACTGGAGCCCGCTTGAGAAATTTGATGAACAACAGGAAGACAAATAACAAGTGAACAAAATGGTCTGCCAATGTATTTTTTCATAAGCAAAGGATCCATTCCTCAGACAAATTACTACTCCAGTAATTAAAAAGTATTTGTATTTCCTACATATAAACTCCAGGAGATAATCGCTATCTCCAAGGCACATAGGATGTTTATATGGTCAGATTAGATCAATGTGGTTAGGAACTAGTAACTTGCAAGATTCCCAACACAGGAGAGATGACATTACAATGTTTTTAAAAATAATTTAAAACACTTAATTATAGAGTCATAATTTATGTGTTATTGATAGATGAGTCTTAGGCATAAAATAGTCCAACAACAATCCTACCACCAGCGTCACCTTCCTTTAATAGGCACAGAATTATTCATTGTGGTAAAATAGCTGAGATATATAATAGACCTAGAAGTCCAACACAGATGACTGGAGTATGGAGATGTGGTTTATATATATATATATATATATATATATATATATATATATATATACCATTATATATAATGTTATATATATACTCCATACTCCATTATATATATAATGCCTGTCTCTCTTCCTCTCTCTCTCTATATATATACACATATATAAATATATTTATATATACACACACAATGGAATACCAAGTAGCTTTAAGGAATGATAAAATCATGAAAGATAAAATGTTGAGTGAAATAAGCCAGAAAAACAAATAAGATGATCTCACTTTTCTGTGTTCTGTAGAATAACTGGATGAGGAAATGTAATGTTGCAAGACAATGATTTCAAAAATGTTTATAGTAAAGGGAGGGAGTGATAAGCTAGGGTATTTCTTAGCACACTGCTACCTGGGTTACATCTCTGGCATCCATATGGAGTAATTCCTGAGTGTAGGGCCCTTGAACATCATCAGGTATGGCCACAAAACATTCTCTTAAAAACCACGTATTATAGTAAGGAATAATATTTTTCTTTAAAAATATTTTCCAAAAAATTATAGATTTGTACTTTTTATTACCTAAAAAATCATGAATGTCAGAGACAGGATATCAAACTATAGTGAGTGAACTTTAAGGTGTCACCAAAAATTTTTCTTTAGAAGACAATCAAAACCTGACTTGAGGCTTAGGAAAACAATTCTCTCAATGGAGTGGAATATACATGAAATAATCGAGGTCCCTGAACAGTCAGAACTCACTATCATTTGGAGAAGAAAACATAGAGTAGAAGTATAGTTAGAACGCATAGTGGTCAAGATTAATCCCAGCTAAAGAAGAAATATCAATGAAAATACAAAATAAAATGAGACTTTGAACATAGAAATTAGCCATCTAGGCCATGACCTACTGCTTCTATCCTAGATAAAATTGCTTAAAATCTTGTTTAATTTGTTGCTGTAGTTGCCTAATCCACCTCACTGTCATTATCTCTGACCTTCTCAACAATGTTTTATACCCAACATAATGTTTACTTAAAAGCGTATTTCTTATGTTACTTCAATCTGCTTAGCATCTTTGAAAGCTTCCCTGTGCTCTCAAGATCAAGACACATATCAGCACTGGAGTGATAGTACAGTGGGCATCATGCTTACCTTGCAAGCTGCTGACCTCAATTCACAATCTCTGGAATTTTACATGATCCCCCAAGTACTGACAAGAGCAATTCTTTAGTACAAATCCAGGAGTAACCTCTAAACATTGTGGCCCCAAACAAAAAGTCACACTTTTGCATTTCCTAAAAGTCCCAAATATAGCAATTTAGCAATCTTAATTTCTTTCTCTCTCTAGCCTCACTATGTCTGTAATTCACAACCTGGAAGGGAAGGAAAAGAGAAAGAGAGAAAGGGAAAGAAATAAAGAACCTGCCATGGAAGTGGGCTTGGAGGGGGGAGGGAACCGGGGACATTGGTGGTAGGAGATGGGCACTGGTGGAGGGATGGGTGCTGGATCACTGTATGACCAAAACTCAAATATGAACACTTTGTAATTGTATATCTCACGGTGTTAAAATAAAATACTAATAGAAATAAAAAATAAACAATATACAGATGTTAGATACGAATGTTTATAGATTATACATACATATTTATGAAGCCCTGATATCAGAGCTTTCTAAATGATTGAATGACAATATAAATTGCTGGTGCTTCTCCAAGTTCCCTATTATTTTATTTTTGGTCTTTGGTCCACACCTAATGAGTTTTAGGGGTTTATTCTCCTAGATATGCTCAGAGTTTTCAAGATATGTGGTTCCAGGGGTCTAACCCAGGTCAGCTGTGTGCCAAGCTTTAATCTTTGTGCTCTTTCTCTGGCTCTATTTTAAAAGCTAGGAGGAAATATTTAAGATATAAATTCTAATAGACAAAGAAAGAAGAACCAGGAATGTTTGCAACAAGAAAAATCTAAATAGTTCTTGTTCGTGAAATCCTAACTAGAAATACTGGTATTCTGAAAGATAGCTGTTTTATACTGTGAAACTTCAGGGCAAAGTTAAAATGAAAAGATAAATCTACAAGTGTTCTCACAATGATAGTCTAAAGACTAAGAAACAGACCTTTATCTCTTACACAACAGACAGTATCCTTCTCCAACCTCTCAAAAGAATGGAATTTTACTTTCCGAGAAGCTGAACAGGAAGGGCAGCAAATAGCTGAGTTTGGAGAACCAACAGCAAACAGAGCCTTACGCAGAACTCACTCATCCTGCACTGATAGTCTTCCCTTATAAAGTAGCAAATCAGTGGGAAACAGGTCTTAAACTTTAGGACAGGGTTCTGAATTTCTCTGGTGTTTGACAAATCAAAGAGAAAAGTAATATAAATACTGATATCTGGGAATCCTCTGATATGATAAAAAATTCCAGATCTTTTCACAGAGAACTGTAATTTAAGAAGATATATTCATGCACAATGAGTTTCACTCAGCTTGAATTTTTTTTATAATAATTTTTTTATTACTGGTTCTTTGTAAAAGACAAAGAACCTCCAGCTCCGGGCACATCTCTTCAACTTCACCATTCTCTCTGTATTAACATACGCCTCAGAGACCTGGGTCCTACAAAAGAAGGATGAGAATGCTATTTGGGTCTCCCAAAGAGGAATCGAAAGAGCTATGTTTGGAATATTTCACTCAAGTGAAAGAAGGATCCAGAGAAACTCCGTCGCTGTTCCAGAGTCAGGGACACTGTCTCTTTTGCCAAGCCATCAAAAATCAGATGGGCTGGACATGTAATGTGATTTGGAGACAACCGCTGGACTAGAGCTGTAACCAACTGGATCCCATGGGATGTCAAAAGATCATATGGCCATCCACCTACAAGATGGTCAGACTTCTTCGTCAAGAACCTGAACAGTTTGCTGTAAATCTTAGGGATGTTTCTTTGTATTGTGGAATCTACTCTGGGAAACCAAAAATACGCAGCGGAAACACCATCCCTACTTTTATGTTCATAGCAGCATTGTTCACAATAGCCAGAATCTGGAAGCAACCAGAGTGCCCGAAAATTGATGATTGGATAAAGAATCTTTGATACATCTACACAATGAAATACTATGCAGCTGTTAGGAAAAATGAAGTTATAAAATTTGCCTCTAAATGGATGGACATGGAGAAGATTATGTTAAGTGAAATTAGCCAGAAGGAGAGAGTCAGATACAGAATGACTGCATTTATTTGCATAACATAAATATATATGTACATATTATGATACCAATATCCAAGGTCAAGTGAAACATATATCAGGAGGTCTTGTCAAAGGTGGAAATTATCACAAACATGTGGGAGTCAGAGGCTAGGTAAGAAAGAAAATTGAACAGTGTGTTAACAATTGTCGAGAGTACTAATGCCAACCTAGAACTGAGTATTAAATAGAGGCAAAAAATATACACATGACAACCCTTTAATGTATGTTCTGTAATCCATAGTCTGGAAGGTAAGTAAAATACAGAGAGAATGGGAAAGAAATAAAGAACCTGCCATGGAGGAGAACTGGGGAGGGGAGGAGGGAACCGGGGATGTTGGTGGTGGAAGATGGGCACTGGTGGAGGGATGGGTGCTGGAACACTGCATGACCAAAACCCAAATATGAACTTTTTAATTGTATATCTTTGTAATGTAAAAATAAAAAAATAAAAAAAAAAGACCCTGAACAATCGGTTTGAGGCTCTTTGTATTCCTGAAGCAACCAGATACCATTGAGCTACACTGGCATGTGATAGGGTCAAATGGAAATATTACTGGCACCCGCTCGAGCAAATCGATGAATAACGGGGTGTCAAGTGATCAAGTGATCAATAATTTTTAATTGAGATCGTGTTAGCCTACAAGACTATACTTATCATCTGTGGGGGGTCAGTGATAAAGCACAGGGGTTAAGGTGATCTTGAATGTGGTTGACATGAGGTCTTTCCAGGCACCGGATATTGTCCTCTAACAATGCCAGGAGAGATATCTCTGAGCATAGAGACAAAAAAAATCCCTGAATTTGGCCTCTAAGTGTATATAGTGCAACCCACAATGTATAAGAGAAGGAAAAGAGAGAGAGGGAGAGAGAAAAGAGATAAAGAGATAAAGAACCTGCCATTTAGGCAGGCTATGGGAGGGGGAGGGAATTGGGGACATTGGTGGTGGGAAAGGGGGCACTGGTGGAGGGTGGGTGCTGGAACACTATGTGACCGAAACCTCTAAATATGAGGAACACTGTAATTGTATATCCCATGGTGGTATAATAAAATACTTAATAAAAAGGAAAAAAATCCCTGAGTAATCCCTAAGGACAATTATGATCACAACCCCCACCCCGCTCCTCAATGTTTTAAGAGTGTAATTATATAACACTTCAAAATGGATATTGCCAGAGTATCCATCTAAATTCAAATCCATCCAAATCCAATATTCCTCTACTACCACACTAGAAACCCTCTGCTCCTTCAGTCACCTGGAGGTAAATAATCTACCTTGTTTACTAACCTTCGTTTTGAGATCAAATGCCAGATTTATTTTCATTTTGTCTTGTTTGATGTATTCATTTTCTTCCTTATATCTTACTTATAAGTAAAATTATCCAGGTTTGATCTTTGGGATGCCGGCGATCGAACCCAGGCCGGCACAGGCTGGCCACGATCACGATCACGATCTTCCCGTTAATCATCTATTTGCTAGAGCGGGCACCAGTAATATCTCCATATGTCCTGTCTCATGCCAGTAGAGCAAAGGGCATCGGCTTGCTACAGGAACATAAAGAGCCTAAAAATCATTATATTAGGTCATGGGAATGACCTAATATAATTGTTACTGGCATTTGGCATGTCAAATACAACACAAGCAGCTTGCTAGGCTTGCCGCCGAGGGAGGCATATTCTTTAAACACCTCCAAATAAAGCATTTATTGATGAACCGCGCGCGCAAGCGGCCGCGAGCCGGGGCTGTGATGGGCTGGTCGGTTGGGTGGAGTTCTGAAGAGAGGGAAGTCCGGATGTGGAAAATGGCGGCACCCATGGAGTGGGGGTCGTCTGGCTTGTTGTGAGGTTCTGCCGGGGTGGTGGGCCAAGGCTAGAACCCACCATGCCTCCCGACTGCCTCATGAACGGCTGGGCACAGGGAGAGCAAGGAACAGCTCTGCCCCATGTCTAAGAGTCTCTGGACCAGCATACCTGGGCCGGATTGAGGAAGAAATGGCTGCAGGGTGGGTGTCGATGATCCGGGCTGTGATGGGCTGGTCAGCTGGGTGGAGTTCTGGGCCGGATTGAGGAAGAAACGGCTGCAGGGTGGGTGTCGATGATCGGGCTGTGATGCAAGGCAAACACCTACCCGCTGGGCTATCGCTCTGGCCCCGATTTTTCCTATATTTTGAGTGTTTTAATTTCTTACAAGTATAACAGTAATTGGACTTTTCAGTTAAATTTATGAATAATGCAAGGTACATTGAAAGTTATATTATTCTGGGGCCGGAGTGATAGCACATTGGGTAGGGCGTTTGCCTTGCAAGCAGCTGACCAGGGTTCGATCCCGGCATCCCATATGGTCCTCTGAGTACCACCAGGAGTAATTCCTGAGTGCAGATCCAGGAGTAACCTTTGAGCAACATCAGGTGTGACCCAAAAAAGCAAAAAAATAAAAAGAAAGTTATATTATTCTATCCACTTGAACCACAATCTCCATTTGAGTACTATTATTTTACAATTAAGTTTGGCAGCTTATCATAAAGGTAAATATTCACTTAAATGTGAAGTAGTCATCCCATCTATATATATATATATATATATATATATATATATATATATATCATTAGATAGGGGATCCTATCTTCATCTTATCTATTTGTGTGTAGAACTGCTTGATTTTAATAGCTCAACATGGAAAAAACCCAAATATTCAGGAACATATAAATGGATAATTCAATCATGGTGCATCCTGACAGTGAGTACATAGAATATAATGGGATGTGTAAATTTACATAAATATAATAACAACTTTAAAATTTTTCCAGGAGTGAAATAAGCCAGGTACCCATAATAACAAACTGTATGATCGCATATATAGGAAATTCTATAATTGGAAAGACTAATTTATAACAACTGGACTTACCAAGAGTTAGGAATAACAGGCAGTTGATTATAGAGGAGCATGAAGGAATTCTAGGGTTTTTGTGAATGTTCTATATTAATGCTATCTATAAAAAGATATGTAGATATATTAAATCTTGTCAAATTGTTTATTTAAAATTGAAACTATACCTTAATACAATTGATTTTTTACCTTTATTTTTAAAAAAGGAAAGAGATTCTATGAAGAAATGAAAATTTACCAGAAATGTAGCTTGCAGCTTCCATATTCTTAATAGATGCTCAATTAAGATTCTTATTATAATTGATTGCATAAATATTTATAATACAATTAACTTAGCACTTGTTATGGATAAACAACCATTTAAAATTAAAACTATTATCATAGCTTAGATAACAAGCTTATAATAGTGTTAATATTTATGGTTTCCATGTACATAGTTTTCACACCTCACCACTATTCTTTTTTTTAATTTTTAAATTACAAAGATATACAATTAAAAAGTTCATATTTGGGTTTTGGTCATACAGTGTTCCAGCACCCATCCCGCCACCGGTGCCCATCTCCCACCACCAACGTCCCGGTTCCCTCCCCCTCCCCCAGCCCTGCTCCATGGCAGGTTCTTTATTTCTTTCCCTTTCTCTCTCTTTCTCTTTTCCTTCCCTTCCAGACTATGGATTACAGAACATACATTAAAGGGTTGTCATGTGTATCTTTTGCCTCTATTTAATGCTCAGTTCTAGGTTGGCATTAGTACCCTCGACAATTGTTAGCACACTGTTCCATTTTCTGTCTTACCTAGCCTCTGACTCCCACACGTTTGTGATAATTTCCACCTTTGACCAGACCTCCTGATATATGTTTCACTTGACCTTGGATATTGGTATCTTAATATGTACATATATATTTATGTTATGCAGATAAATGCAGTCATTCTGTGTCTGTCTCTCTCCCTTTTGGCTAATTTCGCTCAACATAATCTTCTCCATGTCCATCCATTGATAGGCAAATTTTATAACTTCATTTTTTCTAATAGCTGCATAGTATTCCATTGTGTAGATGTACCAAAGCTTCTTTATCCAGTCATCAATTTTCGGGCACTCTGGTTGCTTCCAGATTCTGGCTATTGTGAATAATGCTGCTATGAACATAAAAGTAGGGATGGTGTTTCCGCTGCGTATTTTCACCACTATTCTTTATAAGTGATTATTCTTTATGATAGACCTCTTTCTGCCCTTAAGGAAGGTAGCTTTGTCGAAATACCCTTTTGTGTTGTTGTTTAGTTTATAACCTACTCCCAACTTTTTTTTCACTATTTCTATCGAACTTTCCATTTTAAACATGTCCTGAAATTACCATTCTGCTTGCTAGATATGATTCATGAATATTTTGATAAAGCCAATTAAGTTTGTAAGATGAACTCAGTTGGATTTTTGCAAGTTTGCATTCCATAAAGTATGCTTAATAAGTGTTTACAGAACTAGTGCCTAGGTAGGTCTATTAAGTCCTAATGTCTACCAGTTCCCTCTTAAGTTTCTAGATGTTTAATTGGAGAAAAGAAAATCTGGGAGAGCATCTAATCTAGATACAGTCTTTCATTTCCAAGGAGGCACTTCTCCTGTGAAGCTAAGGTTAGCTAGGGAGAAGCCCACTGAAACACTATGCAGTTGCTGGAAGCAACTATATGAAGATACAGGACCCCCAGTCTCAAAGAAGAGAAAATTCAGTAGTTGGTAATTTGAAATGGGGCTAATAGAGTGGGGCAGAAGAACAGCTAAGGCCTACCTAATGCAGGGCAACTTCCTCAAAGAAAGCTCAGAGGATAGCAAAAGGGTCCAAAAGTTAGAAGTCAGTGATTTTAATCACAGTAGGAGAAAGGTACATTGTGTTTCCAAAACTTGCCAGGGTCTTTAAAACTTTCTTTTCAATTCCTCTGTTATAGTAAGGAAATGGAGCTCCAGAGAAAGGAATTGAACTAAGTGCAAAGAAGTTAGCCAGAATTGTTTCTGAAAACCTCAAATTTTAATTTTATTTTTAATGCCCAAAGATCTCACAGAAAGGACTTTTAAATCAATTTATTAAATCAGAGTTTTACTTACCAATGTGTTAGGTTATATTTGCTTATTTAAAATAAATTGCTAGGCACAGTTAGTGTATACTTGTAGAGATGTAAAGTTATATATATACATATAAATAACTTTATATATTATATATTATATTCTTTTTAAGCTCTTCCGGCAAATTGGAAGAAACAGAAATACTCCCAAATAGCTTTTACGAGGCACATATCACCCTGATACCCAAAGCAGACAAAGATGTCACAAAAAAAGGAAAACTACAGACCAATCTCCCTGATGAATACAGATGCTAAGATCTTCAACAAAATACTAGCAAATAGAATCCAAAGAGTCATCAAAAAGATTGTACACCATGACCAAGTGGGATTCATCCCGGGAATGCAAGGATGGTTCAACATCCGCAAGTCAATCAACATAATACATCATATCAACAAAAAGAAAAATAAAAACCATATGATCATATCAATAGATGCAGAGAAGGCATTTGACAAGATTCAACACCCGTTCATGATGAAAGCTCTCCGTAAAATGGGGATTGAAGGAACCTTCCTCAAGATAATCCAGGCCATCTACTACAAGCCCACAGCGAGCATCATTCTCAATGGGGAAAAACTGAAAGCCTTCCCCTTAAGATCAGGGACAAGACAAGGCTGCCCGCTCTCACCACTTCTATTCAATATAGTACTGGAAGTACTTGCCATAGCAATCAGGGAAGAAAAAAGACATTAAGGGCATCCAGATAGGAAGGGAAGAAGCCAAGTTATCACTATTTGCAGATGACATGATATTATACCTGGAAAACCCAAAACTCTCTACCAAGAGGCTCCTAGAAATAATACATTCTTATAGTAGAGTAGCAGGGTACAAAATCAATACCCAAAAGTCAATGGCCTTCCTATATGCAAACAGCGAAAGAGAAGAAAGGGACATTAAAGAAACTATCCCATTCACAATTGCACCGCAGAAAATCAAATACCTAGGAATCAGTTTGACAAAGAATGTAAAGGATCTCTACAAAGAAAACTACAAAACTTTACTTCAGGAAATAAAGAAGACCTGAGGAAATGGAGACACATTCCCTGCTCATGGATTGGAAGGATTAACATTATCAAAATGGTAATACTCCTAGAGCTTTATACAGATTTAATGCGGTCCCTATAAAGATACCCATGATGTTCTTCAAAGAAATTGAACAAACACTTCTGAAATTTGTATGGAATAATAAAACCCCACGAATAGCTAAAGCAATCCTTGGGAAAAAGAAGATGGGAGGTATCAATTTCCCCCAACCTCAAGCTCTACTACAGAGCAGTTGTAATTAAGACAGTGTGGTATTGGTATAGAGACAGACCCGTAGACCTATGGAATAGAACTGAGTATCCTGAAACGCACTCCACAAATATACAACCACTTAATCTTCGATAAAGGAGCAAAAAATATTAAGTGGAACAAAGAAAGCCTCTTCAACAAATGGTGCTGGGGAAAACTGGACAGCTACATGTAAAAAAATGAACTTAGACCTCCTTCTAACGCCATGCACAAAAGTCAGATCAAAATGGATTCTAGATCTCGATATCAGACATGAATCTATAAGGTACATCGAAGAAAACATAGGAGAAACGGCTCTATGACATCGAAACGAAAAGTATCTTTAAAGACGACACACCGCTGACCAAGCAAATGGAAGCAATGATAAACAAATGGGATTATATAAAATTGAAAAGCTTCTGCACCTCAAAAGAAACGGTGACCAAGATACAAAGACAATCCACAGAGTGGGAAAGGATATTCACCCAATACCCATCTGACAAGGGGTTAATATCCAGGACATATCAGGCACTGGTAGCACTCCACAAGAAGAAAACAGCCAACCCCATCAAAAAAATGGGGAGAAGAAATGAACAGAAGCTTCCAAAAAGAAGAAATTCGAATGGCCAAAAGGCATATGAAAAAGTGCTCTTCATCTTTGATCATCAGGGAGATGCAAATCAAAACAACAATGAGGTACCATCTCACCCCACAGAGACTGGCACACATCCAAAACAGCAAGAACAACCGGTGCTGGCGTGGATGTGGGGAAAAAGGGACTCTCATCCACTGCTGGTGGGAGTGCCGACTGGTCCAGCCCTTTTGGAAAACAATATGGACATTCCTCCGAAAGCTAGATATTGAGCTCCCATTTGATCCAGCAATAGCACTCCTGGGAATATACCCTAGAGACCGAAAAACACATAGCAGAAACACTATCTGTACTTCTTTATTCATCTCTGCGCTATTCACTATAGCTAGAATCTGGAAACAACCTAAATGCCCGAGAACAGAGGACTGGCTAAAGAAACTGTGGTTCATCTACACTATGGAATACTATGCGGCTGTCAGAAAGGATGAAATTATGAAATTTACCTGCAAATGGATGGACATGGAGTCTATCATGCTGAGTGAAATTAGTCAGAAGGAAAAGGACAGATATAGAATGACTGCATTCATTAATAGGATATAGATACCAGTGTTTTAATAAATATGGGAAATTGTAATGGCAGATTAAAACTCACCACTGAATATACACAAAGAGACTTAAGTGATTAACTCTAACTATCTGCAGGGCTAGCCACAATGTGTAAAATAAGAGGGAGAGAGATGCAGAGACAGAGAGAGAGATAGAGAGAGAAAGAGAGGAAACTGGGGTACCTGCTATTAAGGCGGGTGGGGGATGGGAGGGGAGGGGGTACATTGGTGGTGGAAATGGGGCACTGGTGGAGGGATGGGTGCTGGAATACTGTATTACCAAGAACCAATTATGAACACCTTTGTAATTGTATGTTTCACGGTGGTATAATAAAAAAATTAAAAAAAAATAAAATAAAATAAATTGCTAGGCACATTTAGTGTATACTTGTAGAGATGTAAAGTTATATATATACATATAAATAACTTTATATATTATATATGTTATATATAATATAATAATATATATTATATATATAATATAATATATAATATATAATATATTATATATAACTTTATATATAACTTTATGTATAAAGTTATATATACTGATTTGCTAATAATTCTATAGAATTTGAAGGATATATATATGATATATAGAATTTGAAGGATATATATAATTCTATAGAATTTGAAGGATATATATATATCCTTCATATATATATTTATTGTATGAATAAAGGATATTGAAGGATATATATATATGAAGGATATATATATATATCCTTCAAATTCTATAGAATTATATATATCCTTCAAATTCTATAGAATTATTAGCAAATTAGTAAGAAAAGAAATAGTAAGTAGGAAAAGAAAATCACATAATTACTGAGTTAGAACAGGAACCTCTGGAAATAGGTTATTTCAGGTTGATTTCATTTAGGACAGGAAACCTCTCTCTTTTGACTTTCTCAACTATGGTTTTTTTTCACAACTGAGGGTGTGAGTTCCTGGGGTCATATGAACACAAAATCATTCAGTATCTGTGGGATATCAATCATCTTTGACCTTCCATGCTGTTGCCTTGACACGTCACTCTTTAAAGAGTGGTATGTTGTGGAACTCATGAAACAGGATGGGATATGCCTACCCTGGCTTCTAGTGGACACTGGCTGCAGCTATGGTTGAGGTCTTACTTCAGTGCAGTCATTAAACTGTATTCGAATTTGTGGTTAAGAGTGTCATATGAGTGGTTATGGTGTACAACTGCAACTAAAACCTAATTCCTGCATTTGCCACACACTTCACACATTTATTTATATATTTCAAAAATAGTCAAAGAATGCTCTCCTCTTTTGCTATATATGACCTGAAACAATGCTTGCATCATAACCCTAAATCACACTAGAAAAGTTGTTTTTAGAAGAAAGAATCTCAACTTTTTCTTTCAAATGATGAGACAGGATATAGCTATAATATATGATAGCATAAGACACTGTAGCAATGTAAACACAAAAGTTCAGGTTAAGAACTGAGACTATCAGAAGGGAGATCATGGGATGCAAAATGCGATTCCAAGTGTCAGAAGTGAAAATAACAAAACACCTTTCTTAATCCATTCAGATTGCTCCGGCAAAATGCTAAGGATTTATATTCCACAGTCCAGGAAACTGGAAATCCAAGATTAGAGTGTCAACATGCACGATGAATCTTTCAGGTCTAGGACTTTAGAACCACATTCTCACCTGAAAAAGGGGTGAAAGAGTAAAACACTCAGATGGATCCTCATTAACAAAAGAGTTGTGACTTTTTACCAATGCAAAACCTCCCAAACTCATCACTTTGAGTATTAAATTTTACCATGTGAATTTGGAATATACTGGATTCACTTAGAAAACTGCTTTATCCATTAATTATTGATACTTTTATACATACTTTATATGTACAATTATATTTTCATCAATATAAGCCTAATCTGTTTTATTTGCTTTTTATACAAATGGTCATTAGTAACAGTTCAAACAACTTTTTTTAGAATTGAATTAAAGAAAAAATGAAAAAGTAGTTTTTTTTTACTTTTATTTTATTATACCACAGTAAGTTATACAATAGCAAAGCTGTTCTTGATTGGGTTTTAGTCATACAGTGTTCCAGCACCCATCCCTTCACCAGTACACATTTCCAACCACCAGTGTCCCCTGATTCCCTCCCTCTCTCCCCAAGCCTGCCTCTATAGCAGGCACTTTTTCTTTTCTCTCTCTCTTTCTCTTTCTCTCTCTCTCTCCCCCTTCATTGTGGCTTGCCCTACATACATTTAGGGATAGCATGTAAATTCTTTGCCTACATTCAATGCTCAGTTCTAGTCTGGCATTACTGTTTTTTTAACTATTTAGTATTGCGGTAAGCCCTAAGCACCACCAGATGTAGACTACAGCCCCCTATTTATAATAAAAATGATAATAAAAATGAGTAATCAAAGAAATTGATGGTAACATCATTCTAAGAATTGTGGAAATCTAAGGGAAGAATTCCTTTGAAGTGTGGAGAAAAGAGTTTTGTTGTGAGCGTATATCCACAACAACATACGCTAAGCATATATATGTTAGAGAAGCTAATAGAGATAGAGAATGGGCTGCTGGATATAAGAGAATGGAGTTCTAGAAAGTGAGAGACATGCATTTAGGGTGTCCTTGGCTTTTATGTTTTTATAGATAGTACGTAGGACCCAGGTCTCTCACCACAAAGGCCTCTTCAGGAAAGTGATATTGATGTAAGACAACCACTTGATCAGAACAACAATTTTGTCCTCAAACTCACTTTGATGCTTTACTGCCTGAGATTGTCAAAAAGTGTGAAATGGCCACAGATGCTTCCTATCCTCCCTACTATGTGTGTTTGAGCCTTGGGCACACTGTGGAACCACTTAGTACTAAGGTAAAAAGCTGAAGCATTTGCCAATGGGGCCAAGGCACATCCATCCTTGGACCTGCCATCGAACCACTTCCTCCCAGTTTCTGCAGATGCTTCCCATCCCCCTACCAGGTGTGTTTGAGCCCGGGCACCACAAGGAACCACCTACCTACATCCCAAAACTCAAAGTAGCTGAGTACTCAAAGGAATGTCTGTAAGAACTACTTACTATTTATCTTACCTGATGTATCAGTGAGCATTCATCCTACATTCCTTGCCACCCAACCCAAACTCTGCAAACAACCTAGGCACCTACTAACTGTACTATCTAGCCACCCAAGAACACACATTCGCAACATACAATAGTCATTATGGAAAAGCAATGCAGAATTCCATCATATCAGTGAGTGAACTAGCCCAGATGAGCCAAGCAATAATGATGAGCTATATAACCTTTCTGATAAGAAATTTCATATGGAACTAATAAGGATGCATAAACTCAAAGAAGTAATAGAATACAAAGTCAATAAAATACAAGAGGACATGAGAGCAGAAATGAGTAAATTGCAGACCAAAATACAAGCAGAAATGATAGATATTAAAAATGTGGTAAGTGAAATGAAAAACACACAGGAAAGTCTCCAAACCAAAGTAACAACTGCTGAAGAAAGAATTATTGATCTCGAAGATGAGGTCCAAATATTCTCTAGAGAACAGCTGAAGATGGAAAAAAGACTCATAATTAATGAGCAGAATACAAGAGAGAATAGTGATGAACCAAAAAGGAAGAAGATACTGATCATTGGGGTCCCAGAAGGGCAAGAAGAAAATCCTGATGAAGAAGAAACTGTCAAAGTCATCATTGCTGAGAAGTTCCTGGAACTAAAAACGCTTGCCTCCAGATCCAGGAGGCCCGTAGGATACCAGCTAAAAGAACCCCAATAAGAATACTCCAAGGGCCGGAGCAATAGTCCAGAGGGTAGGGTGTTTGCCTTGCACATGGCTGGCCTGTGCCAGCCCGTTCGATCCCCAGCATCCCATATGGTCCCCTGAGCACCACCAGAAGTGATTCCTGAGTGCAGAGCCAGGACAAATCCCTGAGCAATGATGGGTGTGACCCAAAAAAAAAAAAAAACAAACAAATAAAAAGAATACTCCAAGACACATCTTAATTAGAAGGACAAAAACTATAGATAGAGATAGAATACTGAAAGCAGCAAGATCAAAGAAGGAAATCACATACAAAGGAACATCCCTAAGTTTTACAGCAGACTTCTCTGATGAAACACTCTGAGCCTGAAAACAATGGTGGGATATTGTGAAAGGGCTCAATGAACTGCAGACCTCAACAAAAATTCTTTACCCAGTTAGACTCACATTCAGATGTGAAGGAAAGATACACAATTTCATGTATAAACAACAACTCAGTAACTTCATAGACTTAAAACAAAGTTTAAAAGGATTGAAGGATTTGCTGTAAAATAAGACAGGAAAAAAAACAGAACAATTTTAAACAGAAAGATGGCACAAAATCCGATGACAATAATCTCTCTCAACAACAATGATCTAAATGCACCAATTCAGAGACACATAGTAGCAAAATGGATTAAAAAATCTGAGTCCAACATTCTGCTGTCTACAAGAAACACATCTGAATAATCAGAGTAAACACAGACTCAAAGTCAAAGGCTGGAAAACTATTCTACACTTAAACAACTCCTCAAAAAGGCCAGAGTAGTCATACTAGTAACTTACAATATAGACTTCAGGCTAAAAAGAGATTATAAGGGCCAATGAAGGCCAATTCTTAATAAGAAAAGGGTATTTGTATCAGGAAGAAATCACACTACTTAATATTTATGCACCCAACAAGGAGCTAGCAAACTACTTAAAACAACTGCTAATAGACCACAAAGAAGACATTAACAATAGCACAATAAGAGATGGAGACTTCAACACTGCTTTATCAACTATGGATAGATCAACAAGACTGAAACACACCAGGGAAATGCTGGCCCTGAAGGAAGAAATGGAAGAAAGAGAGCTGGTATATATATATATATATATATATATATATATATATATATATATATGTATATATATATATATATTTTTATAAACCCAAAAAACAATCTAAAAGATTAATGAAACCAAAAGCTGGTTCTTTGAAAAAATAAACAAGATCAACAAACCACTGGCAAGTCTTATAAGGACAGGGATAGATAGAACTCAAATAAACAGAATCAGAAATAAAAATGGTGACATCACAGCAGAAACCACAGAAATCCAAAAGATCATCAGAGATTACTTTGAGAGTCTGTTTGCTATGAAACACAAAAACCTATAAGAAATGGATAAATTCGGAACTCCTATAACCTCCCATGGCTGAACAAGAAGACCTGCAATTCTTGCATAAGTCTATCCCCATAGAAAAAATTGAAACAGTAATTAAAAGTCTATACAAATGAAAAACTTAGGTCCAGACAGATTCACTAGTAAACTCTACCAAACCTTTAAGGAGGACCTACTGCAGTCCTTTTTCAAGCTCTTCCAGGAAATAGAAGGAATAGAAACACTCCCAAACAGCTTCTATGAGGCACATATCACCCTGATACTCAAAGCACAAAGAATGAAAATTTCAGCCCAATCTCCCTGATGAACACAGATGCTAAGATCTTCAACAAAATACTAGCTAACAGAACCAAAGACTCATCAAAAGATTATACATCATGACCAAGTAGGATTCCACCCAGGAATTCAAGATGGTTCCACATTTGCAAGTCAATCAACATAATACATCATATCAATAAGATAAAATATAAAGCCATATGATCATATTTATAGATGCATAAAAGAATTTGACAATATCCAACATCCATTCATGATTAAAACCCTCCAGAAAATGGGGAATTGAAGGAACCTTCCTCAACATAGTCAAAGCCATCTATCAATAGCCCACAGCGAGTATCATTCTCAATGGGGAAAAAAATTGAAAGTCTTCCCCCTTAGATCAAAAGACAAGACATCTTTTGCCCACTCTCACCTCTTTTTTATTCAATGTAGTACTGAAAAAAACTTGCTATAGCAATCAGAGAAGAAAAGGACATTAAGGGCATCCAGATAGGCAAGGAAGAATTCAAGCTATCTTTATTCTCAGATGTCACTGTCACTGTCTTCCCGTTCATTATCGATTTGCTCGAGCGGGCACCAATAACATCTCCATATGACCTGTCTCATGCAAGTAGAGCCCAAGGGCACCTCCTTGCTCCAGGAACATAAAGAGGCTCAAACCATTCCATTAGGTCATGGGAATGAGGTCTAGGTCTATAATTGTTACTGGTATTTGGTATATCAAATACAACACGGGTAGCTTGCCAGGCTCTGCCATGCGGGTAGCATACTCTTGTAGTCATCTCAAAATCCAGCATTTATTGATGAACTGCGAGGGCCGCTGGTCTGCGGTCTGCTGGATGGAGTTCTGATGAGGGGATGTCCGGATGTGGAAAATGGCGGCTCTCATGGAGTCGGGGGTCGTCTGGCTTGTTGTGAGGCTCTGCTGGGGTGGTGGGCCAGGACTAGAACCTGCCATCCCTCCCAGGCGCCTCATGAGCAGCTGGGCACAGGGGAAAGCCAGTAGCAGCTCTGCCCCATGTCTGTGAGTCTCTATTCTCAGATGACATGTTATTATACCTAGAGAACCCTAAATTCTTAGCCAAAACTGCTATAAACAATAGATATATTAGAGTAGCATGGTACAAAATCAACACCCAAAAAATCAGTGGCTTTCCTATATACAAATAATGAAAGAGAAGGGATATTAAGAAAACTGATCCTATTCACAATTGTGCCACAGAAAATCAAATACCTAGAAATAAGCTTAACCAAGTGTGTAAAGTACCTACAAAACGAAATTACAAGAAATTGATCCAAGAAATAAAGAGGACACAGGGAAGTGGAAACACATTCCCTGCTTATGGATGGGGAGAATTAACATTGTCAAAATGGTAATACACCCTAGAGCTTTGTACTACTTCAATGCGGTCCCTATAAGTATACCCATGACGTTCTTAAAAGAAATTGACCAAACACTCCTGAAATTCGTATGGAATAATAAACCCCCACAGATATCTAAAGATATCCTTGGGAAAAAAGAAGTTGGGATGCATCACCTTTCCCAACTTCAAACTGTGCTACAAAGCAGTAGTAATTAAAACGGTGTGGTATTGAATAAAAACAGACCTGTGGACCTATGGAATAGAATTGAGTATCCTGCCACCCACCCTCAAACCGATGAGCAGTTAATCTTTGATAAAGATGAAAATGTACACAATGGAGCAAGAAAAGCCTCTTCAACAAGTGGTGCTGGGAAAACTGAACAGCTACAAGTAAAAAAAAATGAATTTGGACCTCTGTCTAACACCATGCACAAAAATCCAATCACAATGGATTAAAGAACTCAATATCAGACTTAAATCCATAAAGTAAGTAGACAAAAATATAGGAAAACCCCTCCATGAGATTAAAGTTAAAGGCATCTTCAAAGGTGTAATACCATTAGCAAAGCAACTGAAGCAAACATAAACATTTGGGACCACATGAAACTAAAAATTTTCTGCACCTCAAAAGAAAACAGTGACCAAGGTACAAAGACAGTCCACAGACTGGAAAGAATATTCACTCAATACCCATCTGATAAGGGGTTAATATCCAGGATATATCAGGCAATGGTAGAACTTTACAACAAGAAAACAGCCAACCCCATCAAAAAAAATGGGGAGAAGAAATAAACAGAAACTTCAACAAGGAAAATATTCAAATGGCCAAAAGACATATGAAAATTGCTAATCATCACTAATCATCAGAGAGATGCAAATCAAAACAGCAATGAGATATTGCCTCACACCACAGAGGCTGGAGCATATCCAAAAGAACAAGAACAACAAGTGCTGGCATGGATGCAGGTAAAAGGGGATTCTCATCCATTGTTGGTGGGAATGTCGACTAGTATTTAGCTTTTTTGGAAATCCAAATGAACATTCCTCCAAACGCTAGAAATTGAGCTCCTATTTGACCCAGCCATACCACTCCTGGGGATATACTCTGGGAAGTCAAAAACACACAGCGGAAACACCATCTTCACTTTTATTTTTATAGCAGCACTATTCACAATAGCTAGAAATTGGAAACAAGTGTGCCCGAGTGTTGGAGGACATGTTTAGCTAATCTGGGAGTTTTGTTGTTTTGCTCACTCCCAGTTTAATCTTATGTAAGCCAATGTTCATTCTAATGAGATCTCTCTTCTATGTAAACACTTCTAGAGGGTGTGGCAGTTACAGAAGTCACCTTGATTGAATAACTTCTGACTTATACATCTACTAAGGCTTCTATGTTTTCTAGATTGGGCACAGCTCCTCTTTATACCCACTGCACCCAACGTGGGACAGTTAGAATTTACCAGGGAGACTACCACCCTGGCTACGCTGAGACTAAAGGTAGACTATAGGAAGGATCATACTAGTTTGCTCTAAGCAGGCGAGTATGACCCTTTCAGTACATGAGAACAAGATACTCAGAATCACCCTGGTGCAGATAATAAGGACCTTGTGGGTACCATCTAGATTACATGAAGCTCATGAAGTTAAGATGTATTACTTTATATCAGCCCCCTCTCTCCAGTGTTTTATAAGATAATCTCGGGATTAGTCCTTGGTGTAACCTTTGTTTATACCTACAATAGGGTGTGGCACTACACTCTGTTTAGGGTTCTTTGTTGGCATGACAACCTCCGATGGGGTTACTTTGGTGTATATAAAGGGGGCTGACTTGAGGCCCCTTCACCTTTTGCCTTTTGGTTCCCTCAGCCTTCAGCTTTTTGGCTCCTGTGGCTTTTGGCTTTTTGGCCTTCTTCTTCCCTGTAGGATCTCGCCTTGTGGCGTTTATTCCCCCTTGGAAGTTTTTACACGTGGTGGTCGCCATATTGGCCTACACGTGGCTGGGGTTCTAGCCTGGAATCCTAAGCATTGGGTTTTTCCTTTTTGCTGATTTGTATGCCTGAACCTGTGATAAGTAAAGCCTTTTTAAAACCGCATCGGATTCCTGAGTGTTCATCCATTCCTCGCCGGCCCGGAGGTAGAAGGGAACTCGCTTCCCGGCACTGTCGAGGGACCGGCGGAGAGCGCCCGACACCCGAGAACTATCTGGATTAAAAAACTTTGGTACATCTACACAATGGAATACTATGCAGCTGTTAGGTTAAATGAAGTTATGAAATTTGCCTATAAATGTATGGATATGGAGAGGGCCATGTTGGAATGAAATTACCTAGGAGGAAAAAAGACAGATATAGAATGACTGCATTTATTCACATGGCATGAATATATATATATGTACATATATACATATTATGATTCCAAGGTCAGGCAAAATATGGATCAGGAGGCAGGCTTGGGGAGGTGGGGGAGGTGAGGACATCCATGGTGGGAAATGGGTACTGGTGGAGGGGATGGTTGCTGGAACACTGTATGACTGAAACTCAAACATGAACATCTTTGTAATTGTATATCTCATGGCTGCATATAAAAAAATACTTCAAAAAGTAAACAAAAAGTGTGAAATGGAAGTATTTATTGAGAATCCCCCCTCTGGCATATCGTCAGATTAAATTCATTGTGTAGATTCAGGTACAAGTTTTAGAAGAAGGAACACGGACCACTACAGGCTTAGACAAATTACAATGAGCCTTAAATTAACCAAAATAATGCCTTATTTTCTTTCTTTCTGATTTGCCCCAGGGAGAGAAAAGCCAACATCAACATGCAGCAATTTTCCATGGAAATTTGAAATTAGATGTACTGGAAATTTCAGGACTCCAGAATGCAGTTCCTGCTAGGGAATCTAATCCATTATAATAAACCATGATTATCAGTTATCTCCTTTCTCAAGCTCTGGGTTCCTCAAGGGGCTTGAATGAGCCCTTCTTCACTACCTTGTCAGTCTATGAAGCATTTTACCAAATAAGGTACTGTGGTCCTATAAACTCAATGATTACCTGAGAACATTAATATATAAAATATCTAGTAGGAGTTAAAATAGAACAAATAGGTAACATATCACAATTTTTTCTATTAAATTTTCTTTCTATAAAAGCAGGCATTCCTATGATAATTTAAAAAACATTTGCTGAATGACAGGCCTAGCTAGCTTAGGAGCTTTCCATTTTATCCACTCACGGTTTAATCTATTTACATGTTCTAAGCCAGGGTTCATACTAATGAGATCTCTTCTATGCTAAACACTGATGGCGGGTGTGGCAATTACAGAAGTCACCTTACTCTGAATGGAGTGACTTCTGACTTACTAAGACTTCTATGTCATCTAGACTGAGCACAGCTCCTCTTTATACCCACTGGACCCAGCGTGGGACAGTTAGAATTTACCAGGAGACTACCACCCTGGCTAAGTTGAGACTATTGTTTAAGATCATAGGAAGGATCATACTAGTTTTCCCTCAAGCAGGCGAGTGTGACCCTCTCAGTAAATGGAGAACAAGATACTCAGAATCACCGTGTTGCAGATAATAAATAAGAAGGACCTTATGGATACCATCTAGATTGCATGAACCGCATGAAATTAAGATGTATTACTTTATATCAGCCCTCCTCTCTCTCCAGTGTTTTACATATGAGATAATATATGAAGAAGTGGGATTAGTCCTTAGTGTAATCCTTTTATTTATACCTGTAGTAGGATGTGGCACCACCCTTCTATACTCTTCTACTATCTAGAAGCTGTTTAGGGTTATTTGTTGACAGGACCCTCCCAGAAGTTAAGATTACTTTTGTGTATATAAGGGGACTTACTTAAAAGGTACTGCTCTCTCTTTGGTGGAAATTCTCTCAGGTGGGATTCTCTTTAGTGAGACTTCTCTCAAGTAGGATCTCTCTTTGGTGGGACTCCTTTCTGGTAGACACTCTTTGGTAGGACTCTCTCTGGTGGGATCTCTTTGGTGAGAGACATGGGCTCTTGTGTATGGTATAAATTCTGACCAGAGCTAGAGTTCTTTCATTATATTGATTGCAGTGGTAGAGCTTTTGTACTATTAAAAGCCTTTATGGATTGTGCCAGACTTCGTGAGTTTTCATCCGTTCCCGGTGGCCTCAGAGGTAGAAGAGAACTACTGTCCTGATACTGTTGGGGACACCAGTGCTCCTGATACATATTCTTTTCTTGCTACCAAGTTTTTGACTCAGTTCCTCTTTTTATTGAAAAATAAAAGGATCATATATGTGCATTATATGATAGTGGTGTTTAATTTCCTCAAACTTAGTTCCTTGGAAATCTGCCTCCAGATAGCTGTCTGGACAACTCAGTCTCAGCAATGACTAAACCTAGCAAAGTTCTTGATCTCTTTGGTACCCAAAAGATTAAAAGGATATTTTCATTTCTTTTATTTATGTTTTTGTCTTTTGGAGGACACACACTGTGTTCATGGGTTACTCCTGACTCTGTGCTCAGAGATAACTCCTGGCAGCTGAGTAGACCAATGGGTGCTGGAGATCAAACTCAGATTGACACTGTGCCCTACCTACTGTACTATTGCTTTGGTAGGTGTGTCACCATTTAGTAATCTGTTGAAAGCATTGGACCTACTGTCTTCAAACCTAAATTTTTTATCTTAATATTTAGGTTGTTTTTTATTTTATTTTTTTTTATTATACCACCGTGAGATATACAGTTACAAAAGTGTTCATATTTGGGATTCTGTTATACAGTGTTCCAGCACCCATCCCTTCACCAGTGCTAATTCCCTCTACCAATAGTCCCATGATTTCTCCCCTCCCCAGCCTGAGTCTATGGTAGCACTTTTTTCACTCTCTCTCTCTCTTTCTCTGAGGCAGAATTTTATTTTATTTTTTAAAAAAATATTTTATTTGGGGGCGGGGCGATAGCCCAGCCAAGGTAGGGCATTAGCCTTGCATGTGGCCGGCCCTTCGGCACATCCCATATGGTCCCCGAGCAGCCAAAAAGTGATTCCTGAGTGTAGAACCAGCAGGAGATACCCCTGAGCATTGCTGGTGTGACCCAAAAAGCAAAAAAAAAAATATTATACCACCATGAGATATACAATTACAAGATGTTCATGTTTGAGTTTTGATCATACAGTGTTCCAGAACACCTCCCTCCACTCATGCCCGTTTCCCACCACCAATGTTCCCATTCCCTCCCCATCCCCATCCTGCCTCCATGGCAGTTTATCTTTTCACTCTTTCTCTCTCTCCCTCTCTCTCTCTCTCTCTCTCTCTCTCTCTCTCTCTCTCTCTCTCTCTCTCTCCTTGCCTCCCTTTCTTACACATTGTGGATTGTAATACATTTAGAGGTTATCATGTGTATCTTTTGCCTATATCCAAAGCTCAGTTTTTGGATAGTATCATTTTCAACGATTATCAGCACACTGTTCTCTACTCTGTCTTAAGTAGCCTACAACACACATATTTTGTGTGGGTGTCATAGAAAACCCATCTCAAAATACCAGATTTTGAGATAAAGCCCCGCGTGTCATGGTGATCAGGCTATGTCCAGCTGTGGAGTCGGACCAAGAGGATGACTGTGGTTGTGTTGTATGAGTTTTTCTGACTTCTGGGAGCCTGGTGGCAGACAGGCCAAGGAACTAAAGCCTTCCCCAATCCAAGATGCCCCATAAGTCTAGCACAGGGCGGGCAGGGAGAGACTTTACCCTGCACCTGAATGCCTGGTGTCCAGTCGATTGCCCCAGCAGCAATTCTGGAGGCGAGCAGGCCTTTGTGGAGGGAGCCAAGGTGAGTGCAGTTGCCCTAGTCCAGACCCTAAAATACCTAGTTGGCGTAGTCCTGAGTCTGCATGCCTGGGCTTGAACTCTGCTTCTCTCTTGGGTCAGGCTGTGTCCAGCTGTGGAGTTAGGACAGAGGATGACTGTGGTTGTGTTGCACGAGGTTGTATGACTTTTTAGAGCCTGGCAGAGGACAGGCCAAGGAGCAAAAACCTGCCCCACTCCAAGACCCATCAGTCTATCACAGGGGCGGGCAGGCAGAGAACACCCCCTGAACCTGATTACCTGGTGTCCAGCTGAGGCCCCAGCAGCAGTTTTTTCATATGTATGAAAGTTTTCACTGAGTTCAGAATAAAAAGCTGAGTCTAGTGGACACTGAAGCAAAATAAAACTTAGTAACCAAAGATACATTTATTCTCTTTTATCTAGCCAAGACTTTGAGGTCTTTGATTTATCATGGAAAGTGTGAACAGGAGTGTGGGTATGAATTTTTACTAGTAGAAGACAAATGGTAATGTCTCTCACAACATGAGAGAAAAAAGAGACATGATACAACTCATTTGTAAGCACAGATCTTCTCTTTGACAAGTGGGTTCTCCCCTGCTACAATGCTTGAGGAGGTATGATCCAAGTGGGACATGGGGAGTTAAAGGGACTGGACTATTAAAATAAAATTTCTCTTAGTGAATATTAGTGTACTGCTGTATTTCTATGATTCCAAGTGTGAGTTCTTAGTTAGAATTCAATAACAGGCTTTAATGAACATTTTTATTAATAAATAGGTGATGTG